>CAUYUJ010015554.1:227731-236373 GCA_963575745.1 Prorocentrum cordatum | reverse complement strand
TAGCGCGCGCAGAGTCCGCCCTGCTCGGGGAGCGGATCGGCGCTGCGCAGGGTGTTGGGCGGGGCTGGCGGGAGCCGCCTGTGCCGCCCGCCGCCGAGGCTGCAGCCTGGTCAGGGTCGACGGCGTCAGGCCGGGGGCTGACGTGGTGGGCACTACCCTCGCTGTGCCGCGGGGAGGCGCTGTGGTGCGCCTGGGTGTACGTGAGGACGAGCGGGACGAGCGGCTGCCGCTCGCGCTCAGGGGGGCCAGGTTTTGCCTGGGCAGGGCGCAGCGATGCGGCCACGTTTGGCGGGGGCGTGTGTTGGCGCGGTTGCCAAGCGCGCACGTTCGCATCGCGCCATCCTTCAGGGCGCCCTGTCCTGCCACGGCTTGGTGCAGCCCCCTGGGCTGAAGCCGCAGGGGTTAGCATTGCGGGCTGGTTGCTGGGTGTGCTGTCATGGCGGCCTGGGTAGTGGCCCCAGGCACGCGTGGACCCTGGCACGGGCGAGGTGGCCCGTGGGGGAGACTGCACGAGTGCCCGCGGGTAACCGATGACCGCTGGATGCACCCTGGCGTGGGGGGCATGACCGTAGCTGGAGGCGGCTGCTCCAGCCGCCGCGGGCCTGGCGCCAATGGGGCCACGGTGATAGGCGGCGCCCCCGCCGTACACCGTGTTGCCGCCTGTCGGGACGCGCGCGGGGGAGCGGTTTCGTGGAGTGCTCGGCTGACCTGCGTCGCGTTGGTCGCGCTGCTGAATGCGCTGCTGGTGCTGTTGGTAGCGCTGCTGGTCGGCTCTCGAGAGCGGGCGGGTGTCGGGGAGGATGGTGGGCACGTCGGGCCGCCGCCAGCCCAGGTAGACGTGCTCGAAGGCGTGGTCTGGGTAAGTCTCCCCGACGGGTGAATATCGCCGCACATGCTCCATGTAGTCAATGTTCTGCGGCTCGGGGAGCGCCGTGATGTTTACGGCGCGCTGGTGCGCTGGTCCATAGAGACAGAAACTACCACGGTTGCTGCGATCGTGATTCAGCTCGGCTTCGGTCGTGGCTCGGCTCACCATGGCGTCGCAGAGGCGCATGTCGTAGTCGAGAGCTTGAGGCCCAGGGCCGCCCTCGGCATCCCAGTACAGTACCACATCCCGCCAGCGGGTGCGGGTAGTGTGGATGCGCTCGGCGATGCACTCGCAGACGGTCCTGACTGCGACACGATCCCTGTGCATGTTGGTGATGGTTAGGGAATAAGGTCGGCGGACCGTTTTGTTGAAGGTGAAGTCCTCCTTGAGGGCCTGGTGGGGGCCGAAGAGCACGTAGCCGTCCCTCCACAGCGGTTGGTCGGGGGACGGGTCTTCAGGCATCCCCGTTCCTGTGAACCCAGGTGGCCGCCGCGTGCCGTCGGGCAATCCCTGCCTGGGGACCCGCCGCGGCCTCGGTGGAAGGAACCATTGACCCTGGTAACCAGCTTGGCCTGGTTGTGGAGGCTCCCCCCCGGGGCCTGAAGGCGCTCGGGGGGGCTCCTTGAGGTCGTGGTGGGCTGGCGCGTTGCCAAATTGGCGGGCAAGGATGTGCGGCGGCATCCCTGTGGCACGGACGTCGGGCAGGCTGTGTGGACTGGGCGGGTGAGGGCACCTGCTGGAGAGGCAGCATGTGTCAGAGTCCCTGTTGTCGGTGCTGAATGCACACGTCCAGCTGTTGCAAGAGTAGTCCGTGGACCAGTCCATAGGTGCACGTAGTCCGCTGAGGGCGCAGTCTGGGCACGTTTGTTGGCCCGAGGTGCCGAGCTGCGTGTTGCGGCGGGCCGCACAGTACTGACAGCATTGGAATCGGCACTGTAGGCATGACCAGCGTCCTGGTAGGGGCGGGAGCGCTTGCTCGTTTGTGCCTGGGTCGTCTGGGTGGGGTCGGGGTCGATCCCACAAGGGCCAGACGTCGGCAAGCCAGGACTGGCCTGTAGTGCGGACGACCTCGGCGGGGAGGCGAGCGTCGTCGGCGTGGCGCTCTATCCACTGGGGCCCCATGTCCGCTGGTACCATGACCGTGCGCCACGTGTCATCCGCCTTGACGTGGACTTGGGTCGGTGCCCAGAGCTTGGTAGTGGTATCGCCATGGTCGTGGTGGAGGACGACCCAGCCGTCGCGACCCACCACCTCAGGGTCGATAACGCGATGGCCCATGACGGTCGTCCCCCACGGTAAGTAGGCGCCGTCGTGGTGATCGCCAGGGTCAAGCCAGACCTCGATGCCAGGAGCGTTGACACGGGCCCGCACATCGCGGACGTGGAAGGCACAAGGGCCAGACGTCGGCGAACCAGGACTGGCCTGTAGTGCGGACGACCTCGGCGGGGAGGCGAGCGTCGTCGGCGTGGCGCTCTATCCACTGGGGCCCCATGTCCGCTGGTACCATGACCGTGCGCCACGTGTCATCCGCCTTGACGTGGACTTGGGTCGGTGCCCAGAGCTTGGTAGTGGTATCGCCATGGTCGTGGTGGAGGACGACCCAGCCGTCGCGACCCACCACCTCAGGGTCGATAACGCGATGGCCCATGACGGTCGTCCCCCACGGTAAGTAGGCGCCGTCGTGGTGATCGCCAGGGTCAAGCCAGACCTCGATGCCAGGAGCGTTGACACGGGCCCGCACATCGCGGACGTGGAAGGCGAGGACGTGGTAGGCGGTCGGCTCCACTTCCGTCACGATGTGCTCCCACGTCCCGATGTCGCTGTAGTCCGAGGTGGAGTTTCCGCCACTCTGCCGTGACGCACGGGAGGCGGATCGCCGTGGGCGGGCGTGGCCTCGGGCGAGGGCTGCGGCCGCACTGATGAGGGACGGCATACGGCGGTCGTCGCCTCCTGATGTCGTCGATGAGCGGTCTGGACTGTGTGCCAGGGCGGCACCTGACTGGTAGGTGCGCGGTGGACCAGGGTCGGCCCCAGGGCTGGAGCCGCTGGGGCGCGACTCGCGTGCGTCGGGGTGCCCCCGCACGGGGACGGCTTGCAAGCCAGTGTACACAAGGTCGATCAGTGGCTGCGGGTCCAGCTGGAGCTTGCGAAGCGAGACGCGTGGCCGAGGCTGGTTGGGGTCGGCCCTGGTGGCTGCTTCAGTGTCGTAATGCTGTTGGGCCCATGCTCGCGCTGCCTCTGGCGAGTATAGTGCCTGCGGCGGTGGCCACGCTGCCGCGATGCCCAGCTTGCGCCGAGTGCTGGCTTCCTGGTCGTGGGCTTCAGCGGCCTCACGGAGATCTGGATGATCGTAGCCAGCGATGTGGAGGGCGTGCGCACAGTCGCCCATGCCAAATGCTTGTGGTAAGGCACGGCACCTGGAGGCAACTTCCGTGGGGGCACACCAGTCCATGCGGATGAGGAGGCCCAGGACCCGAGGGTAGATGAGGCGCGCTCCGTGGGCCTCCCCTTTCACGAAGTTGTGCCAGTTTTCACCGCTCGGTGGTTGGGTGGCCTCGCACATCCAGAGCGCGATGGGTCCCCACGCGAGGGTGTCGTCTTCGAGGCTGTAGGGCGGGTGGGGCGGCACTGCGTACCACGCGGCCAGCGAAGGGTGCACGCTCACGTACGTGCGGCCAACGTTGGTGGCAAGATCGACCCTTCGCTTCACGGCGGGGGCCTGGCAAGAGGTGCCCTCCGCTGGCAGCGAGACGGGCCGCAAGGTCGCCGCGGGTCCCATGCCAGCAGACAGTGGGCGCGTCGGTGGTGGGTTGGCGGAGGTCCCACGTGAGGTAGGGGAAAATCGTCTCGCCTGAGTTCCCGCCCGAATCTTCGAGCACCCAAGTGAGGCGGTTCGGGGGCCTCTGCATGATGTCAGTCCACGGCCCCAGCGCCTGGAGTGTTAGATCATGGGTGAATCGAGGATGGTCGTGGAGTCGCAGAGCGTCTTTGATGTCCTCTGTAGACACGCCACTGTTACCAAGCGCAAAGCCGTTTTGGTACAGGGCGTTGAGGATGCTCGTCGGCGGCACGGGGACCGCTGGGTCGCGCTGGATAGTGTTGCGTAAGTTGCGCGTCGGTGGCTTGAGGGCTAGATGGGGCGTACCAGGGCCTGAAGGCGCCTGGGGCCTGGCAGGTGATGCATAGCGTGCTCGCCGACGTGGTGGTTGGGTGTCCGTGTCGGAAGAGGAACCACGAGCATCTGCACGTCGGAAGATGGACCACGGGCTGTCGCGGGTGCGCTCACGTGGTTCCCTTGCCTCGGCGTCGCTGGCGTGGGCTGTGGCGTCTTCGTGAGTCGGTGGGTTACCATAGACCGCGCCGCTCTTGGAGCCGTATCGCGGAGACGGGCTGGTCGATCGTGGTGTGACAGACGAGGCTCGCGATACGGCGGCAGTGACTTCGACGATGGCGGCGGTGGTGGCGGTGGTGACATCGGCGACTGCGGCGGCAATTGCTGCGGCGTAGTGCTCCTGTAGCAGCGGATGTCTGAGTGAGTGCACGTACTGGTCCTCGTGTTCGTCGGCAAGCGTGCGCGGCATTGTGTATGTGGCCTCATCACGCGGCCTCCTGCTCGGTTGGCAACAGCGGAGGCACCACTGGGCCGTGGATGAGTCCAGGGCACGCGCACAGATGCGGGCTCCTACGTGTCCGACGGCTCCTTGAGCGAGGAGTTTGGCGCCGACGAGTAGAAGACCGCACACCACTCCGCCAGTGGCAATAGCCCCGAGTTTGCCGCTGGCCCATTTCAGGACACCCCCGAGGCCGACCCCGACTGCGCTGGCTCCGCCCGAGACAATATCTCTGAGTTTGGCGCTGGTCCACTTGAGAGTACCCACAATGCGGACGTGACGTTGTATGCCGTTGTGCGTCGGGGTGTGGTGGGCACAGATGGGCCTGGTGCCGCCGCTTCACGTCGTCGTCGTTGTCGGTAGCTGGGGTCTCGGCTCGGTGTCGGCAAGTACCCATCGATCTGGTCCTTGTACGGCATTGCTATCACGATGGCGTACGTGGCCACAAAGAGGCAAATGAGGCAGCCACAGTGTCGTGATGCCGCTGCACTGTGCTGGGCCTCGTAGGTACCGCTGGCATCTGGGTTCGCGTCGTCGATGGGGTCGTTATCGATGTCGGCCTGCCAGTGGTCGATGGCGCTGGAATTGGAGTCAGTCGCGTTAACACGGCAGACAGGAGTGCGGGGCGTGGTGCTGCCACCTGCGGTCTGGAGATGTCCAGGTCCAGCCAGTGCTGCAGCGGGGCTGAAGCCGCCACTGCGCGGGCTGGTTTGAGCTGGCGATGCAGTGGCATGGCTTGTCGCGTCGGCGGCAGTGGCGCCTTCAGCGTCGTTGAGCTGTGCGCAGGGGTCGGTCTGGGCCGAGTCGTTGGGCGGACTGCTGTGCGACGGGGTGTGCCCTGAGTGGGGTTCGCTGTCACGGTCACGCTGGGCCGTGTCGCCTGGTGGTGTCATGCCGTCACGATCCTGGGTTTCCATGTCGTCCTGGCTATCGTCCGACGCGTGGAACGAGCCCAGGGATATGTTGCTGATATCGTCCGACGCGTGGAACGAGTCCAAGGGGTATGTTGCTGATATCGCTGGCCGCGATGTGCTGGAGCAGCCATGATATGGGGTCGTCTGCGGCCTGCTCACCCGTGGCGTGCTGGGCGAGGCCAGCTGGCGGTGGTGGGTTTAGCGGTTCCGTCGGTGCCACGGCGAGCTCCGCCTCGACAAGCGGCTGCATGTCTGTCGGGTGGTGCAGGATCGCATCCGCGAGGTACGCCAGGGCGTCTTGGTCGGGTGGAGGGAGGCCTCTTGGTAGTAAGGCGTGGGCCCGTGAGAGGTATGACGGCAAAGGTGCCGTGAAAGCCTCAGGGCCGACGAGCTGAGCACGAGCGCCCTGGTATTCCAGAAGGAGGCCAAAGTAGCGGGTGGAGTACTCGCGGCTGCCCTGGATACGAGTGAGGTTGCGGTTGGTGCGCTGTCTGTCAGGGCCCGCTCTATGCCAGATGTCCTCGCACATGTCGATCGCGGTGCGCTGGCGCAGGGCGTCGTTTTTCTCCTCGGAGTCCTCCTGGAAAAAGTGGTCGTACTGTGGCAGATGGAGCGTCGCCAGGATGTACGGGACGCAGTCCTCGAGCCATGCCCAGAACACGTCCTGGTGGTCCTCACCTGGTGCCCACGCCGCAGCGCACGGTATGAGCCGGGCTCGGATCATCATCAGGTGCCAGAAAGCGGGGTCCTCCTCGGGTTCGCCCCTGGCGCACAGGGGGGTAATGAGACCCGTGGGGCTATAGCGGGGCACGACAGCGGGGCTGAAGCCGCCACTGTGTGCATGGCCTTGGTCAGCGGCCCCGTCGAGGATGTGCTGCACGACGGTCGAGGCCACGCTGAGGGTGGACTGCGATGCATGTGTCGTAGTTGACGAGGGCGTGCATGCACTCGCGATGGCGCCCAACGGTCCCTTGCCGCACGGACCCGCGGCGGCGGTGCTGTTCACGATCGGGTCCAAAATGGTGCAATGATCGTACTTGTAGATGCTGCTGTCATCGTAAAGGAAAACGTGCTGGGGCGCACCGCCTGAAGACGGGTGTGCTCCAGCTAGCGAAGGGAGGGCCATGCTGCAGGCAAGGCGCCGCATGATGGCGAGGCCAGGCGGGCGGCGCGAGCGATGAGCCAAAAGCTGCATGTCGGCACGCGTCCTCAAATACCCCTGAATGCTCATGTACATTGCAACAATCACGCCCCCTGCAAGACTGCGGGTGTCCCTACACCAGATAGCTTGCGCGTGCTGCTGCCAAAACAGACATGAGGCGACAAGAAAGAGATACAACGCGAAGAGGGAAGAGATGCCTCTGGGGGCGCTTCCTCGGAGGGCTGAGGCGGGCTCTCTGAGGCACCTTCAATAGGGTTCCTGGGTGGCCCGACCCTTGTCTTTGCCTTTGTCAGCCCCTGGGGGCCCCGTCCCTGGGGTGACCTGGCCTGGCTGGTCGATCCACCCGCAGACAGCCACGGGATCAGCGGCCGCTGCAGCTTCCTCCTTCTTAGTTTCCAGAGTGGCCACTTGTGGCAGGTGGATGGTGCCCCCCGTGAGGTGCCCGAGGAGGGCCTGGATGTCGCCGCGCAGTGCAGCAGCTTCGGCGGTTGCCGTCTGTTGCTGGGTGACGACGGTGGCAAGCCCCCGTTCCAACCCCGAGACGTGCTCCGTGAGTGTGGCCTGGGAGGAGAGAACGCCCGCAAGCTGACCTGCATGTTATCCACCGTGTTGGCTAGCAGCTCGTGCTGTTGTTCCATGTGCTGGATGCGGGTCGTGGCAGCATCTGGCGGTTGAGAGGCCGATGCGAAGCGCTCACCGAAGGTGTTGAGTTCGTGGGAGGCCTCGCTGTATTCATCGCCTGATGAGAGGATCTCGACGTCCTCGGCGTCGCCTGGTACTTCGGCGGCTGTGGCAGCGTCGCCTTCGGTGTGGCCCCCACCTTCTGCCGCCACCGTGCCAAGCCGAGAGTCATGACCACCTGCTCCTGGGGCGGCCGTTTGTTCAGCGGCTCCGTCCGTGCCGTGCGGGGGTGCAGAGGAGCTGCGGCCTGGGGCGCAGTGTGACCTTGCGTGCGGCGGGACGTCACGTTTCCCACTGGAGGATCGGTGGCGCTTGGCTGAAGGCTCCTCCTTGGGGATCAGGAGCGGTGCGACGCCTTTGCCTTTGGGCGTGGCAGTCATGAGGTCGTGGAGATAGGGGCTCTGGGCCGCTTTGGTGAGGAGTGTGCCGGTGGCGGGGCTGAAGCCGCCACCACGGGCTGGCGGCGTCACAGGCTCTGTAATGGTGGTAGGCGTGACGATGGTGACGTTGTCCCGCTTCGGCACCACCTCAGCCAACGGGGCCTCGGTGATGCTCCACGGGATGGGGCACCCCGCAACTTGTACCGTGTATGTGAGTGGAGGCCGATGGGCACGCACTAAGGCAAACTGGGCCGCAGTGGCTGGGTCCCAGGCGGTGTGGTAGACCTCACAGTCCCATTTAACGGACGGGCCCGTGAGAGTCTTGGCGAGCTGGGTCAGCGTGGCGTGGCGTGCCGCAATGCCAGTGATGCGGTAGCGCGTCTTGGCGAGGGAAGCCTCGCAGCCACGGATGCTGACGGCAGCAGCCCTGGCGGCGTCTGACCCCCGTGGAACACGGATCCCCAGTAAGCCTGACTTGCCGTGCCTGACGACTCCTAGGGCCTTGAACTCCACCGACTTCTGGAACGCATCTGCCATCGTGATGGGATGGTCCTCAGGGAACCACACGGTCTGATACTTGTCAGCGGTGGGCTCGTCAGCACCTACGTTGCTGAGGTCGTAGGTAGCGCCGAGTTGCCCTGATCCCGCCAAGACCTTGTCGACCGCTTGGAGACTGACGCCGAAGGTGGCAGCCAGGGACCTCTTTCCGACGCCCGATCCAAACCTGCCTAGGCTTTTGCAGGGTTCGAGGATGGTGACGGCTTTAAAGTTGCCGTGGAAGAGGGCCTTGAAGGTGTCCTGGAGCTGACTATCGAGCTCCTGGCGGCGAGCGTCTTTCTTGGACTCCCTGTGCTTTTGGTTTTGGCGCGCCTTGTCCTGTGGAGCGGAGTCCCCTCGAAAAGGGCCCTTGGTGCGTGGACCACCGTTCACGGGGGCACCTCCCGAGAACTGGTCCTCGAAGGCCTGATGCATGGAGGGGACTGCGGCGATGGCCTCGGTCTCATGTATGGTCGCCCGAATCCAGCA
>CAUYUJ010015554.1:87731-222731 GCA_963575745.1 Prorocentrum cordatum | reverse complement strand
CTTAGTTTTCTCTTGGGTCGTGTTTAGTACGGCGCCAATGCTCTACCCTGGCCTGCCGAAGGCATGATGACGAAAATGAGGATGATGACGATGATGGCGATGATGGTCGTGATGATGGCGATGGCGATGCTGACGGTGACATACATATAAGACCCTAGGAAATGACGATGATGGCGAGGACGACGCTGGCGATGCTGCCGAGGAAAACTAGACGAGACCCTAGGACAACTAAACAGGACCCTAGCAAAACTCAACAATACCCTAAAACAATTAGACAAGACCCTAGGAAAACAAAACGATCGCGCGTTACTGCTGCAAGCAATGGAGGGCAATCAGCCCTTCAAGTGCGAAGTAAAAAAGTACATGCCCAACCGAGGCAAGCAACACACATCGCTAACATTGGGCCCCTTAATCAGGGCCAGTGGATGCCAATGGGGGCGGCTACTCGGACTCAGACAAGTAGTTTTCCTTGCCCAGGCACGGGCATGCACGCTTACAGCGCGGCTATCCTCGCCAGGCCACGGGCGCGGAGACTCATGGCTCCGCAACTGCCGTGGGCGCCCAGACACGGGCATTATTATTGTTTGGTGTGGGGGGGGGGGGGGGTCTGACCGCTTGCTCGCATTCCCTCGCGCGCTGCGCGCTTTGACGCCCGGCCCACTGGCTGGGCGCCCCCCCTCAGGTATCTGCGGGTCGTCATGTGGATATGCCGTAGTCGCGTAGACTCACCCGTGACTGCCCATAATCGCGTGCGGCTGGTCGTGGCAATAAGCCATGGCCGGGCCAAGGCTTTGCGCTGCCCATTCCGTGATTTGATACGTTATGTTGCTAGGGATGTTGAAAACAATATCCCGATCCTCCTTCTTTATTTGACTTAGTTACTCAGAACTTGGATCCTGTGTTCGGCCCCTCCCCCCCCCGACTTTAGACGAGGTTTAAGGAGAGCCTGTATAGCGAACGCCCTATCCGCCGACGCTGTCTTAGCTCGTGGCAGCGCTGTCGTATATGCAAGTTGCACGATTGTGTGCGAGTCTGTTCGCGGCTCATAGCAACGGACAAAGGCCGCGTCACTCTACGGTCCAATTCCCGATCCCATGTTTTTTTTCTTTCGGATTTCTCGCCTTGATTGCCATCGAGGGATGAGTTGTGGGATGCCCCGATGCGTTGCCGACGTTATCCTAAGAGTAGGGTTGCCAGCTTATTCCTTCATGGTCAAGCCCGGCGCCCTGCACCCTTACTTTTCACTTGGTGCTCCTTCGCAAGCTTCGAGGGGCTGTGTTGGAACAAGATTTGCGTTCGCTGCCCTGGCTCACGGGCTGTGGGTCATACGAAAACAGGCACATAGACTGCTGTCATGCCTTTGCCCAGGGCCTCCTCCTCCTCCGCGTCCTTGCTCTTCCTCTTTCTCAGCGCATTATGAGTGCCGCTCCCTTTTGTCCCTCGGTTCTGTCCGTTGAATGTTCAGCCCTCTGCGCGCGCAGTTTTTCTACACAGGATTGGCCATATTGACTTGTTTCTCTTACCGTCTAACCGTTGCCGGTGTTTCGAAATCGTGTCGTTGCTGCTGCGCGGGCCTCATTTTCCGATCGGCGGTTTGCCCCCGTCGTTCAGAAATTCACGCTCCCCAGCGCGGGCCATGTTTCTGAATACGAGACATTTTTCATCGCTGTCGCCCCTTCATTTTTCATCCTCCGCGTTCCCGTGGTCCTGATCCTCCCGCGCCTTCTACCCCAGCTCCTGTTGCTGCTGCTGTTACTGCTGCTGTCGTTAGTCGTCCTCGTCCTCTTTCCTCATGCTCCTTTTCCTCTGGTTTTCACCCCTGCTCATCCGCCACTTCCTTGTCGAATGTGCGCAACAGTTTTCCCGATCGCACATAGCACGGGTTCCTCTATTGAATTCCAGGTCCGCTATGATACGCGTCGGCGGGTAAACCAACAAAAGCGCAATGGGAAGGGATGTGTTGGAGGGATCGAATGTCCGATATGTCGCGAGCACACCTAATTATTCCCTCCGCCCTCTCCTCTCTTGCTTCCTCGTCGTTTTCATCCCTTCATATTTCATCCTTTTCTGATTCATCATGATTTCCTCGTCACTCATTATTTGTTCGCCCCTCCGCTCCTTTCCTCGTCCATCATCACTTCTTCACCCCCAATATCTTTCCCTCCCTCCCCTACAATTCGTCTCATCCGTAGTCTATCGGGGCAGTCTTGATGTCTTTCGGGGAGTCTGGGGGGCCTTTATGAATGGTTTCCGTCTGTGTCGGAGGGTTCTTGGCTATATTCGTTCTTATGTTACCATGCATCGTAGTCCTAGGACCGTGCATCCGTGGTCGTCAGGCCCACTGCGCTTACGTGTCCCAGGAGAGTTGTCGGGCGGAACCCTTGTGGAAGCCTTGCGGTTAGTACTGGGTTTCTAGCGTGCAGCAGTAAGCACGCAACCTCGCAGCTACCCAATGCGGCTGGGGCCCGCAGGGGGGCTCGCCGCACTCAGGCCTTCTGGAGAGGGAACTTCTGACGATCGCCTTGGAGCATGATTTGCTATGCGGGGGCTGCGAAGGGAGGTTGTGGGGCCATCGAGGAGCTGGCCATGGGAGGACTGGACCCATCGTGCAGGCAATGGTTTGCCGTTTGGGCCCGAATGTGTGGGATCATCTTGGTGGGGCCCTCTCGGGATGGCTGTTGCCTCTCTTGGGTCGCCGTTGGGCTCTCTTTGGGCCTATCGAAGGGTTATCTTGGCGTTTCTCGGGGGGGGTTACAGTCGTTTTGGAGGGTGTTCAAAGCGTTTGGGTGAGCATTGGGGTTGTCTTGAGGCGGTCTTGTTCCGTCTCGATGTTGTCTGCGATCGTCTATGGGGTCAATTGGGTTGTCGTGGATGCCTGTCGGGTTCGCGCGAACGTCTCTGGAATTCATCGTCCATCGTGGAGCCATACTGAGCCGACAGGTGGGGAACGTCAAAATACAGGAAGCTCATCGGATTCTACGATGTTGACCCTTGGGAGTCCTCCGCGGAAACATATTGGCTCGTAGCATATAGCTGCACCGTGGGGTTCCCATGGCGCCAATTGGGGCCTCGCGGGGCAATCCCAGAACAGGTTCTGGCTATCCTACAGTCAAGATTCTAAGATAAAGGGCCACGTTGGGCTCAGGAGGGGCTCTGGCTTTCGGCCCGTTCCTTGGATATGGTTTTGGGGAACCCATTCGATGTAGGTCTTCTGGACAGTTATGGGCAAGGAGGTGCGTCGGTTGAGGCGCTCGTGTCGCCCCCCCCCTCCCCGCTCCCACCCCCTCAAGCGGGATTTTGGACATTTGGGGATAGGGGACTGGCCACGCATCTCACACGCCTTCTCCCCTGGCATGCTGGGTCGGCGTTTTCTGTATGCGGCGAGCGCGGGCACTCGATCTCGGCGTGGCACAGTGTCTGAGGCATTTTCAGCGCTAGCATTGCATTGCCTCGCCTAAGGTGGCCATTCACGGATTGCGAGGAGTGCTTTGCTCATTCGTTTTCGCGCGCATGTGTGCTCAATGTTCTGTAGTTTTTTTGTCCGTGCCTCGATTCTCCCCTTGCATGTACTCCTCAACCAGTTCACTCTGGGCGTCACGCGGTGGTGGGCCCAGCTGCTCAACTTGAACGGCTCTCAGACGCAAGCATGCTCAATAGTTGGACATCGCATGTCGATACCCCCTCCAGCACATATGGGCGTTGATTGGACTGGTAATTTTTCGATGCATCTGTCGCATTGCGCACCGCTTCCCGCTCGAGGTAGTCACCTTCGAGTGTTGCGACGACGATCTGGACTTCAACGGAACTTTGTCACCAACGTGCTTCCGGCCGAGGGAGGAGGACCAGGAGGAAGAGGACCAGGAGAAGGAGGGGGAGGAGGGGTAGGAGAAACAGGAGTAAGAATTCGGGAGACGACGACAGGAGCGAGAAGCGGGGAGGAGGAGGAGGAGGAGGAGCACCAGTTTAAACCCAAGACTCACCAACGATCAACGATATTGCAATATACCCTCCCTCCAAGATCCCTCTGAAAGGCCCCTACAAGGATCCATTTTCACTGAGGGAAGTGCCCCGTTGGAAGACAATGGCTTGAACATCCGGAACCGATGCCAGAACACCATTCCTGGGAGGTCAACGCCGCGAATCACCGTTGTGGTTACGTCTTGGCGATCCTGAATCGTGCCAGAACACCGTTGCTGGGATCTCCACACCGCGAACAAACGTGACTGCTGCGGCCTGACATTCCCACCAGTTCTGGGACGTCAGCCATACTAATGCTTACAACCGCTGCAAACTCTGAAGACGAGTGTGCTTGGCGCTAAGGCGCGAGCCACGTTCTGAAAAGGAACCGCCCTCCATCCATGAAATTCGTGCAATATTTGAAGCCGAATGTACGCGGTGCTAGGGCCAAAGCCACGTTTTGAAAACCACCCGCCGTCCATTAAGACGAACATGCGCGGTGCTGAGACGAGAGCCACAGTTTGTAGGCGGCCCGCCCTCCTTCCGTGAGGCTGTTGCACAATCTAAGCTTCAGGATCACAAATTGTGAAGTGTTCTCAGGCGAAACGCTCGGCCCGACCTTTCGACCGGCTTCGAGGTGCGACGGGGAGTGTTTATTCATAGGCAACAGGAACGGAGGGACTGAGCCTGCGGAAACGGCGGGGATGTGAGCTGGCGGCCAGGTGGGGGTGCAGCATCGCCTCTTCGGGGTGGGCGCTGCTGCCTCCCACGGCTGCGGTGCCCGTTGAGTTGCCTTCCCCACCCGTTCCCCTCGCCCAGTCGTCGACGTTGTCGCCCCAATCCGCCTTCTCCTTGTGTGTCGTGACCTCGGGAGCCCTGGGCATCTTGGTGAGCGCGGGAGGAGGAGCAGGAGGTCCACCCTGACATCCTTGTGCTGCGATGAAATCACGATGGAGGGTGTTTACCAATTTTCGGCTTGACTGGGCCCTCACCGGGCCGCGGCGTCGTCAAAACACGACTCTGTATGAAAAGTTGGTCACATGGAAGTGGTCCAGACTCTTCTGGGGCCATGTCGTGAAACGTTCGCTACGGAGGATGTCTCGGCAGGAGGGAGCAGGAATCAGCACGGAGAAAGGAGGGATGAGAAGTGGAGGGGCGGGGGTTTGGGGAGGAGGGCGTACCCCGTGGTGTCCCGTGTTGTCCCGTGTTGTCCCGTGGAGTGAGATCGATAGTGAGATATGTACTGAGATCGGTACTGAGATCGGTACTGAGATCGGTAGTGAGATCGATCGTGAGATCGATGTGGTGAGCATTGAGGATGGACAGTCAGGAGGGGGAGGAGGAGGCAGGAGGGGGGAGGTGCTCGACGAGGGCGGACCGCCTCGGCGCCTCGTGGGGGTGCAGTGCGCTCACGGCGCTGGAAAGGAGTGGCAGAGCGGGCCCACGGGGAGCCCTGGCTTTCGGGCCGTTCCTCGTCGGCCGCTTCCGGGTCGGGGACAAAGACTGCGAGCCGGTCGCTGAAAGCAGGTGTTCTTGGATGCCCAGATCCCAGTCTGCTTCTGGCGCCCTCCTGCGTCAGGAATCGGCATGCCTTTCTGCTGTGCTTTGCTACTCTCTGGGAGGACCTGGGCCCAGTCCACTACATCCGCCTGCCTGCTTCGTGTTTCCACCTCCCTCTTCCGACCGACGTGTGTTCTATTCGTGGCCGAGGCTCGCCGTGGCCGGAGAAGCCCCTCCGTTCCTCATTCGGCGTTCCTCACGGGTACGCCGAATGAGGAGGAGGGGGAGGAGGAGGAGGAGGGGGAGGAGGAGGAGGTGGAGGAGGAGGTTTTCTTCCGTGTCTGTCTTTGCCGAGAGTGGGTCGGGCCGGTGCCGGCTCGCGGCGGTCCAGACATCCGAGTCGGAATGTCCGAGACGTTCTTGGGATCGGTCGACGTCGTGCACGCGCCCAAATCAGAGGCATGTCCTAGTCGGCCCAGATTGGTAGGTCGACCCTGCCAAATCAAGGGTGCCCTTGTGTCTTGTGTCTCGCGACCAATGCTTCCCACATTCCTGTGGCAATGTGGCCCTCGGAAGGGTCTTGAGTCTTGTGTTCTCTCGCGTGTCCTGTCCAATCGAGTCCGACTGTATTCCTCCTGCTCCGCTCCTCACTTCCTCTGTTCTCGGCACGACGCAGGCGCGGCATGGCAAACATCGTTGTGGCGAATTCCATCAACGAGGGGATCGAGATGAGCAACAACGAATGGCAAATGTACGAGGACTGCCAGGGGGAAGGAGGCAGAGCGGGGAGACGGAGACGTGGAGGAGGGACACATGTAAGTTGAAGAGGAGGAGGTAAGGGGGCATGAAGAGGAGTTATTGCTGCTGCTACCTGCATCGATGTCCATCTCAGTCAGCACAGCTACTCGCGGGAACCGCAGACTCTCCATTTGCAACTTACTCCTGGGGGCCTAAAACTTGTCTGGGAACGCACGGTCCAGAATCAGGAGGAGAAGGGGGAAAGAGGAGGAGGAGGAGGCTCGAGGAGGAGGAATCTGATAAGCGAGGCGATGATGAGGATGATCAGCAGGAGCAGGATTACGTTGAGCAGGATGAGTAGGTGGACGAGGAGTGTAGATGGAGGCGGGTTGCGATGACGATGACGACGACTTTTGATGGTTGGAACTAATAATGAGCGTGGTGGTGGCAATGATGATGATGAGGATGAGGATGAGGATGAAGATGAGGATGAGGATGTAGAGGAGAAGCGGAAATGAAACGAGGACGGAAGAGGACGAGGATGAGGATGAGGATGAGGACGAGGGGAATTGGAAGGAGGACGGCGAGCGTGGATGAGGGATAATGGAGGAGGCAGAAGACAGGAGAAGCGAGGGCAGATATCAGAGAGCCAGGATCTGAGACGACGAGAGGCAGGAGGACGACGGCGGCGACGACAAGGACGAGGCGAGGGATATTTCTTCCATGTCACCTGTAGTTTCCTCCCCCTGCCCCTCTCCTCCTCGTCTTCCCTATCCTTCTCTTCCTCCTCCTCCGCCGTAGCCATTTTGGCTCACGCCGCTCTGGCTCGTTTTTTGCCGAGCTTGGTGGTGCAAACTTCAGAATGGCACACTGCATCACCGAGCCATACTGGCTCGTACGCTTGTTCTTGACACGTTCAGATGGTTCGTAACGGACCCTGGTTGCAGCAAGCTTGGTCTCGGCCGTGGCTATGGCGGCAATGGTGAAAGCGAACGCTGGCCCGACTGAACACATTCATTCTCGCGCATCGAAGGCTCATTCGCGCATTCAACAGTTGGAACGCAAGTTTGCGCAGAAGGTGGGCAAGCTTGAGAAGGCCCAGCAGCAGCTGGCATCGCAGCAGCTCATCTCGCAGGAGACCACGTCGAACCTCAACGAGGCAAACGAATTCTACAAGCAGATTGTGGCGGAACTTGCTGGCGGCATGTTGCCCCGCCTGTGCCAGGCGCCCCTCCTGCTGTGCCTTCGAAGCTGCTCAACATCGAGGACGTCGTTTCTGGCCAGGCGAAGGAGCTGGACTCCATTGACACTTCTTCTCTCTTCACGATCGACACGGACACAGGTGTACGAATGCACCCCAAAGGACACACGGGAGCTCAATGAACGGCGTGAGAAGCTCAACGCCCAGCTCCAGGAGGTCGCGTCCACGCTGCTCTCTGGGGCCATCGGTGAGGCTCAGGAGCTCAAGCAGGCACATGCGGACCACCTCCGGCGCCTGGGTCAGAAGCGCCGCCGTGGCGACCGCGGGCCGGTCGGGCCGGCGGCGCCGAGGCTGGCGAACGCAGCGGCTCCGGCAGGGGCGGCGCAGCCGCCGGCGCGGAAGGGGGTCGCCGCCCCAGCCGCGGCCCAGACCCAACAGGCCCAGCACAGCAGGTCCAGAGGCAGCGGTTGGCGCGGCGGTGGCGCCTGCCGCTCCTGGTCAGTCTCTTCCCGGTGGAGGCCCCATCCCTGGTCGGCGACGCGGATGACGAGGCCCTCGGTGGTGACGACGTCCGCTCTCGAGCCGAGAGAACCCTTGCTGCCTCCGCCAGGAAGTTGTCTGGCAAGTAAAGCCCTCCTGTCGGCGACGCACGCTGTCGACGGCCTCGTCGAGAGGGGGGACATTCATCATGAAGTGCGTAGAGTTTCTCAGCGTGCTCACGGGGGCGTTCGAGGTTCTGAGTAGGCCGCCCGCTTGAGTGCGGCGCTGGATCAAGTCACGTTCGCCTTCTTCCTTTATGTTAAGAAGAAGGGAGCGTGACCGTGACCGTGACCGTGACCGTGACCGCGACCGCGACCGCGACCGCGACCGCGACCGCGACCGCGACCGCGACCGCGACCGCGACCGTCCTGCAGCGCAGGCTGGCGTGCGCGGGAGGAAGAAGAAGGGAACGTGACCGTGACCGTGACCGTGACCGTGACCGTGACCGTGACCGTGACCGTGACCGTGGCCGTGACCGCGACCGCGACCGTGACCGTGACCGTGACGGAGACCGCGACCGTGACCGTGACCGCGACCGTGACCGTGACCGCGACCGTGACCGTGACCGTGACCGTGACCGTTGCCGTGACCGTGACCGCGACCGTGACCGTGACCGTGACCGTGACGGAGACCGCGACCGTGACCGCGACCGTGACCGGTACCGTGATCTTGACCGTGACCGTGGCCGGGCCCAGAACCGCTCCGGGGTCGGTGTTGTGCGAACAAAAAGAAGGCGACCGTGACCGCGACCGTGACCGGAACCGAGACCCAAACGGGTCATGTCGTGCGGGCAGACCCTGACGGGTCGGGTCGGGCGGGCAGGACGTGAAAGTACGGTGCGCGATCGAGGAGGCACGCGAGAACCCGAACGAGTCGGGACGGGTCGGGCAGACCCGAAGGGGGCGGGGCGGGGCAGACGGGGCAACCCGGACGGTTCGGGCCGGGCCGGGAGGGCGGATCATGAAGTTATGGTGCATGCATGGTCGGGGAGACACGCGGGGACCCAAACGGGCCGGGTCGGGTCGGGCCGGGCGGGCCCCAACTGGTCGGGTCGGGCCAGGCGGACCCTGACGGGTCAAGTCGGGTCGGGCGGGCGGGTCAAAAAAATATGGTGCGTGGTCGGACAGGCGCGCGAGAACCCCAGCGGGCCGGGTCGGGGCGGGCAGACCCCTACAGGTCGGGTCGGGTCGGGCGGGCGGCCCCGAACGGGACTGGACGGGCCGGGCAGCCCCTAACGGGACGGGTCGGGTCGGGCGGGCCCATATAGCATGGCGCATGATCGAGGAGGCACGCGGGATCGCTGATGGGCCGGGTCGGGACGACCGGGCCATAACGGAGCGGGTCGGGTCGGACCGGGCGGACCCCAGCGGTTTGAGTCGGATTCTGACGGGCCCAAACGGGCCAGGCCGGGCGGACCCCAAGGGGTCGGGTCGGGTCGGGCGCGCGGGTCACTAAAGTATGGTGCGTGATCCAGGAGGCACGCGAGAATCCTAACGGGTCCGGTCGGCTGCGCTGGCGGCGCCGGCTGCGGCGGAGACAGCGCTGACGTCGGCGGCGGCGGAAGCTGCGGAAGCAAGCGCGCGCGCGGGCGACGCGCAGGGCCGAGGCGGCAGCGGCGGCGGCCGGCGGCGGTGGCCACCTGCGGCGACGAAGTGCCCGTGAGGGGCCCCAGGCGGCAAGGCCCGATTTTTGACGGCCCCTGGGGCCCTATGTTTTGTCGGCCAGGGCCGGAAAACGGGAAAAAACATGCAATGAAAAACAGTATTCTCACACTCATCCCTCTCGCCCTCCTCCTCGTGAGCGCGGTTTGTCGCGGTCCAGGAGGGCCCCTGGGGCCCTCCGTGGTGCGTCAGGCCCCAGGGCCCGGCCAGGCACCAAAAGCATAAGAAAAAAGTGCTAACAACAAAACAGTATCCTCCTCCTGGCCCTCCTCCTCGCCCGCGCAATTTTTGATGGCCCCGGGGGCATTATGTTTTCCGGCCAGGACCCGAAAACGGAAAAAATAAAACGAGAAGGAGTCTGCTCCTCCTCGCCCCCCTCGCCCTCCTCCGCATCCCGGCGTCGCGTTGCCCCTGCATGCCGAAGGTTTTATCGAGGGCCCCTGGGCCCAGAAACGGACCCCGGGGCACCGAGAACGGCCAGCAGCGGCAGACGAAATGCAGACGCTGATGCTTGGGGGGGCCCTCCCCCCCTTCCCCCCCCCGTTTCCGCCCCCTCTGCCTCTTCCGCCCCTCGCGCACGCACGCGCGCACGCGCTCTTGTGAAACCGTTGGTTTCCGAGTTCCTCGTGTGGGCCGCAGAGGCCTGCAGTGGCCGCAGCGGCCCTGGGCGCTCTATGGCGCCCTGCGCGCGGTCTTAGCTGCCGCCTTGCGCCGGCGCGCCAAAGACTGCATCTTCTTAGTGAAAGTACCGATCCTCACCTGGATCTGGCCGCACCCGGCGATCCGACTCGGGCGCGACACCTGTCCGCCGAAGCAACTCTGCGTCTGCCGGTGCTGGATGCGGCCCTGGAGAAAGATGTCGAAGTGCACGAACTGCGCGCTGGCCTGTGCCAAGAATGCCGCGTGCACCCTCGTCAACCTGAGATGGCGTTGCTGCCGCGCCCCCTTTGGCCCCGCTTTTCCCATCCGGCCCAGACAACCGCGGCCCGCTTGAGCTGGGCGTAGAAGGCCTGGGCCGTCTTGCCGGGCATGGGGCGGACATCGTCTTCAAGCCACAACGCCGTGGTGGGGCGCGGGCGCAGCTTCCGCATGAAACGCAAGACCTTGGGGACCCAGTAGTACAAGAATCCCATCATGACCACCTCTGCGTGCCCGATGGCCCTAGTCCGCCACCGCGCCCTGGGCGCGAATTGCAGGTGCCCCCGGGTCCCGTCGAGCTCTCGATCAATATTCGGCGCACAAAGTCGGCAGGGTGATCGTTGTCGGCCCCCACCGCACCAACATGGAAACAAACACAAAACACAAGGAACAATTAGTCACGGGCCAGGCACGGTGTCGGGAGAGGCCGCAGGCCACAAGATAGTGTCAGTCACCTTGTCCTGGTGGCGGCCGCCGGCCCAGCCGCCCTTGGCCATGTCCAACCCGTAGGCGGAGGATACGTGTTGAACGCCGAACTGCTGCCAAGCCTTCGCTGTGTCGTCCGCGTAGTTGCGCCTGTCGCCGTGCGACATGACTACGGCGAGCGTCCTGGATGCCTGGGCGCAGCTGCACCGGTACCAAGCCATGGCGGCAGCGCGAGCGCAACCGCAAGGGCCTGCAGCCAGGGCCAGACAGGCTGCGGCAAAAGCACGGCGGTAACAAATCCTCTGTGCCGCCAGCACGATGTTAAGGAACCCTCTGGGCTCCAGTCATCACCCGGGTGACCCTAGTCGCGGCGCCCTTGTCCAGCGGGGGGCCCCGTGCGCCGCCGAAGGGCTTGGTTTGCGCGCCGGCGCCAAAGGCCACGAGCAGGGCAAGTACTACCGGAATTGCTGCATGCGTTGTGCCGGCGCCGCAGCCCGGCATGCACGCACGCGCGCACTTTTTCCTCGGCGGACGCGTGAACGCACAGCGTCGTAGAAATGCGGGAGCGATGCACACGCACGTACACATACACACACACACACTTTTTCCTCAGGGGGCGCGCCCTGTCTCAGGCACGTGCGCGGGGCCGCAGTCAGGAAGTGCCGTCTACCATCTACAGCCGCACGAACGCCAGAAGACGAAGCAGAGATGCATGAGCTGTGTAACGTAACTGATTCAGACATAAAAGATCTGCTGCGGTGATACACGCACACACACGCGCGCACACATGCACAAATACCCACACACACACGCACGCCCTCCCCCTCACGATCTCTCTCTCACTCTCTCACTGTCTCACTCTCTCTCTCTCTCTCTCCCGCCCCCCCCTTTTTATCTTGTCTACCAGTGCCTTGCAAGGGGCTCCCGGTCCAGTGCCTCCCTCTCTTTCTCTCTCCAGGCCTGGGCGGGGACCGGGGCGCACTGAGACGGTGCAGAGCGTGCCGGGAAGGAGGAATGGAAGGGGGAGGGAGGGAAAGGGAAGAGAGGCACGCACTCTGCTTGGCTGGTTTCGCCGTGGCCCGGCCGCGGCGCACCAGAGGATTTATCAACCAAGCATGGCTGCAACTACTGCTGGAGAGCAGGGCAAATTCTCCGTCCTCGTTCCCGGGCTGGGCACACGTGCGGATGGCCGACGCACTTGTCCGGAGGGCAGCCGAACGCTGGAAAGACATGTGGCCACGAGTGCACGGAGCCCTCGCCCAGGCCGGGCGCCGCATGGCCTACCAATTCAAAGGCTGCGGAAGGCGTGGAAACGACGACAGAACACGACGAGTCCGATGACCACTGTGGCGACAATGGTGGTAATGATTTGAATGCAAACGCATGGTGGACTACATGGGGTCGCCCATGGCGGGCGCCCCGGGGCTTGAAGGCCATGCATGACCACGCGCCCCCCGCCGAACGTGGACAAATTGATGCGAAAGTGCCTCAGGAAATGGCACAGACTGACTGGTGGGCGGCAGCGTGCAAGGGCACCACTGGGCGTTATAGGGTGCACCCGCAAATCATGAGGACTGAGGCGAGCCTGGCAGGCAAAGGCTATGGCACCGCGCGAGCCCACGACGCCTGGCAGGCATGTCAAGGGGGGCGGGGGCCACGCGCTGAGGCACGCGTCGCGCGGACGCAACGGTCAGAGGAAGGCCGCAGGAAGCCGCCATGTTTGGGCGAGACCGGCCCCCCCCCCTCCCCAAGAACGGCTATGCGCCGTCACGGTCCCCGGGGCCCTGCCAGGGGACTAGAATGCTGACCTTGCCGAGCCGCGTCTGGCCTCGGCTAGGAACGGCGCCACCTCCCGAAAGGCAAACAAAGCGACCCGTGCCTCAACCGATCGTCCTCTGACAAACGCACAGCGGGCACTGGAGGGGTCTGCTTGGGACGCCGCGCCCCTGGCCGGTCCGGCCCCAAAGACTGTGCGCGAAGCCGCGGCGGGCCTAGCGCCCACCCCTCTTCGGGCGGCGGCGCGTTCGACGGCGGCATGGTGCACCGAACCCTCGGCGGACCCAGCGGCCCCCCCTAAGCCGAGCCCCTCCCTCCCCCCCGCCTCCTCCTCCGGCTGCCCCTCGCCCTCCCCCCTCCTCCTCTTCGCCCCCCTCTTCGTCCTCTTGCTCCTCCTCCTGGCCGGGTCGGGCAGGACATGAAAGTGCGGGTTATGCTCGGGCGAGCACATGCGAACCCTAACGGGCGGGTCGGGTCGGGGCCGGCGGGGCATCGAAGTGTGGAGCATGGTCGGACTGGCACGAGCGAACCCGAAAGGGCGGGTCGGGTCGGGCCGGGCCGGACATTAAAGTGTGGAGCATGGCCGGACTAGCAAGTGTGAACCCGAACGGGCGGGTCGCGTCGGGCCGGGCGGGACATTGAAGTGAAAATCATGGTCGGACAAGGACGTGCGAACCCGAACGGGCAGGTCGGGTCGGGTCGGGCGGGGCATTAAAGTGTGGAGCGTGGGCAAACTAGCACGGGTGAACCCCAGCGGGCGGGTCGGGCCGGGTCGGGCGGGACATGAAAGTATGGGGCCTGTTCGGACGAGCACGCGTGAACCCGGGCGGGCGGGTCGGGCCGGGTCGGGCGGGACGTTAATATATGGAGCATGGTCGGACTAGCACGTGCGAGCCCTAACGGGCGGGTCGGGCCGGGTCGGGCGGGAAATTAAAGTGAGGAGCGCGGTCGGACCAGCACGGGTGAACCCTAACGGGCGGGTCGGGTCGGGTCGGGCGGGACATTAAAATGTGGAGCGTGGGCGGACCAGCACGTGTGAACCCTAGCGGGCGGGTCGGGTCGGGCTGGGCGGGGCACTAAAAGTGTGGAGCGTGGTCGGACAAGCACGTCTGAACCCTAACGGGCGGATTGGGCCGGGTCGGGCGGGACATTAAAGTGGGGAACGTGGCCGGACTAGCACGCGTGAACCCTAATGGGCGGATCGGGTCGGGTCGGGCAGGACATTAAAGTGTGGGGCACGGTCGGACTAGCACGCGTGAACCCTAACGGGTCGGTTCAAGTCGGGTGGGACATTAAAGTGTGGCGCATGGCCGGGCTAGCGTGTGTGAACCCTAACGGGCGGGTCGATTCGGGCCGGGCGGGACATGAAAGTGTGGAGCATGGTCGGACTAGCACGCGTCGGGCGGGCGGGGCATTAAAGTGTAGAGCGTGGTCGGACTAGCACGTCTGAACCCTAACGTGCGGGCCGGGTCGGGCGGGCGGTGGCGCATGGCCGGACCAGCGCGTGTGAACCCGAACAGTCGGGTCGGGTCTGGCGGGCGGGACATTAAAGTGTGGCGCTTGGCCGGGCTAGCTGCGTGAACCCTAGCGGGCGGGTCGGGTCGGGCGGGCGGGGCACTAAAGTGTGGCGCATGCCCGGGCTGTCACTTGTGAACCGTGACGGGCGGGTCGGGACGGGCGGGACATTCAACCGTGGCGCATGGCCGGGCTAGCACGCGCGAGCCGGAACGGGCGGGTCGGGTCGGGCGGGCGGGGCATTAAAGTGTGGCGCATGGCCGGGCTAGCACGTGTGAACCCTAAGGGGCGGGTCGGGTCGGGCGGGCGGGACATTAAAGCATGGTGCGTGTACACTTGACACGCGCGAACACTAACGGGCTGGTCGGGTCGGGTCGGGCGGGCGGGCCCTAACGGGCTAGTCGGGTCGGGTCGGGCGGGCCCTAACGGGCGGGTCGGGTCGGGCGGGCGGGACATTAGAGCATGGTGCGTGTGCGCTTGACACGCGTGAACCCTAACGGGCGGGTGGGGTCGGGTCGGGCGGGCGGACCCTAACGGGCGCGTCGGGCCGAGTCGGGCGGACCCTAACGGGCGGGTCGGGTCGGGCGGGCGGGACATTAAAGCATGGTGCGTGTGCACTTGACACGCGTTAACCCTAACGGGCGGGTCGGGTCGGGTCGGGCGGGCGGACCCTAACGGGCGAGTCGGGTCGGGTCGGGCGACCCTAATGGGCGGGTCGGGTCTGGCGGGTGGGGCATTAAAGTATGGTGCGTGTACATTTGACACGCGCGAACCCTAACGAGCGGGTCGGGTCGCGTCGGGCGGGCGGGCCCCAACGGGCAGGTCGGGTCAGGTCGGGCGGACCTTAACGGGCGGATCGGGTCGGGCGGACGGGACATTAAAGTATGGTGCATGTGCACTTGACACGCGTGAGCCCTAACGAGCGGGTCGGGTCGTCGGGCGGGCGGACCCTAACGGGCGAGTCGGGTCGGGTCGGGCGGACCCTAATGGGCGGGTCGGGTCTGGCGGGTGGGGCATTAAAGTATGGTGCGTGTACATTTGACACGCGTGAACCCTAACGAGCGGGTCGGGTCGTGTCGGGCGGGCGGGCCCCAACGGGCAGGTCGGGTCAGGTCGGGCGGACCTTAACGTGCGGATCGGGTCGGGCGGACGGGACATTAAAGTATGGTGCATGTGCACTTGACGCGCGTGAGCCCTAACGAGCGGGTCGGGTCGTGTCGGGCGGGCGGGCCCCAACGGGCAGGTCGGGTCGGGTCGGGCGGGCCCTAACGGGCGGGTCGGGTCGGGCGGGCGGGGCGTTAAAGTACGGTGCGTGTGCGCTTGACACGCATGAACCCTAACGGGCGGGTCGGGTCGGGCGGGCGGACCCTAGCGGGCGGGTCGGGCCGGGCCGGGCGGACCCGGGCGGGTCGGGTCGGCGGGCGGGGGCATTAAAGTATTGCGCGTGTGCATTTGACACGCGTGAACCCTAACGGGCGGTCGGGTCGGTCGGGCGGGCGGACCCTACTGGCCGGGGGTCGGGTCGGGTCGGGCGGGTCGGGCGGGCGGACCAACGGGCGGGTCTCATACGGGCGGGGCAACGGGCGGGTCGGGTCGCGCGGGCGGGGCATTCAAGTACGGTAGCGTGCGCACTTTGACACGCGCGAACCCTAACGGGCGGGTCGGGTCGGGTCGGGCGGGCGGACCCTAACGGGCTAGTCGGGTCGGGTCGGGCGGACCCTAACGGGCGGGTCGGGTCGGGCGGGCGGGACATTCACAGCATGGTGCGTGTACACTTGACACGCGGAACCTAATGGGCGGGTCGGGTCCGGTCGGGCGGCCGGACCCTAACAGGCGAGTCGGGTCGGGTCGGGCGGACCCTAATGGGCGGGTCGGGTCTGGCGGGTGGGGCATTAACAAATGGTGCGTGTACACTTGACGCGCGTGAACCCTAACGGGCGGGTCGGGTCGCGTCGGGCGGGCAGACCCTAACGGGCAGGTCGGGTCGGGCCGGGCGGGCCCTAACGGGCGGATCGGGTCGGGCGGGCGGGACATTAAAGTATGGTGCATGTGCACTTGACACGCGTGAACCCTAACGGGCGGGTCGGGTCGTGTCGGGCGGGCGGGCCCTGACGGGCGGGTCGGGTCGGGTCGGGCGGACCCTAACGGGCGGGTCGGGTCGGGCGGGCGGGACATTAAAGTATGGTGCGTGTGCACTTGGCACGCGTGAGCCCGAACGGGCGGGTCGGGTCGGGTCGGGCGCGCCCTAACGGGCGGGTCGGGTCAGGCGGGCGGGACATTAAAGTATGGTGCGTGGTCGGGTCGGGTCGGGTCGGGCGGGCGGGCCCTAATGGGCGGGTCGGGTCGGGTCGGGCGGACCCTAACGGGCGGGTCGGGCCGGGCGGGCGGGGCATTAAAGTATGGTGCGCGCGCACTTGACACGCGCGAACCCGAGCGGGCGGGTCGGGTCGGGCGGGCGGAACCTAACGGGCTAGTCGGGTCGGGTCGGGCGGACCCTGACGGGCGGGTCGGGTCGCGCGGGCGGGGCATTACAGAATGGTGCGTGTGCACCTGACACGCGTGAACCCTAACGGGCGGGTCGGGTCGGGTCGGGCGGGCGGACCCTAACGGGCGGTTGGGGTCGGGCGGGCGGGGCATTAAAGTATGGTGCGTGTACACTTGACACGCGTGAACCCTAACGGGCGGGTCGGGTCGGGTCGGGCGGGCGGGCCCTATTTCGTCTGGGTCCCCATTTGCACGTCCGCGTCGGATGCTGGTTCGAAGAGCTACCGACTATTTCGTCCAGCGGCCTTCTTAGATGACCCGAAGTTAGACGGGTTCATCGTTTCGCCATCCTCCCCCATGCCCATGCGTCTGTGAAGTTCCATTCGCAAGTGTATGAGCTTGATGTCTGGCGCTTCGGATGCCCCACCTCTGCCCTCGGCCGTTCCGATTGGCCCGCGCTCCCTGTCCCCCCCAACTGGACTGCTGAGGAGCAGTCGGCCACGGAGGTACTGGGGGCCGCCAGGTCTGGGCCCCAGGAGATTGGAAGTGCGCTTGCGAAGCTCTATCGAGTCTGGGCTGATAAGTCTCAGCGCGAGTTGCGCTGGGCCCTTCAACGCGACCCCCCTAAAGCTGGCTGCAGGGGTGATGTTCCGCAGACTTAGTGGGATTACATTCGCGAGCGAGACCGCCGCCCCTGCGGGCGCCCGCAGCTGCATGGCGCTCGCTGGTTGCGCCATGCCTCCTCGCGCAGGCGACAGTTGAGGTGACCGCCGCCGGGCGTTACCACTCATCGATCCTAGCGGCGGCATGTGAACGTGGGTCGCGGTGCCGCGGCAGCCCAATCGGATGCCACCTACCAGACGCCACTCCTGAGGACTTTAGTGGGAGGGAGCTCGCCGACGGTGGCACCTTCAACTCTTAGACATATGCACTGAACCCTGGCAATTGTATCAGGGACAAGTTTGTTTCAAGTCTTCGCGGCTGTTGTCGCATGTCGAAGATTGTTTCGTCTTTTTCGACCTGTTGAGCAGGCCGGCTCTCTTCTCGCGCGCCAGGAGGGGTACTGGAAACTGTCTTAGGGCCATCTTAAAGCCTCTTGGATGTGTGGCGGAGGCTATATTGAGCCATCTTGTGGTATCTTGGTTAATATTGGAGACTACCTTCAACTCGCGGAGGTCTTCTTGGAGCCATTTTGGACCAGGGGAGGGGGCAGGGGGAGGGGTAAACGCTTCCCCGGGCAGGAGAAGCAGGGGTTTCAGCAGAGAGAAGACACAAGTTCTCCAAACCACCTACGCTCAGAGGGCTCGTGGGATTTGGAGGGAGGGTGTATTGCAACAACGTTGGTACGTCATGGGTTTACACTGGTTTTCCTCCTCCTGTTTCTCCTCCTCCTCCTCCTCCTCCTCCTCGTCCGCCTCCTCCTCCCTCCTCCTCCTCCTCTCCTCCTCCTCATCCTCCTCTCCTCTCCTCCTCCTCTCCTCCTCCTCCTCCTCCTCCTCCCCTTCCTCCTCCTCCTCCTCCCTCCTCCTCCTCCTCCTCCTCCTCCTCCCCTCCTCCTCCCTCCCCCCCCCCTCCTCCTCCTCCTCCTCCTCCTCCTCCTCCTCCTCCTCCTCCTCCTCCTCCTCCTCCTCCTCCTCCTCCTCCTCCTCCTACTCCTGACCCATAGCCACACCCTCGCGGAGTGAACTCCAGGGGGCAATGCCTTGGATAATCACGCGGTCTCGTGGGTGGTTTCCGCGCGGGGGCATCCGCACATGGGGTCGCGGCCCAGGGGCTTCGCCCGCGAGGCGGCGGATATGGATGCGTGTGTCCCGTCTGCGATTTCTGGAGTCGCATGCCTCCCCGTCCCCGCTTGTGGCTTTTGAGCCAGCAGGAAGCAGTTCCCGTGGTGGCACCCGCGGCGCCTTGAGGATCAGCAGTTCAAGTCGACCCTGAAGGCGGGCAGCCTCGCGGGCACGATGCGGGGGGGGGCCAGCTTGATGGGCACCATGAACTCGTTCGGGGGCACCATGAATCTCGGAGTGTCGCGGGCTCATTGGGGGCGGTGGCCCGTTGCAGTCCCACGCCGTCCCCCCCCCTCCCTTCGAGCCTCCTCATGGACCGTTCGTCGTCGTCCTGTTCGCCTCCCCTCCTCCCCCTCCTTTTCTGCCGCCTCCCCTGCGCCACCGAATCCTGATGGAGACCCATCCCATTCCACTCCCCTCCTCCACCCCCTTCCTACGCCTCCTCCTCTCTCCGTCCTCCCCCTCTGCCTAAGCACCTTGCAACTGCCTCCCCCTTATCCTGGCATTGTCGTTTCGATCCTCGGTACAACTCTCTTCCCCTTCTTCCCTCGCCCCCTCTCCCTCCCAGTCCGTCCCCCCTTCCCCCTCCCTTGAGACATCCTGCGCCCACCCTCCACCAGAGAAAAAGAGATAGAAAGAGACAGACACAGAGAGACAGAGACAGCGAAAGAGAGAGCGCACTTCATGGAGCCCCCCAACCCAAGGGCCGGTAAATGACTTCTGTGAATGCCGATCTCGCCCTTAAGAACTCTGAAACATGTGACCATCCCTCATCCCAAGCCCCCCTCCATTTTCCTCTCGCGTCTCCTATCCATCCTTTTGGCCCTCTCTCTCTCTCTTTTTTCTCTGTCTCTGCCCCCTCTCTCTCTCACTCTCCATCTCTGCCATTTCCACTTCCCTGGCCCTCCCTCTCTATGCCTGCTCCTCAGTCTGCCGTCGTCCCGGGCGGCAGGCCCGCGACATATGCCCCCCGGCAGCCGCTCTCGCTGCCAGCGCATCGCCAGCGGTCACGTGGCAATGGGCGTACTTGCGCCCCGGAAGCAACGATCCCGATATTCGGTGGCCACATGTGAAAACTGCCCCCCCCCCCCCCCCCCCTACGCACGATTTCTAAGGGTGGGCGGGGGTTCACTTCGTTGGGGCACCCGAGAAAGCAAGGCAGCTGCTTGTCGTCGTTTTGGGCGTCTGGGGGCCCCTCGCTGGGCCCCGGCATTGTCGAAAACGAGCCGGGACGAAAAGCGAGTCACCAGGCAGTGGTCTAGAGCCCTGGAAGCCGCGCGTGGGGGGGGGGGGACAAAAACAAAGCGTCGGAGGTCTTGGCCTTCTGATCCTTCTATCACCTCGCCCGCCTCCTCCGCCCCCCTCGCCGCACCCTGGGCTGATCCTCCGCGGCCCCCTCGCCGCCGCGCGTCGCGGGCCTCAGCCAGGAGGCGCGGCTAGGGGCTAGATGGCCCACCCAGCCCGGGAGCGTGACGATTCGCGTGGGCGGCCTGTAGCTAATCCGTTGTTCGAGGTTTCCCCCCTGAGCGTGTCTCCCCCCTCCTACGTTTCACCTCAGCGCCCCTGCCAGAACAAGGCGCGACGACCGAGCCATGCACTCAAGGCACCTCTCTTCCTCCTCTTCGTCCCCCTGCCGCCACCTTCCTCTTGCCTTCTCCATCTCGCCCTCTCTCCTCCTCCATATCCTCCTCTTTTGTTCCGCGCGGAGCCATTTAGGCTCAACGTTTTGGTGTTGACGACAGCGAAGCGCCTGCCGCTGACCCTAGCATCTCCTTTTTCCCAGCGCTGGTCCGCCCCTGATGCTGGCTGCCTCGCGTGCCCGCGGGGGGGAAATCAACGTGTCCTTTCTCATTTCCCCCCCGAGGTCGGTGGGTCGGCTCCCGTGGGTTCGCGTCCCTCGCGGCGGTGAGCCGGTCATGTTCCGCATGAGTCGCCCGAACCCGACCTGCACGCACTCCCTTTGTGCGACGATGATTTCTGGTTCAAGCGTGGGCAGCGCGCCAGCTTCGCATCGCCGAGGAGATCCCGCCCACCGGTCGGAACGCAAGGGCACGTCCAACTCCCAAAACCACCAGATGCGCCAGGCACAGCCAGTGTCTGACGAGGGGGCGCTCGAGAAGACTCTGGCAGTGGTCCGAGAGATCGCAGACAGTTTACGACATGCTCAGACGCATAAGCTTCTCGCTAACCTTTTGCCTGCAACGGCCTCCTAGAGTTTTTCCGCAATTCAGTCCGAATGTCACAGGGCGGCGCAGGACAAAAACGCGTCCAAGGATAATCTCGAGAAGGCCTTGGGCAGGCGCGCAACTTTCGCCAGGGGTGCTGAGGATCTGATCAAAAAGTTCGATGCACTCATGGCGTAGGATCTGGCCAATGGGCGTCTTTGCGGAGGCCATCCAGCAGTCGTTCGGCAGCTGGCGCGCCCAAGCAGCTCCTGCAGCTTTCGCCGGCTAAGAAAGACATTTTCTGTTGATAGATTCAAAGGTTCGCCCAGTGAGCTCGCGTTGATTTCGACGATTCCCTGGACTTGGGCGGGCCCGCGTCTTCATCGGAACGCGACAGGGAGAGCGCCGACTCTGCCCAGAAAGAGCAACCCATTCACGCCGAGACTTGTCTCACACGGTTTGGGATTCCATCAAGGCTCAGGCTGTCGCCAGAAGCTGGTGTTGCCCCGACAGTTGGCGCGGATGATGCGGCGGCCAGTCAGCCCGAACCCCGTGGGGCGCCAGCTGCAGCTTCGCCCTGGCCCACGTCTTTGACCCTAGACGAGACGGCTGCCAGGGCTGCTACGGCCAGAGCCAGGGCAGCGGAGCGGGCCAAGGCGTCTCCGACCAAGGCCAAGGCTCAGATGCACGAGCCTGAGCTTGGTCATCGTGGTCGGGAGTGGCGATGACGACGCCTGCCCCGCTGCCTCTGCCGCGCGTTCCGTCGGCGTCGCGGTGCGCCCCTGCGTTTCCTCCATTTTGTTTGGGCCGCGCGCGAGTCGCTGCTGCTCCGCGCTGACGCTGTCGACTGTTGCGCTGCCCTCGCCGCGCCCCCAGCCGCGCTGGGCGCGCCCGCGGGGCCCGAGGAGGCTGCGATTACGCCTCGTCAGGGCCCGGACTTATTCCGGGGCCGCGGCGCGGGGCCTCGCCGCGCTGAGTTGTCACCACCCACCAAACCACCCCAACCCAACCCGAAGGCCCAAAATTATTTTCGATTTCCAGTGTAGGGGGGGGGGTCGGGGAACACTGACAAAACACATGGAACCCGTGCCCCCCCCCAACCCGAAATTCGATTCAAATTCGGGTCTTCGGGTTGGGTTGGGGTTGTCTGGCAGGTAATTGGTTGGAGGTTAAATGTTTGAACGGAGCCCCCCATGCATCCCATCGGCGGCTTCTAGGGCGCGGGCGGCTGGCCCCATGGGCGCGCGCGTGTCCGCGGCACTCTCCAACCGAACGCTCGGTTCCATGGGCGGCCCTTTTGCCGGCGGCGGCGGCGAGGGTGGCGGCGGGCCCGCGCGCGCTACTTTCATGGAGGCCACCTGCGCCCGTTGGTCGCCCGTTGCGTCATCCCTGGTTTCGCGCCCTTCGAGGGGCTCCAAGTCAGGTCGGCCCTGCCTCATCATGTGGCCCTCCTAATCTTGCGCTTCCGCCTGCGGCCCGGGCGCCGACGGCGGCGCCGCGGATCGGGGTGGCCGCGTTCCCGCCATTATTTTCAAGAGCGAAGCTGAGCCGCGGCGTTCTGGCGGCGCCCCTGCTGGCAGCGCGCCCGCGCGCGCCCAGTGCCCCACCGATTTGGGCGCGCCCTTCCGCCGGCGCTTGGGGACGGAAGGGGGCCGGGCCCCCGCCGCCGGGGCATCCAGCCCCGGCGCTGCCCGAGCCAGCTCGGGCTCGCTTCATCTGGATGGCCGCCATGTCTCGGTGGAGTGCCAGGTGTCTCTGTCGGCCTGGACGGGCGATTTGCCGACTTGGACGGACGAGCACGCCACGGGCGCGACCGCGCCCCTCAGCCTGGACGTTAGCAGGCCCCTCAGGGAAGCGCTCGTCAACGCCCGTGCTCAGCGCGGTTCGGCGGTTGAGGCGGCCCCGCGGGCGCGCGAGGAGACCCGGCGGCGCGGCCGCGGTTGGCGTCGCAGGCTTGCCAGCGCGATGCGGCCTTTGACGCGCGCGCCCCAGGGGGCGCATGCTGCGCGCCACTGGCAAGGGCTCAGGCGCGAGCTCGACGTGCGCCGCTGGACCAGGGGCCTCTATCACCTACGTGGCCAGGGCGATGGAGTTCGCGCCGGCTCGGGATATCTACCAGCATCCACCTCGGGCAGTCTATGCCAAGATATTCTGTTGGGCGGACAAGGTCTCTGCGAGCCGTTTTTGTGCCGAGTTTACGCCGAGTGCTCTACCTCGCCATCCTGTTGGCCCACCCTCGGCTTCGCGGCGTCTGCAGCGCCCGGGCGGGCCCTGGCGCCACCCGGCGCGGCCGGGTCCACGCCGCGCCCCGCGCGAGGCCCGCGCGGCACTCGACGCGCAGGCCGCGAAGGCACGGATTCCACCGCGAGTCCTGCGGCGAGGGTTTCGGCATCTTGGGCAGCGGGTCGGCGTCGGGCGGATCGCGCCCCAGGCGGCCCCCGCGCCCTGGCAAGAGGTGGGGCAGGGCATGACCGACATCCTCGACGAGCGCAGCGAGCGCGCGGCCAGCGTGGACGACAACGAGCGTGACAACGCGTGGGCTTGCGACCGGTGTGACTTGATGAGGATGAGGTACCTCCACCAGCACGCGATGGTGGACCCCGACTGGGCCATTCGGCTCGACGCGTCGCCGCGTGGCGCGGCGGCGTGGATGTGGGGCCGCGCAGCGGCGGCCTTCCCAGCGCGCTTGTCCGCTCCGCGCTACCTGCCGCTGTCGGCGGACACGAAGCCGCCGCGTGTCTTTCCTGCGGTCAAAGGACAATGTTGCCCCCCCCATCGGTGAGCGCACATCTCACAAGCCCTTCCATAGTTGCTTCCGCAAAGTTGTGAGTTTTTCCCAGGCACCAGGCACGTGCGACTTTCGAGTCATCGGTCAAGCAGCTCGCGATCCGCTGTCGCGCAGTGGTCTCGGTTCCGAAGTCTTCAATGCGAACTTGGCAGCTCATGGGGTCCGACTGTTCAGAGGATTCTTGCCCCAGAAGTTAGCCGCCCGCTGTGTTCGTTGTTCCCAGGCCACGTCAGATATCAGCGTCATAGTTGCAGATGCCGATCAGGCCATTGAGCAGCGCAGCGCGTCTACGATCTCCGCGCCCTGGCAGGGCGCGGCTTCGGAGGTTGCTCGGGGGCTAGGCGGGCGCGACCCTCGTAGAACAGTCGCGCGCGCCCAAGACGCGGCCCTGGACTGGCTCGACACCCCCTGGATGGTTCAAGGTTTCGATATGTTGGCATTCATAAAGCTCTGGTGGCTTTTCCCTGGATTTATCTAGTATCGCTGGGTGGCATCATTTGTGAATTGAAGCGTTTATCGATAGGGGGTGTGTTTTCAGGAATGGCTATTTCTCTCTTCGTGTGTTGGTTCGAGTTTCGAGCTCAATGCGATGGGGCTCGGCCGGGTGCTGATGGGCCCCGACTGCTTCCAGGTCGCGAGCGGCTTGCCCTCGGCCAACGCCGCTACGTGGATGACGTCCTCGGCATGAGCACACATTATTGTCGAACATGGACCTCTCAATACCTTGGGGAGCTCCACCCTGTGCGCCTCAGCCCTGCATCAAGTATCGAGGGCCCAGTAGAACCGCGCACGTGGGTCGACTTAGACATCCAGGCAGTAGGACCGTCAGTTGTCACACCCCCGAAGCAGACCGCAGCTGTCAGGCGAAGGGAGTTCACGTCCTCGGGCCAATATCATCGCGTGGCCAGACGAACCCCCTAGGGAGTTCTCGGATGTGGCCTCCTTATTGGCCAGCAGATTTGCCCGTGCCCAGTATCTCAAGCTATCTGTAGATGCTAGGGGATGGGCCCTGGAGGTGGCCTTAGAGCTATCCCTCATGGGCATCCTCTCGACCCTGTTCCCGGCGGCCGCCCATCGTTTTAGTTCGCAGGGTTCGGGCAGCGCGGCGCATTTGGCGATGCCACCTCAGACATCCGACGCGCGACCCTCAGCGCATCGCGGGGAGGGGCCATGAGCGTCGCCAGGGCAATGGGTCGTGGAAGGGCAACAGTGGCCACGACGAGCGCGATCGCGATCGCGACCGTGATCGGCGTGGCCATCAGGAGAGCAACCGCGCGCACGAGCGCCAGGGTCGTGACTGCCGGGGCAAGAAGGGCCGCAAGGACTACAGCCCTGAGCACGATCGGAGCCGCGATCGCGGTCGCGGCCGCAACCGCCGCGACGACAGCAACGACGGCCGCGACAGGTCCCGCCGGCAGTTCCTCCATGACAAGAAGTGCTGCGAGCGGGAGCTCGAGCCGCGCGAGCAGGGTGCGCACGTTGCGTCGGCCTTATCATCCGCTTTCAAGAGCCAGCCCGAGGAGCTCCGCAAGGCTGTGGCGCCATATGGGCGCCAACCTACGCCTCCAGTTCGCTCGGCGTCCCCGCAGCGTGGCTCATCTACTCAGTTGTCGCGATCGGAGCTAGGTTGGGTTCAGACCATCGCGGGGTCGAAGACGAAGCTGCCCCCCACAGGCAGTCGCGAGGAAGTTCAGGCGGCCCTGGCCAAGACACTCGCTTCGGACAAGCATGCCACAGGTTCCGCCGATAAGGTTATCCTCGCCAATCACCCTGGGAATCAGCTCCCAGGCTCACGCTAAGACTCGGCCGCAATCCTCGTAGATATCGTGCTTGACAAGCTGGGGTGAATCCAGGCAGCCAACAACGCAGCTGAGCTTCTACATGGTGCGCTGGGCGAGCCAGGAGTGCAGTCGCGATGGCAGTGGCGCGTTCTTTCAGTCCTCGCAGGGGCCATCGTCGGCCTCTTTCTATACTTCGTACTTCTAGAAAGGGGGACCCGCCACATTCAAGTTCTCAAATCATGCTGGGTGCTGAACTGGTCCCATGTCCGTGGGGCTTCTGCTATTCAGATGCACTTTCAGCGTGAGTTACTTGTTGCGGCTTTCAGTTCAGGGGACAGCGCTCCAGTCCAGAGCGCAGTTTCAGGAACCATGGGGATGGTTCTCAGTAGCGCAATAGGTTTTGCGAGAGGAGGTCCTGCGTTTCCGCCCTGTGGGCCCTCTGCCTGCAGATACCCCCCCCCGAGGATCCACCGTCGTAAAGTGCTAGAGTTTCACGCATTTGAAGTGCCGATAGGTGGGGCACTCCATAAATGTATCCTTCCCTCCCGCACCTCTGACCTCTTAATGACCTCCTAAAGCTTCTATCCTCTCCTCCCTCTCCTCACCCTTTGCTTCTGACCCACACATGAAGAAGGGGTGTTGGCCACGACCAACGCGGTGCGCAGATGGTTCCCCCCCCCCGTCGCGTTGACTTCCCCTCTCCCACGCGACGCGCCCAAAGGCGTCTCGTGAGTTCACCGGGCCACATGTCGCGTGGGCATGGAGGGTTTTTTTCCCGCCTCACTCTTGTTGTTGTTCGCAGCAGGGACGCCCCTGTCTGGTATGTACGTGCCCATCGTGAGGGGCGGCGTCCAGGTGCTTGGGAGTGCCCCGTAGGGCCGACGGTAACATTTTCTCTCAAGAGGGTTAATTTCTTTCTTTTTTTGTATGTTTTTTTTTCTCTCTCCCTCTCCTCTCTGTCTCTCTCTCTGGCTCTCTCTTCCACCCGCACATTATGACTTACATATCCTAATGATCCTCGTCTACCTCTCATGCCCCCGTGGTTCGGCTGCCCTGTCTCGCCCGCTGCCGTTTCTGACCGGGACGACTCCGGGAAGCAAGGTGCCCACGGCACGCTCACGGCACCTTGGTTTGGTGCCCCCTCTCGACGAGAGGGCCTGGGTCACGTTTCCGAGAAACTGTTGTGGTGCGTTCTATCGGCAGGAGCTTGGATATTGCTGCAGTCCCATCACACATGTTACGCAATCGTCGACTATATATACTAGAACCATCGCGCGCGCTTCGCGCGCGCTCAGGTTCTAGCAGGCCCCAGGCCTTGACAAATTCACTGCTCCACTGAAGTAGTGGACCGCAGTCCACGCATGCCAATCTGCATTCCGAAAGGCCTTCGAGGAAAATGGTTGCGTAGGGGGGCGGGGGCTGTATGAATCGGGTTCCCAGAAGGCCCTGTGGGCGCATGGGTTTGGGGCGTCTTTGGATCCTGTTGGGGCGTGCCGTCGTCGTCGTCGTCGTCGTCGTCGTCGTCGTCGTCGTCGTCGTCGTCGTCGTCGTCGTCGTAATGTCGTCGTCGCCTATTGGGGCGCGCCGTCGTCGTCGTCGTCGTCGTCGTCGTCGTCGTCGTCGTCGTCGTCGTCGTCGTCGTCGTCGTCGTCGTCGTCGTCGTCGTCTCGTCGTCGTCGTCGTCGTCGATTCAAGGGGGCACTTGGGGCGACTTTGTGCGAAACGATCTGCGGAGGGCCGCGAGAAGGCGATCAGTCATGTTCCCAATCAACTTCCCAGACAGCTCTCCTGTAGCATGATGGTACTTCGAAGCCTCTGGAGACTAGCGGGCCCATGATGAACCATGTCCCAAGAGGGCTTTCTGGGGACATGGTTTGTTGGGGTGTGTTGGGGGGTCTCTTGTGCGTTCCCTGGGCCCCTTGGGGGCTTCCGCGAACTCTCGGGCCCATGATGAACCATGTCCCCAGAAGGTTTTCTGGAAACATGATTTCTTGGGGTGTGTTGGGGGGCCTCTTGGGCGGAGCCCCTTGGGGGTCTCTTGGGGCTTTCTGGGGGCCTCTTGGGCGCCTCACGGGGCTTCGTGGGGGCCTCTTGGTGGCCTCCAGGGGCCTACAGGCTGCCTCTAGGGCCAGAGACCTCGAAATATCGGTTGGCGGTCCCCCTCTAGGCCCTCTCTTGGGGAGCTCTTGGGGCACAGTTGGGTTGTCTGGGGAGCCTCCTGGGCCGTCTTGGGGCCTCTTCGGGGCCTCCTGGCCCGTCTTGGAGCGATCTGAAGGGCCTCCGAGCGAGGCCGTCAGGGAACGCTGGGAAGCGGGGAAAGCGAGAACGCCCAAATTCTTCAAAAACCATCGGAAAATGAGTCAATCTTGCCTCCCAGGGCCCTCTTGGGGAGCCTCTTGAGTCCGTCCTGGAGCGTGTTCGAGTCCTCGTCTGTGATAGATGGGCACATTCGTTAAATATAGGCTCAGCACTTAGAGGGCGAGTCTAGTTCTGACCGTGATTCGCCCTATGGCTCAAGGGATAAACATCTGCCTTCTCCTCCTGCTGCCACAGTTGGTAGCGGAGCGCGGTCTCGGCAGGTGGCCATGGGCAGCGGCGGGCAGCCTTGATCGGTGCGCCCGGCCCCTTGCTCGCGAGCCACTGCCGCGGCTGCGCTCAGCGCACTGGGAAGTGTGGGGATCCACGGCGATGCCCGACGACGGAGTGACGGGCGAGAAGGGCACCACCCCTGGCGACGGTGAGCGAGGCGGCGGGAGCGCAGGCAGCGCGGCGCCTCCAGGACCGAGACAGCCAGGAGTGACCCCTGAGCTCTTGGAGCTGGTGAAGAAGTTAGTCGCCACGACTATGAGGGAGAGCCAGTCCCAGGAGTCTCAGGCAGCAGGACGACAGACATGGAGTGGCTGGAACGAGCCCAGCATCGACCCGTGGTCCGCTCAGGACCCATGGTCACAGGCCCGGCCAGGCTGCGGGACCCAGGAGTCTCAGGCAGCCGGCTCGGCGGGCGACGGCTCGAACCAGCAGCAGGATCAGAAGAACGGCGAGGCAGCTTGGCGCTGGACCGGCGAGTGGGCTGCGGGCAACCAGAGCGCCGGCGGCTGGGGAGCCGGCGACTGGCGAGCAGCCGACCAGAGCTGGCCAGGCCAGCAATGGAGCGGCGGCGGATGGCAGCGCGGTGACTACTCGGACCCGCCCGCCTTCCCGGGCTGGGCGCACTACCGAGGGTGGCGCAAGGCCGTCCGCCGCTGGGACAAGAACACCGACGTCGCGGTCTGGCGCCGGGCCGAGCGCTTCCTCAAGCTCTTCGACTGGACAATGCAGTCCAAGTTTGACGATGTTCCCGAGGCGGATCTCTCAGGTCTGGGCTGGCTGGACATCCTCATACGGCGCATGGACATCATGGCAGGAGAACGTGAAGGAGATGATCTCCGTCGCGCCAGAAGGAAGGCTCTCTTCGAGGCCACCCGTGAGGCCAAGGAGACTCTCACGGCCTACGCGTGCCGGCGCGAGGCCCAGCTGCTGGAGGCAGAGGGGCACGACCTTTGGATGTCACCCAAGCTCAAAGGACTATTTCTAGAGGAAGGTGCAGCGCTCTCAGCCCAGGGCGCCCAGAACCTTCGTACACTTACACAAGGACGACTGGACTACGACAGCGTGGCGTGGGCACTGAGACAGATGGACGCCTACGGATCAGAACGGTTGCTACCAGGTGCTCGCGGAGCGAGCGCCAACCTGGCTTCCAGTACTGAGGGCTTCGGCCCGGGCGTTGACGTAGGACCCAGTGGCAGTGCAGCTCACTCCTTCCCTTCCGCTCCGGTCGACGGTGGTGAGGGTGGTTACGACCAGGAGTCCGACGGCGAGATCGAGTCCTACGACTACTACGACGAGGACGAGGGACACGACGATGACCTCGACGAGGCAGCACTCCTGGCCGAGATAGACGATCTCAACCTCACGGAGGACCAGGTCGACGACGCCCTGGTCATGCTCACCAACGACCGGTCTTGGAAGCAGAATAAGGAGCTCAAGAGGGCCGCCAAGCGCGACAGGGAGTACTTCGGAGGCAAAGCCGGCGGCGATCGTGTCCAGCCTCCACCTCGGGCTCATCCTGCCGGGCGAGGCCGGAAAGGAGTCCGAGGACGAGGAAAGGGACAAGGTCGCGGCCGCGGGTTCAAGCCGAAGTTGTCGCTTCAGCAGCTGATGAAGGTCACGAAGCGCAAGAATTGCGACAAGAAAGGCCACTGGAGCAGGGAGTGTCCGGATCCCCCCAGGGATCGGACGAGTGGCCCCTCGGGGCGCAAGGTGCTCAACGGCTACTCATTCGAGGGGTGCACGACCGACTCCAACGACTGGTGCAGCCTGTCCTGCCCCAGCTGGGAGGAGGCCGAGGCCGAGCTCGGCTCCAACGACGTCTACCTGGTCGCCAGGTCAACGCAGGGGCTTGTAGACCCTGGTGCCGGCAGCGACCTTGTCGGACTGGAGGCGCTGAATCGAGAGTCACAGGCTCTGGCTAGTCTCGGGATGTGTTTCGAAGTCATTCCCAGGCAGCATCGCAAGCCTAGGGCGGCGCACGGAGTGGGAGGTGCCGCCACTGCGCTTGCCTCGATACCTTTTCCGATGTGCCTAGGAGGAGCCTTCGGCATCGTTGAGACCACGGTGCTCGAGGACAATGTTCCTCACATCCTCAGCGTCAATTTGCTCGAGTTCTTTGGCGCAGTGATTGACTTGCCGAAGAATGAGATGAGTTTGGACACCCCAGAGCCCAAGGTCACTTTGACTCGTCTAGGGTCCGGGCACCGCATGGCCGAGATAGTACGCGCAGTCTCGGGGCCGCGGGAGGCCCCAGCCTCGGCCCTGAACAAGTACCCGTTTCTGTCACCCTCATCTTTTCAGCTTGGAGATCGGCATGCGCCGAAGATGCTGGCAGACGGATCAGTGCAGCAGTGCATCATCCTTCTCGTCATCATCTTAGCAAGGCACCCAGGACGTTTCAGGAGATCAAGGGCCAGGACCGGGACCAGAGCGAGCCAGGACTTCGGGAACTTTCAGAAGATCGTAGGTGCGTTCCTGGCCACGGGGTTCCTGGGGATCTACGTGGTGCTCGCCCGGGTCGTTGAGAGGATCGGGGATCACTTCCAGCCACGGGCTCAGCGAGCTTGTTCAGACCAGGTCCCGGGGGGTCTCAGACAAGCTAAGGTGATGGGGGCCGAGGACTACGACACCGGGGAGGGGGGCCTCGGAGCTCTCGAAGCCATCCAAGGCAAGAGGTCCGTAGCTACTTTAGGCTCAAGCCTGCGCGATCAGCTTTCAGCACTGTGCCTCCGAACCCGGAGGCTTTCTTCACAGTCAGCAGCGGCACTCAGCAGCCATGAGGATGGCGTTGGTGATGAAGACCTTGGTCCTTCTCTGGATGCCGACCAGGGCGGCCGCCGGAAAGAAGAAGGAGCCAGGAGCGAAGCAGGCTACCGAGGAGTTCCTCGCACGCCGCAATGTGGCACTCGCGGGCATCAGCTCGGACAGTGATCAGCCAGCAGATCAGGGCATGCCGCAGCCGCTTCCACCGCCTGGGCCATTCACCCAGGGGCCACTTGGACCGCAGGGCCAGTTCCAGGGTCCGGTGTTGTGGAATGCAGCAGCAGCGGCAGCCCAGTGGCCGCCTGCACCTCCAGCAGTGCCGCCAACAGCACCAGCGGCACCGACGATGGCGCCAGGTACGGCGGCGGCAGTCGGCCACCCGAGCCGAGACATCACCGAGCAGACACCTCCCCCACCGCCGATAGCAGGAACTCCAGCCGCTCCGATGACGGTGGACGGAGGGGCGGCCGCAGCCTCGGCATCATCGACTCAGACCGGGCAGCTCACAGGTCCCGCAGCAGGCAAGCCACCTCCCAAGCCGTTTCCCAAGGTGAGTCCGAACGAGTGCCCTCGCCCGCCCAGCGAGGTGCGCTACTACGGGGACCAGCACGGGAGCGGGAGCAAGTGCACTCGCTGCGGAGAGCGTCTGACGTGGATTCAGGCGGGGATCGGACCAGCTGCGCCACCAGCACAGCCCTCAGCTGCGCAAGCAGCCCGGGCGGCAGCGTCCTCGGCGGCGCGCGCAGTGGAGATACTCCAGAACGACCCGGCGTTCCAGGCAGGCGGAAGGCGGAGCGGCACTGACGACGGTCAACAGCCTCAGCACGTTGATGCAGAGCCTGCAGTGGCAGCTGGGGGCACTACCAGAGGGGCTTCGAGAACTCGGTCGTGTCCAGCAAGTGGTGGACCGCATGGTGGAGGTCGTGACGATGGCCCAGGAACAACCGACTCAAGTCCAAGAAGGACTACAACAAATCTACCAGAGCGTGGTGCACGTCAAGAAGAGCCTCGGGTTCCTGGAGGACCTGGCGGAGAACTTCGACGACATGCAGCAGCGGATGAACGACATGGGGGACTCGTTGCGCAACGTCGAGGGATCAGTGAGCCAGCTCGGCAACATGATGCTGCAGATCGGACACGCGGTGACCGGGATGGTACATCTCCTGAACGCACACTACCAGATGTCGACCGGAGGAGAGCCGGGGGTGGACAGCAGCGGGGCCTCGGGCAGCATGGAGCCCCAGCCCCCGCCTCCACCAGGGCCGCCTCCTCCGGAGAGCCGTCAGGGCGGCCAGCCATCGGCCACCACGGAGACGACGACGACGACAATTATCAGCACCGAGACCACGACACCTACAGCCGACCGAACGCTCGAGACCATTCCGGAGACGGAAGGGGATGCCAGTTGGGAGATCGTGAGCGACACGGGAAGTCTCGAGCAGTAGTTTCCCAGGACGGGACATTTCCACGAGAATCTCGGCGAGGCGCGAGGGCGCAGTCGCTGGGCCTGACTAAGCACTTCTGTGGCTGTGCAGCCTCTGGCGGCGCCCATAGCGCTGGTAAAAGCCAGCATCCCTCTCCTTCCTCATCCTCTTCCTTCGGTCCCGGAGACGCGACCAGGGACCCGATCGAGCAAGAATGGCTCGACGGAGATTTATGGAATGACGACCACGAGGCGTCGTGCAGTTCGCGGGTTCGGAAAGCGCTGGTCGAGAGAGCCTCCCGGGGAGGTTCGAATTGTCCCAAAGAGGGGGGCCCAGAGAGCTTCCCGTCCAGGGGTCGCTCCAAGGTGTCCTTTATGGAAGTTTTTCCCCCTCCGCGCATCGCTCCCGAAGTGGAGAGATCCGGGGCTCCTTTCGGATCCCGGGCCAGCTGGGATATTAAGCCAGGCGGCATGCTTCTCGGAAAAGTCACGTGAGGGAACTCTGGAGGGTCATTCGGGAGGAGGCCCCCGAGGTCATATGGTTGTGCTCCGAGTGTCGTGCGTTTTCAGCGATCAACAGCCTCAACCGCGATCGCATGAACCCCGATGATTGGCATCGCCTGGTCTGGGCCGGGCTCCGAGACTTGATCCTGTGCATGGAAATCGCTGAGTACCAGGTGTCCCGGGGCCGTTACTTTGCCTTCGAGCACCCCCTCTACGCTACGTCGTGGAGGACCGAGGTGATGCAGTGCGTGTCGTCTCTGCCAGGGGTCAAGCGTCTTAGGGTTGACATGTGTCGTTTTGGCCTGAGTGTGGACGGTCGGGGGCTTAACAAGAAGCCCACAGGCATCATGACCAATCACCCCCACCTCGCCCGGTTGCTAGAGGGGCACCTCTGCCTCGGAGATCACGATCATGCGATACTCGAAGGCGGCAGTGTCACCACTAAGGCGGGGCGCTATCCGGCGCAGTTTGTCAGGACGGTGTCCAGAGCGGTTTCGGAGCAGTGGAGTGGAGCCTCGAGCCATCAGCGTCCTTCCTGGGGAGATCTGGTTGAGGGGAGCTTCCCCGAGGCAGAAGCAGAAGGCGCGGAAGGTGAGGCCTCCGATGCGGAGAGCGAGGACGAACCTGAGACCCGGGGACCGTCCCACTCCACCAAGGTCAGTCCAGATCCGGAGCCGGAGCCCTCAGAAGATGAGAAGAGATTGCTGTATAAAATCCATGTGAATATGGGTCATCCGGAGATTCGCAAGTTCATCAGAGTCCTGCGAGCGGGAGGCACCAAGCAGCATCTTCTCAGGTGGGTTCGTCGGGGTTTTCGGTGTTCCGAGTGTGACGAGCGAGCCAGGACTGTTGTGCACAGGCGAGTGGCCATCCCCCGCACCTTTCGGTTCAATCACATCGTGGGTGTTGATCTCTTCTACTTGGACTTCCAAGGGATCACGCATCCTTACCTCGACGTGGTGGACCACGGATCCAACTTGCAGGTGGTGGTTCGCGTCGCCGATGCTCGATCGGCCACAGTCTGGTCGGCGTTCCTTCAGTGTTGGATCCGCCCGTTCGGTGCGCCTCACTTCGTCATCTCCGACGGGGGTTCGGAGTTTGGTTCCAGGTTCGCACGGGGCATGGAACAGTGGGGGGTGTGCCAACACGTCTGTGATGCGGACTCCCCCTGGCAAAATGGCAGGGTGGAGCGTCACGGCGGCTGGGTGAAGGACAGAGTGAAGGCCGAACTCGAGTCAGGACCATTCCTCCCAGCCGACCTCCAAGAATTAGACGATCTGATTACCGAGCTCGTGGCACACAAGAACCGCTATTGGCATCGTGGCGGGTTCTCACCCCTCCAGTTAGTGTTCGGAGAGAACCCCAGACTCCCACACGACATTCTGAGCGACGATCATAAAGGGTTGCCTGGATGGCAAGACGCGGTCCGTCCTCCTTCAGAGCAGGATCAAGCGGGAGCTGAATTTGCGCGGGCGCAAGAGGTTAGAGCGGCGGCCAGGAGGCTCGCCATGGAGGTCACCTCGCGCGAGAAGATCAGCCGCGCCTCGAGAGCCAAGGCGCCGAATGTTCAGACCTTCACTCCTGGTCAATGGGTTTTCGTCTGGAGACATTTCTTTCGTACCTCCTCGCGGGCCGACGCCCTCGGCCGGAGGCGAGACGGATGGACGGGCCCCGGGGTCGTCGTGCTGTGTGAGGGCGGAACTGCCTGGGTGGCGGTCCGCGCTCGTCTCTGGAAGTGCAGTGTCGAGCAGCTTAGGTTGGCCAGTCCAGATGAGGAATGCGGCATCCAGCTGGCTCAGGACCCTCAATGGCAGGACCTTCTTCGGGCTGCAGGAACCCGCCGGGTCTCCGCCGTTGACGTCGCCCGGGAGGGACCCCCTCCCGACGCGGCCTGGGACGAGCCGGCCCAGGTCCAGGAGGACACCGGCCCCAGGCTGCCGGGCCCAGGGGCCCAGTCCGCCGAGGAGCCTTCGTCGGTTATTCGACTCAGCCCTCCGCGAACGGTCCGTTGTCTCTTTCTCGGGGGAGTCGGGCCTCTAGGGCGGGTTCGACGATGGCCCAGCCGCCTTCTCGGCTGCCCACCATCCCCGAGTCGCGGGACGACTCCGGGCCTCCCACGGCTCTCCCCTCACCTCGGGGGGGCGAGCGACCTGAGCGCCTCGGACGGTGGTCCCGGGGGGGCGCCCTCCTCCACTCGCGTCTCCCCGTCTCCTTCCCTTCCTCCGACTCCTTCCGTGGGTCCTTCTTCGTCTCCTCCTTTTCCTCTTCCTCCCCCTCCTCCGTCTCCTCCTCCGACAGCGACGGGTCGGCGGCTGCGGCAACCGGAGGACGTACCAGCGTGCATCCGCGCGGCCAGGGCCGCTAGCTCACCGCCCGAGGTCAAGCGGGCACGGACGGAGACGCCGGGTGCCAGCGGACGCAGGGAGGCCGAGCCTCCCGAGGCTGCGCCTGCGGACCCGGGGGTCACCTCCTCCCCCTCCGGTGGTGGTGTGGTCGATCCTCCTCCAGGCCTCTCCTCCTCTTCCTCTCCTCCAGGTGGTCCGGGCGATCCTGGCCAGGCCAGGAGTCTCAGAGTCGGAGTAGAACGATCGAGGTCCGTGGCAGAGGCCGTTCGAGACCTTGAGACTCGAGGCCGCCCTCGATCCAGGTCACCCTTCAGCCACGGACCCGTCGAGAGTTTCTGGGTGGTCCCGGGATCCGACAGTGGGGTCTGGGCTCCACCGGTCCGTGCTGAGCGACTCGATGAGAGCTTTCAAGACGGAGGCGTTTTCGCGGCGAGCCGTGGCGGGGAGGTGTCCCTTAAGAAACTCAGCCCGGCTGAACGGGCCAAGTTTGCCATTTCGGACGACAAGGAGTGGAAGGCGATGGAAGGTTCCGGAGCCGTGGAAGCAATTCCGCCCAAGAAGGCGAGCGTGGTGCGAGAGCAGCAGCCCGAGAGGATCATAACCTCGCGCGTGGTCAGGAGGTGGAAGCCGGTGGAGGGTACTTTTGCGCAGCCGGAAGCAAAGTGTCGGTGGTGCGTGCATGGCCACCGGGACCCAGATTCTGGGGCACTGGCTGTCTACGCACCGACGCCTCAGACCACCTCCATCATGATGTTCCTTCAGATCATGATTAACCTCGGAATGCTGGGTGATATCGCAGACGTGAAAAATGCATTCTGTCAGTCTGACCCCATGTGTCGGACACAAGGTGAGATCTATGTTGAGCCCTGCGAGGGCATCAACGTGGAGCCAGGCTCGCTCATTCGGCTTAAGGTCAACGTCTACGGTCTGGACGACGCGCCTATGGCGTGGCGACGGACAGTCGTGGGCTTTCTTGAGCAACACGGCTTCATGAGAAGCCTGCTTGAGCCGTGCTGGTGGATCAAGTATGGCGAGAACGGAGATATTCTGAACATGATGTTGCTTGAGGTTGACGATTTCATGATCGCCAGCGCCTCTCCGGAGGCCAGGTCTTGGATCAGACGGACTCTGGAGTCCCGCTTCAAGTTCGGAAAATACCGTGACTGTCGCGCCGGCCCCGTAGACTTCGCCGGCCGGCGGCTGTCTTTCGGACCTCAGAAGATAATCGTGGACCAGGAAAAGTACATCTTAGAGGAAGTGAGGCCCTTGTCGGTTACCAAAGGTCGGATGTCGAAGAAGGATGAACCCCTCGAACCAGAAGAGTTCAAGATGCTCCGCTCCCTCGTCTACAAATTTAACTGGGTGGGTCGCGAGACACGTCCCGAGGCAGCCGGTATTGCTAGTATCTTAGCCAGCAGGTTGAAATCCCCGACCATTTACGACATCCAGTGTGCCAACAAGTTGGTTCGTCACTTGCGTGCGTCAGCGTCTCGTGGTCTGACGATCTGGAGGCTGAACCCCGAACAGATGGCGTTCGTATCGTTCTCCGATGCAGGGGGCGTGGGCGCCAATATTAACCAGGACGATGACCGGGGGCTTCCAGACGATCCGACACAGGGCGCGTGGATGGTCCTGACCACCGACCGTTCTGTTCTGGATAACCACGCTGTCAAGGCCTCCATCATTGGATGGCGCAGCAGCAAGCTGCGGAGGAAAGTGCCCTCGACCCTCGCGGGCGAGACCCAGGCTCTGTCTGCCGCAGTTGCCGAAGTAGAATTCCTTCAGGTGCTTTACAGAGACGTGGTTTTCGGAGACGTTGACGCTCCAGAGTGCAGACGGGCCGCCGGTCCGTTTACCACCGTGCTGCGCCGGGACTGTCAGCTGGGTTCACGTGAAGATCAGATCCATGTGGTCGATGCCAAATCAATATACGACACTATGCAAAAAGAAGGCAACGCCAGTGCAAAAAATAGAAGAACGGCTTTAGACCTGGCTATTATTTGTGAAGCACTGGAGAGGGCAAAAGGCAAGGTAAGATGGGTGCCCCACGGCCGTATGCCGGTGGACGCCCTCACCAAGGACGACATAACCAAGAGTAATGCCGCCCTCTCGGAGCTCATGACCCATGGTAGGTTGATCTTAGTCGATGAATGTTCGGAGCTAGAGCGGAGGAAGTCCACCCCTGGCCTCAAGGACCGCTCGCAGGCTGCATCCAGGCGAGAGTTAGGCAACGACAGCATGATCTCCTGGAATGAGTTCCTGGACCCGGACCCGGACTCCGGTGGTGGTAGTGGTGTGGTGGTCGGTCCTTCCTCCTCTCCCCTCTCCTCCTCCTCCTGCACCTCCGGGCCGGCCGGCGCTTCTCTTTCCTTTCAGTCTTTTCAGTAGTTTCTGCCTTGCCTCAGAGCGAGATCGGGGGGGGGTCCCGCATCGCTGAGCTGTGCGATTTTGTGTTCTTGTCCCAGGGAAGGGTCTCTGACAACCAGAGATGCTGAACCTAGGAGAAAGTTTGACGAGTGTGATAGATGGGCACATTCGTTAAATATAGGTTCAGCACTTAGAGGGCGAGTCTAGTTCTGACCGTGATTCGCCCTATGGCTCAAGGGATAAACATCTGCCTTCTCCTCCTGCTGCCACACGTCGGCCGTCTTAGGGGCAGCTTGGATGTCTTCGGGGCCTCGTGGGACAGTCTAGGGCCCTCTCGGGCCCCCCCTTAGCCTGTCGTGGCCTGCTTCGGGGCGGGCTCGGGCCGCCTGGGGAGCTCTGGACCCCCCCCCCGCAACCCCTGGTGGGCACCGATGGGGGGAACAGGCAGCGGCCCGCCCCCTCTCCTCCCCCGGGCCTACTCCGAGGCAGAGATCAGATTCCCGGGAAGCTTTCCGGGAGCATGATTTGTCGGCTCTCTGAGAGGGGGGCCTCTGGGGGCTTACCGAGGGGCGTCTTTTGGCTTTGTCGGCAAGCCTATTGGCAACATGTTGGGGCGGTGGGTTGAAGCCCAAGGAATCATGTTCCCGGACCTAAGTGTCTTGGGGGCCCGCAGGGGGCTTCCCTGGGGGTCCCTTGGGGGCCTATTGGGGCTTCCGGGGGCCTCCTGGGGGCCTCGCGGGGCTTCTTGGGAGCCTCTTGATGGCCTCCGGGGGCGTCCTAGGAGCCTCTCAGGCCGGCGACCTCGAAATGTCGCGCTCTTCGGACCCTCTTGGGTCGCTCTTGGGGCTCTCTCGGGGCGCTCTCGAGGCCCTCTTGACTTATCTAGGGGGCCTCCTGTGCCGTCTCTGGGCTTTCTTGGGAGCCTCTTCGGCCGTCTTGGAGCGATCTGAAGGGCCTCTGGCGCGGTCCGGGACTGTGGGGAGGCAGAACATGGGAGAGCGCAAGAATGCTTCAAAAACCATTGGATAATTGATGATTTTCGGCTTCTGGGGCCGTTTGGAGGGGCCTCTGGAGGCGCTCTTGGGGCGTTTTGGCGGCGTCGTCGGCCGTCCTGAGGCCATGTTCGGCGTGTCCAGGGCCTCAGGGGGCTGTCTTTGGGCGTCCGGGGAGCCCGACAGTCATGCCTCCCTGAGGCCGTATTGGGGGCCTCCTGGGCCGGCTTCGGGGCCTCTTGGGTTGTCTTGGGGGGTTCCGTGAGCCCCACAGGACGACCCTTTTGGGCCGTCTTGGGCCCTCTTGGGTCTCTCTTGGGATGTGTTGGGGCTCCTCGGGGGCGTCTGGGGCACTCTGAAGACGAAGCAAGCGAGTTAGCTGAAAATATACGTTTTACGTTGGGAATGGGCAAATTTTTGCCTCTTGAAGGCCCTCTTGGGGCCCTCTTCGGCCATCTTCAAGCCATCTCGGGCCCTCTTGGGCCTCGCTGAGGCTGTTCTGGAGCCCTCTAGGGGGCCCTGGGAACCCAGAAATCATGTTCCTGGAGAGGCTTCTGAGACCACGATTTCGAACGGGGCTCTCTTGGGCCTCCCTGGGGCCGTCTTGGGGGCCTCTTGGGCCGGCTTTGGGGCCTCTTGGACTTTTGGGCCGTCTCGGGGGGTTCCGTGAGCCCCACAGGCCGACCCTTTTGGGCCGTCTGGGGCCCTCTTAGGTCTCTCTTGGGCTGTTTTGGGGCTCCACGGGGGCGTCTGGGGCACTGTGGAGACGAAGCCAGCGAGCATGCCGAAAATGTATGTTTTACTTTGGGAATGGGCCGACTTTTGCCTCTCGAAGGCCCTCTTGGGGCCCTCTTCGGCCATCTTCAAGCCATCTCGGGCCCTCTTGGGCCCTCTTGGGCCTCGCTGAGGCTGTCTTGTGGGCCTCTTGGGCGCCCTCGGAACCCGGAAATCATGTTCCCAGAGAGGGTTCCGACAACACGATTTCGAACAAGGCCCTCTTGGGCCTTCCTGAGGCCGTCTCGGGGTCCTCCTGGGCCAGCTTCGGGGCCTCTTGGGCCGTCTCGGGGGGTTCCGTGAGCCCCACAGGCCGACTCTTTTGGGCCTTCTGGGGCCCTCTTGGGTCTCTCTTGGGCTGTGTTGGGGCTCCACGGGGGCGTCTGGGGCTTTGTGAAGACGGAGCCAGCGAGCATGCCGAAAATGTATGTTTCACGAGGGGAATGGGCCGACTTGTGCCTCTCGAAGGCCCTCTTGGGGCCGCTTCGGCCATCTTCAAGCCATCTCGGGCCCTCTGGGGCCTCGCTGAGGCTGTCTTGTGGGCCTCTTGGGCGTCCGGGGAGCCCGAAAGTCATGTTCCCGGAGAGACTTCGGGGAACATGATGTCGAGGGAGGCCCTCTTGGGCCTCCCTGAGGCCGTCTTGGGGGCCTCCTGGGCCGGCTTCGGGGCCTCTTGGGCCGTCTTGGGGGGTTTCGTGAGCCCCGCAGGACGACCTTTTTGGGCCATTTTGGGCCCTCTTGGGTCTCTCTTGGGCTGTGTTGGGGCTCCTCGGGGGCGTCTGGGGCACTCTGAAGACGAAGCAAGCGAGTGAGCTGAAAATGTACGTTTTTGAATGGAACGAGTTCGGCCCCTGGTTCCATCGCACACATTCGCTGGCCCCAGGCGCACGCGGCGGACGCAGGCGCGAGCAGTCGCCGCGCCGCCGCTTGGCTCGCGCGCGCCGCGGCGCGCCGCAGGCGATGTGGGCAGGCCCGCGCGCCCCCGCGCGCGGCCGCTGCCCGCCGCGGCCGCGCGCAGGTACCACAGGTTTGTGCGTGCCTGGCGCGCGCGCCCCGCGCTCGGGATTTGACGTGCGTGGGCCGCGTGCGAACGACCGAACGTGGTCAAATTAGACGCAATTCGACGTCTACGCCGCAGCCGTCCGACGTTAGCAAGCGTACGACCGAACTGGGTCCGATTAGACGCAATTCGACGTCTACGCCGCATCCGAACGAGGATAGCGAGCGAACGACCGAAAGAGGTCAAATTAATACGCAAGTCGACGTCTACGCCGCATCCGACGAGGATAGCGAGCGAACGACCGAACAAGGTCCGATCAGACGCAATTCGACGTCTACGCCGCATCCGAACGAGGATAGCGAGCGAACGGCCGAACGAGGTCAGACTAAGACGCAATTCGACGTCGACGCCGCATCCGAACGAGGATAGCGAGCGAACGACCGAACTAGGTCCGATTAGACGCAATTCGACGTCTACGCCGCATCCGAACGAGGATAGCGAGTGACCGACCGAACGAGGTCAGATTAAGACGCAATTCGACGTCTACGCCGCACGTGTGGCGCGCGAGCGCACTTCCGAGCGGGGGCTGTTCCGACGCGATTCGACGTCTACGCCCCCTCCGTGCACGCTCAGCGTGCGTCATTTAGGTGGCCAAACGAGGCCCGCGTGTACGCGGTCGGCTTCGGTGCGCGAGCTGCAGCCGAGCGCGGACAGAGTGCGCACGAGCGCGTCATGCGCGTTAACAGGCGGCGCCCGCTCGCACCCATGGCGGATTTGCGAGCTTTTCTGTCTGGCGTCGACGCGCGCGCAAAGCGCGACGAGGAATACCTCCGCGACGTCATTGCAGCACTTCGCGCGAATTCTGTCACGGCGAGCGCCGCGCGCTTTCTCGGTCCGTCTGTCGCGCACAGCGCGTGCCAGGTTGAACAAGACCTAGTCGGGCTCAACATTCATGAGAATTCGTTCGACAAGGGCGGCCTCAACGGTGGGAAGGTAGCCTTCCTCGACCGCGCCGTCAAGCATGTCGCAGAGAACGCCGCCAGGGCCGAGGCGGGGCGCATGGCCGCCGCCCGACGACGGGGCGGCGCGGGGGTCGAATGACCCTGTCGCTGCGCTAGTGGACGCACTCGCGCGCAAGCCGACTGCGGCCGCGCACGTCGACATCGGCGCGAAGCTGGGCGACATCCGCCTCAGCGATTTGCCGTCTGCTTGCTGGCCGTCGCCGGCGTCGTGCGACTGGCTCGACAGCCAGGCGCCCACGCGCGCGCGGTGCATCGCTCAGCGTTCGCACGCGGCGCTTCGGAGCGGCGCAGGTCAAAGCGGCCCTAGCGAAGGGGATCGCGAGACCGTTCATTTACAGCGACTTGAAGAAGTGGCTGCCGCACTGGGCGGTGGAGAAGCGCGGCGGTCAGGACGGCGCGGACGCGAACAAAGAAGGCGCGCTCTTTCGGCGCGCGCATTCTGGGCGGAGCCGCCGCCTCGTGAGGGCTGTCGCTCATGCCCTGGTCGGTCGCATTCGAACGGTGGGCCCTGGCCGCGAGCTTCGCGGGCCAGATTGAACTGGCCGCCGCGATGGCGCACAAGGACGTCGTCATGCAGATCGCACTGCAGGCGAACTTCCTTCCCTGGTCTCGCGGCCGAGGCCGGCCGCCGCCCGCGCGCGTTGCGGGCAGGCGCGCGGGGTGCGCAAGTCCACAGCCCTGGCGGTCATCTACGACGAGCTGGCCAGGCGGGAGTGGGCCGATCGCGCCAGTGGCTCCAGCTCCTTCAACGTCAACCGCGACGCGCTGCAGCAAGAGCAGAGCCTGTACATACGCGCCGAGCGCGAGTACACGGCTCGCGGGCATCCCAACCTCTCCGATCGGCAGCAGAAGGGCAGCAGCAAGGGCGCCCCCCATGCGGAGTCCAAGGGGAAAGGCAAGGGCAAGTCCCAGCATGCCGAGAGCGACAAGGGCTGGGGCAAGTCCTGGGAGCCCAAGAGCTGGGGCAAGTCCTGGGAATCGCGGGCCCACGCGAAGGGCAAAGGCAAGCACGACGCAGCGCGGGGCACAGAGCAGCCGCGCACGCCGAAGCGCAAGCGCGAGGATTGAGGCGCGAGCACCGTCGCGCGGCCGGCAGCGCGCGCTCGCGCGCGGAAAGCGCGCCCAGGCTTGGCGGGGCGCGAGAGCGCGGGCATGCCCGCGCCGAATTTGCCAGATGGCAGGTCTCTCTCTGCATCACAGGCGCGGCGCGCTTCCGTCGCGCGCGGGCGTCCCGAACCTTTGGGGGCCGTCGGCTGGCAGGCGCGGGCGCCAGTGACGGCCTCTGGGGCAATGTGCCCGTCGGAAGACCGGAGCGCGCCAGTACCTGACGGGCGGAACGCTGCAAGCAGTGCCGCGGCGGGCTCGTGGCTCCCGCGTTTTAAAGTATTGGCGTCCAGCGCCGAGGCGGAGAGCGCGGCCGCGATGCCCCGCGCCTTCCGCGCGCCAGCGCCGCAGCGTCGCAGGGGGGAGACAAGGCAAATATCGACTTTGTCATTAATGCCGCGTCGAAAGGCACGGCGTGGTTTCAAGACGCCGCGCCCCTGCACGACGATCTCCGCGCCTGTGTCGACTGGGCAAAGTCGCGCAGTTGCCAGCAGGCGCGACAGTCGCAACTCGCGCGCGCCACCCCGCGCGCGCCGCGCGGCAGATCTTCAGCGAAAGGGAGGCCGCGGTTACAGCCATAGAGGCGCGCTGCCGCGAGTCGAGACGTTCGGGGGCCCAGCGGGCCTGGCTGGACGGCGTGGGCGCGGCGGCCAGAGCCGCAGTCTCCGAGGTCGACGGCCCGACCCTAGGCGCCATCGCGACCGAGATCGGTTGGGCCGACGACGTTGAGCGCCTATTCCGCGAAGGGGCGCCGTTCGTGGGCGCGCTGCCAGCCTCCGGCGTCGCCGAGCGTCGCGTGGCCCGCGAAGAGCGCGAGCCCGTCAGCGATCTAATGGGCCGCGCGGAAGCGCAGAATGCGGCGATCATTGTTAGTCTCCGTGGCGACGCTCACGCTGCCGAATTGCGTGCTGGGGCAGTGGCGGACGCCGCACTCGGGCGAATGACATCGCCAGTGCCGGTCGACGATTTGGCACTGCACGATAAGATTTTGGCACCTCGCTTCTCAGTAGTGCAGTGGAACAAGCCAGACGGCCCCCCAAAGGCTTGCGCGCCGCGCGGCCTGGCGTCGGCCGCGCCCGCGCGCCGCAGCGCAGGTGCGATGCGTCGACGACTATTCTCGCGCGAGGGTCAACGGCGCTACCAGCGTGGAGGAAAAATGGCGCCACGACACGATAGACCAGTTGGTTGCACTGGCAAGTGCCTTTCACGAGGAGGTGCGCCGCGCGCAATCCAGCCTGCAGCGGCGCGTCAATCCCGTGCGCGCGCAGATTTCGATTGAGCTCGAATTTTGGAAAGCGGGCGTGGACTCCGCCTTCAGGCGCGTGCCGGTCCTGCCTAGGCACCGCGCGGTCGCATGGGTAACCTACCGCCTGCGCGGGCGTGTCATGGCCGCCCAGCACGTCACGCTGCCTTTCGGGGGCCTGGCCTGCGTGCATGGATGGGAGCGCGCGGGCGCCTTCCTGGCGGCCGCGGCGCGCAAGCTGCTGTGGCTCCCGGCGTTGCGCTACGTTGACGACTTCTTCTCGGTTGAGAGGAAGGGCCTCGCGGAGCACGCCGACAAGTGCTTTGCGAGGCTGGTGCGCGCTCTCCTCGGGCCCAGCGCCATGCAGGACCGAAAAATGGCGTGGGGCCCGTCGATCGTGATCCTGGGGTTGCGCGTCCGGTCGTCGGCATCGGGCTTCCACGTCAAGCCCGACGACTATAAAGTAAAGCAGTGGATTGCCGTCATCGACGGCGCCTTGAGGTCAGGCGCGCTCACGGCCGGCGAGGCGTCGAAGATGGCGGGTCGCCTGTCGTGGGCATGCTGCCACGTGCTCGAGCGCGCCGGGCGCTCGATGGTGAGACCGCTCTTCGACCAGGCATACGGTTCCCTGCCCCGCCTCGCGGGACACGCGAGCGACGCGTACTGGCACGGGACATCGCCCGCGCGCGGCCCTGGCGATGCCGCGACGCGCGCCCGCCAGTGCTCGTGCTGGCGGACGCCCGCGGCAGCCCGGCGCGACTCGCCGCAACTTTACTCACAGAAGACACGTTCGAGTGGGCCGACATGGCCCCGCCAGAAGAATTTCTCAGGTCTCAGCGCGACGGTCCGCGGCGCGCGCGCGTGTCGGGCGTTACGCGATTGGTGCAGCGGATTACGCGCCCGCAATGATCAGCAGATCGCGGCGCTCGAGATGCTGGCGCAGTGCGTGGCTCTGTCCATGTGGGCGCGCGCCCGCCGGCCGCCGCGTGGTCTTCTTCTCAGACAACAGCGTCGCTGAGTGCTCTTTCAGGAAGGGCGCCGCAAAGTCACGCGACCACAATTTTCTCCTACACAAATTCTGGTCGGCGGTAGTGGCGCTCCAGGCAGCGCGGCAACCGCGCGCCGCCAGACGCGCGCGCGGTCACGCCACCGCGGCAGGTCCACGCGTGGATAGAGCGCGTGGAGTCGGCAAGGAACCTGGCCGACCTTCCCTGCCGCGAGGAGCGGGATTTGCTCTCGCGTCTGGGGGGGAAGAGGGTCCGTGCACAACTCGCGGAGGCCTTCCGCTGTGGGCCACCGCCCGCGAGTGCTGCATGTTAGTAAGACTGCCCCGCGTGCGCGCACCGCGGGGCGCGCGCGCGCAAGCGGAACCGGCTGCCACGCTAGCCGGCATTGCGCAAGATGGAGCTCGCCCGCGACTTTCGCCGTAGCTTCCCAGGGCGTTTCAGCGATGCGGCGGCGGCCGAGGCCGCGGCTCTATGCGTTCGGCATGGCTGCTGTTCTCTCATGCAGCTGCAGGGGCGCCGCGGCGAAACCGCCGGCTGGTGCGATCGGGCTGGCACGAGCGAAGAGTGCCGTCGACTCGCGCGGGTGGCCGCGCTGGCCCGACCGCCCCCGGGGCCGCCCCCTGGGCGCGACGCGGTGACCGGCATATCAAGAGGCGTGAGGCGTTTTCTTGGCGAGCGGCGCGCGCGGGCGCGGGTCGGCGTCTTCGCCGCACAGGCAGTGTCGCATCGGTTCGCCTCGCCCGCGATTTACACAAGTGCGGAATAAAAGGTTGCTCGGCTGGCGCGCCCGCGGCGCGCGCGCGCGCGCCCGCCGGCGCGCAGGGGATGCCTCCGATATCGCGCGTGCGGCCAGCGTGCTGGCGGAGCAAGGGTTCGAGACCCACCAGGATCTCGTCGGGGCGCAGCTGAGGTGCATCGCGGACCTGCATGTCCTGCCAGCACCCCTCCTGTCGGAGCTCGATCGCCTGTGCACCGCGGGACCCTCTTCCGCGCGTAGCGGGGATGCGCGGAGCCGTTCTCCAGAGCGCGCGCAACCCCTCCTGCGCGGCCCGCAGACTCCTATAATCTGCGGCGCGCGCCCAGGACGATATGTTGCGCTGGTCGGGCACTTTCTCTTGCGCGGGCGCGTTCCGGAATTATTGCGGGCACGCGCAGACAGCGTGCGAAGTACTACGCCTGGACACGAGCGCCTTCGGCAACAGACGGCTGCTCCGGCGTCGGCCCCCCGCGCCACCGCGCGCGCGAGGCCGCGCGTCGCGCGCCCAGGAAGGCCAAGGCAGCCATTGCGCGGCGCGGCGGACACACGCCACGCGAACCGCGCTTCGTTCGTGACGCTATGATTGCGCAATTACTTGGCCTACATGGTCGCGAAGAAGAAAAGGCGGGGCCGCCGCGCGGCATTCGCCAGTCAACCCAGCGGTCGCGCAGGTGGCATCCACCATGTTTCTAATTACGGACATATTCCTGTTTCGCCTACCATCCGAGTGTTTACCCATCCGGTGGTGCGGCAACACTTTGTCGCGCGGCCGCACGGCGGGCCGCACCGTCTGGAAGCGCGCGCGCTGGGGCACCTGCGCACGCGCCGAACGCGCTAGGCGGAGTTGGCCATATCGGCAGACGAGGCTTTCCTCTGGTTGCCAAGGCGGAAGAACAAGCCGTGCGCGTCGATACTCCGCCGGAGGTGTTGGTGCCGCGCGCACGCCGCGACGCGCGCCGTGCGCGCGCTGCCTCCGTTGCTGCGCGGCACAGCGGTAGGCGCTCAGCCGTTCGCGCAGTTCTCAGGGTCGGATGCCCGGCGTATCCTTCGGCCCCTATTGTCCAGGATAGGCGTGGACAGTGCCAACCTGTTCGGCACCCACGACATACGAAGGTCGCGACCCGCGACCGCTCGCGCGGCTCGGCGCGCACATCCCTCCGCCCCTCTCGCGCGCACAAGGGGGCGCGCCGATGACATCGATCGCGCGGGTGCACCGACCGCAGTAACGAAGGAACGTGGAGGCTGGGCGTCGAACGCCTACCTGGCTTACATCGACCGCGTTCGGGTCGAAAGTGAGAGGGTAGCGGCCGCGCGCAACGCCGCGTCCGACTGCTCGGACAGCTCTGACAGCAGCTCAGACACCTAGTGAGGCTGCGACATCCCGGCGCGCGCCCGAGCGCCGCGCTCCGCGTGCGCAACGGGTGAGCGGCGCACGGCGCTGGTCGCATCGTTGCATTGGGTCGTGCTGCGACCAGCACCGAGGCCTCGCGGCGCCCGCGCCCTCTCGGCGCGGCGCAGGCTTCGGCGCACACCCAACGCTGTGGTTGCAGACGCAACCCAGCTACGGGTGAGCGGGGTGCTCAGCGAATTTGTGTGTATGGAACGAGTTCGGCCCCTGGTTCCATCGCACACATTCGCTGGCCCCAGGCGCACGCGGCGGACGCAGGCGCGAGCAGTCGCCGCGCCGCCGCTTGGCTCGCGCGCGCCGCGGCGCGCCGCAGGCGATGTGGGCAGGCCCGCGCGCCCCCGCGCGCGGCCGCTGCCCGCCGCGGCCGCGCGCAGGTACCACAGGTTTGTGTGTGCCTGGCGCGCGCGCCCCGCGCTCGGGATTTGACCCGCCCGTGCCCACCCCGTTTCTCGCCCGTTGCTGGGTCGTGCTGCGACCAGCACCGAGGCCTCGCGGCGCCCGCGCCCTCTCGGCGCGGCGCAGGCTTCGGCGCGCACCCAACGCTGTGGTTGCAGACGCAACCCAGCTACGGGTGAGCGGGGTGGTCAGCGAATTGGTGACGTTGGGAATGGGCAGATTTTTGCCTCTTGAAGGCCCTCTTGGGGCCCTCTTCGGCCATCTTCAAGCCATCTCGGGCCCCCTTGAGCCCCCTCCCTTGGGCCTCGCTGAGGCTGTCTTGTGGGCCTCTTGGGCGCCCTCGAAACCCGGAAATCATGTTCCCGGACAGGCTTCCGTCAACATGATTTCGAACAAGGCCCTCTTGGGCCTCCTTGAGGCCGTCTTGGGGGCCTCCTGGGCCAGCTTCGGGGCCTCTTGGGCCGTCTCGGGGGGTTCCGTGAGCCCCACAGGCCGACCCTTTTGGGCCGTCTGGGGTCCTCTTGGGTCTCTCTTGGGCTGTGTTGGGGCTCCACGGGGGCGTCTGGGGCACTGTGAAGACGAAGCCAGCGAGCATGCCGAAAATGTATGTTTTACGTTGGGGGTATGGCAAGCCATCTTGGGCCCTATTGGGGCGCTCTTGGGCGTCTTCGGGGCCTCTTGAGGCTTTCTTGACCATCAGTACTGCCCGCGTGGCCTGTCATGGGCAATTTGGGGGGCAGTCCCGGGGGGTCTGTGACCCCCAAAGGTTCGGGGGGGCGGCCATGTGGGGTGACGGCACCGATGTTCCCCCCCCCCCACCCCACCGGTCGACATATATATATATATATATATATATATATATATATATACATATAGATAGATAGATATAGGTAGGTAGTAAGGTAGGTAGGTAGGTAGGTCGGTAGGTAGGTAGGTAGGGTAGGTAGGTAGGTATATATATATATATATATATATATATAATATATATACATATATATATATATATACACACGTCTCTCTCTCCTTCTCTCTCTCTCTCCCTCCCTCTCTCTCGTTACTTCTCCCGCTTCAGACCAAGGGAGGATGGCATGGGCAGGGGCTAGCCCTTCCCTGAAGAGGCAAAATGGGGGTCGGGTGCGGTGGAGTGGTACACCACATACGCCCACAAGGACCATGTTTGCTTCGCCGGTTTGCGGCATATTGGCAGATGTTCAGTGGTGGGGGAGGCGGGGGAGGAGGTTTGCGGGAACATGGCGAACATGATGCGAAAGACCAGACATCAGGAGTCCTGGGGACGGCAAGGCGAGGCAGCGGAGAGCGCCAGTCTGCGGGAGCAGCCGAGGTCCCAGAACCTGAACTTGGGCGGGCGCCTCGGCCGCCTGACGGGCAGGAAGATCCTGGACGTCGGGCTTCCAAGATGGAGGCCAGCCTCCAGCACGGGTGGCATCGATCCTCCGGCTTCTTTGATTGTAGCGTGTCGCGTCTGCCTCAAATGCTGGGCCCAGTTGTGTCCGAGGTATTCGGCCATGTGTTCCCCGAGCCGTTGTGGAAACCAAGGAACGAGAAGCAGACAGAGGTGATTGGGGGAGCATGAGGATAACGACGAAGAGGAGGAGGAGGAGGAGGAAAAGGAGGAGGAGGAGGCCCCTGGTGGGGGGCCATCGGGGCCTCCTGTGGTCGTTTTGGTTGCCCTTTAGAGCTATCTGGGCCGTATTGGGGTCATCTAAGACAATCTTTTGGACATCTTGGAGGGCATTTGGGTCATCTTGGAGGCCGTCGCTCGGCCACCTTGGGCATCGCTCGGACATCGCTCGGCCATCTTGGAGGCACTATTTCTTGGACCGTCTTCCGGGCGGTTTTGGAGCGCGCCCGGGGGCCTGTGCTGTTGTCTTCGGGCCATATTGCAGGCTCGTTTGGCCGTCTCAGGCTAGCTTCTGGAAGCGCCTCTGTGGTCAACCGTTGGTGAAACATTTGGCCAAGGTGTTTGACTATGTATTCCCCCCAGCCATTGTGGGATCCCTTGGGAGAGCAGTTTTTGGGGTTGAAGAAGGCAGGCACAGGATGCGGATGTCTCTTGGGGGCCGGTTGAAACCACCTGAGGGCCTTTGCATGATTTTGTTTCTGATTTACGTGGCCTCTTCGGGCTATCTGGGACCATCTTTGAACTGTGGATGCCTGTTTGGTCTTTGACGCTAATGGCTCTTTCAGCGTCGTACTGGTTTGAGGAGGCTTCAGGCGAGAGCCTCATGTTTTGAAGATCCACATCTCGATCTCCAGCGGATGTATATTCATCGTTTAATGAGTGACGTCGTACACAACATCCGCCGTCATCCCCATGCTGTGAGGACGTCTTTAGAGCGAAATTGTTGTTTTGGACCGATGGGATGGGGGTCGCTCATGTAGCCGAAGGACTGCGCAGACCCCACTGGAAATGTTCACCCTTGCGCACCAACAATCCTTCTTGCAAGCAACGGGTGACGGCGGATCTAGGGACCTTCAGTCTATCCCGCCACCGTGCTTGGGTTGTAGGTCAGAGGCCTCCGGGATGCCTTTGGGATCTTTGGGGAGGCCTATCGGAAGCCTCTTGCAGGTAATTTGGGGTGTCTTGGGACCTCTCGAGGGCCTCTTTGGGGGCTCTTGGGGGCCTTCTGGAGCTTCTTGGGGGCCTCTGATGGACTTGCTCTGCTGGCGGTCTCCAGGGTCGTCTTGGGGCGGAGGGCTCGAAATGTCAGTTCGGGTTCCTCCTTTTGGGGCCCCGTTGGGCCGTTTCAGGGGCCTCGTGAGCCGTCTTGAGGCCCTCTTGGGCAGTTTTGGGCCCCTCTTGGGGACCTCTTGGGTCATCTCGGGGCGATCTTCGGAGCCTCTTGGGCCGTCCAGGAGCGTCGGAAGCACGAAGAGGCGATCTTGTTTTCATATTCTAAAAACGCATCGGGCAATTCATGATGTTGCATATTGGGTCCCTCTTGGGGGGCCTCTCGGAGCGACTTGAGGCCACCCGGGGCGTCTCGGAGCGTTCTTGGGCCGTCTCGGGGACCTGTTGTACCGTCTGGGGAGCCCCTTCGGGCCCTCTTGGGCCCGTGCCAGCGCGAAAACCTGCGGGAAGCCCCAAGAGGCACGCAGCACCGCCACGCGATACCCTCCGACAAGTTGAGTTCGGGGTCATAGAGGGTTCATTTCTCAGAACTCAGGACTGAGGACCCAAAGGACCCGGGGAAACTCCAGCTCGTGCCTCGAGCCACGTTGGCGGAAGAACTTGCTGCTGGGCCAAATTGTGAGACAAGCTGCAAATAGAGAAGACATTCGCCCTGCGAAGCACGCATCAAACAGGTAGAACGCGCACACTCATGTGTATATGTACATGTATATGTAAGTGTGTATATATTTGTGCAGATAGATGTGCATGTGTATGCATGTATGCATGTATGTGTGTATGTACACACGCACGCATGTATACATGTGCGTATGTGGCTGGTTGTTGTGTATGTATGTATGTATGTATGCATGCATGCATGTATGTATGTATGTATGATATGTGTATATGTTTGTATATGTGTGCGCGTGTGTATGTATGTTTGCATGTATGTATGTATGTGCATGTGTGCATGCACATATATATATATATATATATATACGTTTGTTTGTTTGGTTGTATGTATGTATGTATGTATGTATGTATGTATGCATGTATGTATGTATGTATGTATATACGTAATCATAAATGCATGCATGTATGTGTGTATGTATGGTTGTATGTGTGTATGTATGTATGTGTGTATGTATGTATGTATGCATGTATGCATGTATGTATATGTGTACGCATGTATGTGTGTATGTATGTGTGTTTGTATGTATGTATGCCTGTATGTATGCATGCATATATATATATATGTGTATGTGTATGTGTGTATGCATATATGTATATATGTTTGTATGTATGAATGTATACATGCATCTGTGTACGTATGTATGTATGCATGCATGCATGCATGTATGCATGTGTATGCATGCATTTGCATGTACATATATATATATATATGTATATATTCCCTGCAGAAAACAAGTTCCGCGGCGATCGCGATGTGCGTGAAGAGAAATATTGGGCAGGCTGGTCCCCTTCATGGTCGTCCTCGTCGTCCTCCTCCCGGACTTCGTTCTCGTCGTGGTCGTTCTCGTCTTCGTCGGCGGCCAGCCCAGGTGGCACCATCGACAGCACCTACGGCGGCGGCGCCTTCGGCGGCACACTGGTCAGCAGCCTCGGAGGGCCCGAGGGCCCTGGGGTGGTGGAAGAGGCGGTGGTGGTGGTATTAGTGGTAGTGGTGGCGGCGGGTGTGGTGGTGATGGTGGTGGTGGTGGTGGAGGTGGCGGGGGTGGTGGTGATGGTGGTGGTGGTGGGTGGGTGGGTGGGTGGGTGGTGGTGGTGGTGGTGGTGGTGGTGGTAGTGGTGGTGGTGGTGGTGGTCGTGGTGGTGGTGGTCGTGGTCGTGGTAATGGTTGTGGTGGTCGTGGTCGTGGTCGTGGTGGAGGTCGTGGTCGTGGTCGTGGTGGCCGTGGTGTTCGTGGTGGTCGTGGTGGTCGTGGTCGTGGTCGTGGTGGTGGTCGTGGTGGCGCCTCGGGAAGAATAGGGTGAGATGCGGCACAGGATGAGGGGGGGAGATGCGGCAGGGTGGGCCAGTGGGGAAGGAGGAAGAAGGAGCTTCAGCGCGCGATGGAAGTGGGCCTGGATAGCCTGGAACAGCTCGGGCGTAAGCTCCACTCAGGTGGGAGGGGCAGGAGTGATTATAAGTATAATTCTGCTTAAAGCGTCATCCTCCTCTAGGGAGGCCGCTCATAAACCAAATCACAAATCAAGGAAACTGGTGCCCGATTTCGGGGGCAGCCCTCTGGAGAGCCGCGACAACACCTCGCGGCCTGAAAACGTAGGCTTGCCACAGAGCCTGGAGAAGGACCGAGGGGGATTGACTGTGTAAAATTCCCCACACACCTCACAGAAAAGAACTCCTCTCAGCACTGCAAGCTGATGAGATTGGTCACACAACTCGGCCATCGGGTGATCCAGAGCCGCCCCCCCCCGCACTGGAACGGCCGCGAGGTCATCTGGGACAGGATCTTCCATCCCGATCGCAACGGCTCTCGGGGGCAGGCTCTGGATCTTCTGCTGCATAGCACAGTGTGGCTGGCAAGGGTCAGGCCTAACATCCGCCAGCTTCCCTCGCAATGGGAAACCTCTGAAGCCCTTCAGCCCAGACACTTGCTGCTAGCATTCCGCAACTGAGGCTCGTGCCCGCAATCTCTCAACCTACAGAATCGCTCCACAGCACTAGTCTGTTGGCCTCTTTGCCTTCTAGGAACGCGCTCAACACGGTCCGTTTCCCCAGTGAAGAGTATCTCCCGTTGGACAGCCAACAATGGCGATTCAACATCAGACGCAAGTTTATCGGCCCGACGGGTACGGTCCACCAGCTCCTCGCGAACTTGGGCACGGCCAGCTGCGGCATCGGCAAAAACACAGCTTGATTCAAATACACTTCCACATCGCTCAAACCATGTTTTGGCGTTGGGCCTGGGTGGGATATCACTTAGTCCTAGGCACTTGGGTAGAGCCTTCACGAGGCAACATAATATCATGATGATTGGCCCACAAATCCAATACAGAATACCGAGGCTTCGACTGCAACTGTCGGCGACCTCCTCTGACAACTCTCAAGAAATCACAATGCACTCTGCAATGGCCAGTCGTACAGTTGGTCAACATAATCAAAGCATGGAGCTCCGCCCTCGGGGAGGACTGCTTCTCGTTGGGCAACGTGCCCATGATGATGGCGTCGAACAGGCCAGAAGAACCCAGGCGGGCACGCGCCCGACCGCAGCGGCGGAGCCGCCAGTCCTTGGTGCACTTCCCCCTTGGTCCATTTATGCCCCAAACGCCTCCGTCGATCTTCACTCCTCCCACCGAGCGGCCCCGCTCCCAGACGCGAGAAACAGGCGGCGGCAGATGCCCGCGGGAATCCGCCAAAAGCGGGGGGGGGGGGCACGAAGCCGAGAACAAGAGCGCTGGGGTATGGCACGAAACCGATCAACGAGCGAACTAGTGCGACCCACGATCGCATCGAGCAAAGACTGGTTGGCGACGCACCCCTGAACGCGATGTAGCGGAGTCTCAGCTGAGGCCCCGCAGCGTGGACCTATTCCAGCGGCATGCGAGAGATATCCCGCATCCTGCAGCCTAGCTTCAGTCCAAGAGCGCTTGTGATCATGTTCCGTACCATGCCTGCAGACTCCATTTCCCCTTGCTTCTCCAGGCTCCTGAGAAACCGATGCGCCATCGTAAAATCAGCTCCTCCTTCCACTCCAAGCCCCATATAATGCGCTGCAGAAAATTTTACGACATAGCTTGGCAGGTAACAACCAGGCGGGACCAGAGCTGGAAGGGGAAATCTCCATCCGTCACGCGGAGCACTTCTGTACCAATGCGCCAGCACATTGGAGAGACAGGATCCCGATTCAAATCGAGAAGCACCGCCAGCGTGGTCGCGATCGGACCTCGCGCGACATACCAACGATGCTGCGTGCAAGCAGACTTGTCAGTGACTTTCTTCCACATTTGTGCAACACTGACTCTCTGCTTGTGGGGCAATTGATTCCAAATCAAGGCGAACGAGTTCAATTGACCATAACCGAGGCCTAAACTGGCGGTCATCCTCAGCAGGGCTCACCAGACTCGACGCGGTGGTCGCGCAGGCCCCGGGGCTCCACCGCCCCGAACAGGTAGCCGCCTGGGCACGCATGGACTGAACTTGAGCGGGGGGGATCCCCAAAACCTCATCCTGGCATCGCTCGGACGTGTGCATTTTTCTCGGCGAGAACCATCGAGGAGCATCCTTGATCATTTGGCGAAAAAACCACGCACGAAACCGACAAACTATCCCGGCAAAGCAACCTAACAGCGATGTGTAGAAGCATAGCTGGAAACATTGCCTGTGGTATTCATGTAAGAGTGCTGTTGTAGAATTCTGGTGTTCTCGCAGTCGCATTCGGATTCGCAGTGGCAGTCGCAGTGGCAACATCAGCGGCAGTCGCAGTGGCACTGCCAGTAGTTGCAGTAGCAATAGCTACACTAGCAGCAGCAACAGCAGCAGCAGCAGCAATAGTAACAGTAGTAGTAGCAGTAGAAGTAGTAGTGATGGTAGTAGTGCAGTAAAAGTAACAGTAGTAGCGTTCTTGTTCGGACGTTCCTTTATTTCGCTTCGGTATCCAGCCGAACTGCTTCACGTGCTCGACGAGCGTTTGCAGAGGACCGCTCAATGCAGCACGCTGAGGAGCAGCGCTGTTCCCTGCCGCAGGCTGAGGAGCACCGCTGTTCAATGCAGCAGGGCCAGGAGCACCGCCGCCAGACCGAGAACTATCAGCATGTCCTGGCATTAAGGTTTGCAGTAGGCGCAGCGCAGTTCCTTTGAAAGGAAATCTTCGAAAGCAGGGCTGTAGCCAAGAAGGCTACGGGGACGATGGTGATGCTGATGATGAAGATGATGAGTCTTGGAAGTGTGGGAAATTGAAGAGCACGAAGTGGCGTACAGTTGGCTCCGGGCATTCAAAATGTGGCCCGGGAGTGGAGTTCTGGGAAGTGGAAGAGCACGAAGTGGCCTACAGTTGGCTCCGGGCATTCAAAATGTGGCCGGGAGTTGCGTTCTGGAAAATTCAAAAGCACGCAGTGGCTTACAGTTGGCTCCGGGCATCCAGAATGTGGCCCGGGAGTGGAGTTTTGGGAAGTCGAAGAGCACGAAGTGGCCGACAGTTGGCTCCGGGCATCCAAAATGTGGCCCGGGAGTGGAGTTCTGGGAGGTCGAAGAGCACGAAGTGGCTTACAGTTGGCTCCGAGCATTCAAAATGTGGCCCGGGAATGGAGTTTTGGGCGGTCGAAGAGCACGAAGTGTGTGACTGTTTGCTTAAAACGAGCCCGGCCCTGAGCCCGGCTTTCGCTGTCCGGATGCCGCCCAGACCTCCCTTCTGAGTCATCAGATGCTCTCTTTTGACACCATTAGAAACCTATCAGTCTTCGCTGTTAGGTAAAAACACAGGGAATGGACGTCCGAGCGATGGTGAGTAATGGCCCCACGACCCACACCGCCAACGCAGCGCGTTTGTAACACTTGCGGGCGCTTCCCACCAGGCGAGTGGGACAACGGACTTGCAGGGCCTCTCGCCTGTCCAGGGCACGCCGATGGCGCAACTTCGAAGCGCAGCGCCTCCTGCCCGCGGTGGTCATGGCCCCCAAATCGCGCACTCCATCAGCCGCGGTGATAGGTAGGCTGGCAGCGCGGTAAAGGGATGCAAGATGACCTCGCACATCCTTCTCGTAACAAGCAAAGGTGCTCTTGCTAGAGACGGTAGCCCCTGCCTGCTCCAGCCGATGGCAGAGACGCACTGCTGCGGGAACTCTATTCGAAACAATCTCTGACCAAGCGCCTGGCTGGGCCTGGGCAGTGTCGTCCACATAAGCAAAGGTGGACGCAGAGCGATACTGGGCGTGCGCAAAGTCCATCAAACCACGCACATAAACCTGGACCCACGGCATGGGCTGCACGCACCCAGGAGGCACCCCGCGCCCCGCAGGGGTGACATCGGACGCGAACCCGTTGGCCCCCAGGACACGCGGCGCCTCGCGCATCGGAATCCCAGGTACAAGAGGTGAGTTGGGTATGCCATTTTCAGGGCGAAGCCAACACGACGAAGAGGGTCCACCGTGTGTTAAAAAAATGCTTAAGTCCCAGTACAGACCAACCGACAGCTTCCCAGGGTAATCGGCCATATCACGGCCCATCTCCTGCAAGGGAGCCGCTTGCAACGCCGAGGATTCTCGAATCGCAGTGCCCCAGTACTTATCGCGCCCCCGAGACCACTCATCAACGCCACGGCCTCGCGCCCGACAGTGCAGGCGGCGTAGGGAAGGGCGCTTGCAAACATGACGCTCCGCATCCGCAGCCTCGGGAAGCAGGGCAACGATTCCCATCCTAGTCTGGGCGAACCACATCATGGAGCGCTCGCGCTGGTTGAGGAGATCAGCGTAGACCCCCCGCAGCAGAACCAGGCAGAGACGCCAACAGACGGGGGACCCACCGCAGTATCAACCATGAACAGCCGCGCCGCTCTGGACACCCCCGGGGTCAGAGGGTCCAAGAGCTCCACCGCCGCTGACGCCATCGGTTTCAGAACATCCAGGGCACCCGACAACGTTTCCCTCTGATCAGGGGGGGATTTCCAAAACTGGCTCCACAACTCCTGGCGATGCTGCGTCATCTTCGCGGGGGGGTGCTTCGCCTCGGTAGGTGTGATGCTCGAGATCCGATCCTCGATCGTATCTCAGCCAAGCATGCGCCCGCTCAGCGCCGCGAGGCAACGCTCTGAGAAGCCGCTGCTTCACGCTGGCCATGCCGGCCTTAGACGCAGCGCGGGCAGCGTGCCAGGCCTGACCGACCGCATGAGCGACGGAATCAGAAAGCACATTCAGATCATCCACGGAATCAGGAACAGCCGCTAATTGAGCTATCCACCACTCAGCAGGCTGACGGAAACCAGGGAGCCAATGAGAATGAATTTGGCCCCAAAGATTAGCCAGTGCACGACCAGACCAAACCATATTATCCCAATACTTCCGAGCCTCGCACAGGCGATCCTCCCACAGGGTCTGAGAAACATGAGCCCAAAAACATGAAGCAGGAAACTGAAAACTCTGGCCACAACCTCTCCTGCCAATCTTAGAACGCCGATAGTGGGGAAAAACACATCGGACGCTACACTCCCTGGGCTCCATCGGCACCGCACAGGCGCGCGACAGGAACATCATCTCTGTAGCTCGACTCCACAAGAGATACTGCCTTGAGACACTCTCAGACAGGTGGTCACGAACATGGGGTAAGAAATTGTTTTCATAGTAGAAGGGGTCTCCGCCAACCCAGGATCCCCCATGCGAGTCAAAATCTCTTCCCGGGGCAAATCGGGACCAGGGGACTCAGTGAAAGGGATCGGTTTCACTCGTCTCCATAACATTCGCTCCACCGCCCTGTGATCCACAGAGACCGGCAGGCAAGCGTCCGTCTTGAAAGGCGAAGACGTGTATTTAGCCACGCGCACATAGTCAGCAAGATCGTTAGAGGCCACGATATAGTCGATCATCGACCCGCGGCCTTGACTACATGTAAACTCAACCAACGACGGGGCCAAGACGCGTCCACGAGCGAGCCAAGGGAAACCAGATAAGTCCTGATCACCAGCGGAAGCGCTGAAATCTCCCATAATCATCTATACGGCACCGACAACGTTCCCAAGAAATCATAGATTTCTCGCAAACGATCGACGTTCTCTCCACAGACACCCAGGCCCGACACCAAATACACGACTCCTACAGCAATCACTGCCTGCTTGGTTTTCAGCCCTAAAACATCCAGCGGCTACTAGAGCCAAGGTCCGTCACAGACCTGGCCGTGGACACGAAATGCTGAAAACTTAAACCACGGGAAACAACAACTCCCACCCCACCGTGAGTTCCCCCTCCAGGGAAGGGATAGCAGGGATGAAGTGGGGCCCCCATTTCAGTTGGTGAGCTCTCTTCTTCGCTAACCTCACCCGCTCGGAGTTAAGACGATGCTCGGCAAAGAAGAAACCATCACAAGTGGAACGAACGCTGGCCGCGAACGAAACTGCAACCTCATTCCACTATGTTAGATTGCAAAACAAAAATCTATACGAGTGGCCGCGCCGTGGCCACCAGTATGCCTGTTAAAAAGACTGCTCAGAAGCTGCCGCCGCCGCCGCTGGCGCCGTGGGGGAGTCGGCCGCCACCTCCGCGTCGACGGGCACACCTGGCGCTGCGGCCAGCGACGAAGCTGCAACGCCAGGGTCTCCGACGCGCGAAGCATCCGCACCACGGGGTAGCACTTGCAGCAGCACGCGTCCGAAACTGGATGCCGTATCCTCTCGAATGGTACGTAGCCGCCTCGCCGCCTTGCATTGAGCTCGCTTGACCAACAGTCGCTCCGCTCGCTCCTGTTGTGCAGCCTCAAGAGCTCCCTCTCGAGCGCGCTTCCTGATGCCCTCAATCTCATCACGATGATCGTCACACTACTCAGAAGCAGCCATCTCCGAGTCCGCGTCGTCATCCTTGACGTTGATGCACATGCGCCGTAGCATCTGCCAGTACTCCGACCTCTGGTTGTGCTCAACACACCAGCGCTCAAGCCCTTCCCCGTCCAGCGAAGCCAAATCGTGAGGCTGAAGAGCACCAGCAGGAGCATCACCGGCAGCAGGAACGGGCAGGGAACAAAAAGTGACATAAACATAAAAACTCGGTGGTCCGCGCGGATTTCTCGGATCCGCGCTGGAGCCCCCTGGCGGCGCCTCCGGCGCCGCCCCTGGCGCGCTCCGCGCGCCAGGGAGGGGGGTCCAGCGCCCCGATCCGAGAAATCCGCGTGGACCTCCGAGCTTTCATGTTTATGCCACTCTTTGTTCCCCTAGCCCGGGGCACCGAAGGCGACGGGGGCAGCCACACGGGGAGCGCCCCCGCCGCCGTCCGCAGGCACCGCAGCGGCAGCCCGACCTCCGCCATGGGGAACGCCTGGTGGAGCGCCTGCAGCGGCCGCCTCGGGAGCCACCCCGCGGCCCACCGCTGCAGCAGCAGCCGCCTGCGCATCGCGCAGCGCGCGGGCAGCCTCAGCACGAGCACGTAGGCGACGCGGACAGTCGGCCTCCACAGAGCCATCCTTCGCCATCGAGCCGCCCGCAGCAGCTTCTGCTTCTCCTCGAGCACCTGCACGGCCTCGTGGTGCTGTCGTTCAGCTCCTTGCAGCGCTTCACGATGGCGCACGACTGTGGCCGGCCGCGCCTCCCCGTCGCCCTGCGCGATGCGCTCTGCTCGGGACTGAACCTCAACCTCCTTGGCAAGCGCCGTGCGCTGTGCCGCCACCCTCTTCTCCATCTCATTATCTGTGGCAGGCTCGGGAGGAGGCTCAGGCTGAGCCACGGGCGCCGCCGCCGCAGCAGCACCCAGACCCTCCAGCACGCCTGCCAAGTGCGGGAACTTCTTGGCCAGCTGCTCCAGCTCGCTCGCGAAAGCACCACAAAACACAGCAGGCTCAGCATTGTCATCCACGTGGATAGACCCGCACTTGCTGCAACGCCAGTTGCCGTACTTGTCGAAATCCCAGTGTCCGCGCGAGCTGCACGCGGAGTAGGAATCATTGCGGTTGGATCGCCATCCATCGCCACCGTAGCCACGCTTGCGCCCTCCACGCCCTTGGTGCCAGGGGGCGCGGGCACGCCGCGACAGGCATGCCTGCTCTCGGGGGCCCAACTCCCGAAGTGAAGGCCAGAAAGCACTGAGGCGGGGGCCAAAATCCCGCAGTAAGGGCCAAACTATGCCAGGTTGAACAGACTTTCCCGCCGCTGACTAGCGTTATCCACTTCTTGGCAGGGCCAAACGGGCATCTTGAGCCAAAATGGCTACGGGTGGGAGGGGCAGGAGGAGGAGGAGGAGGAAGAGGAGGAGGAGGAAGAGGAGGAGGGGGCGGCAAGTCTCAGGGACCCCCAGTAGCTTTCGAGGCCTGCAGGATCCTTTCATGCGAGTAGGGGTCGACCCAGCCAATTTGCGTACTAGAGGCCACGTCAGCCTCAGGAGGTCCCGATAGGGGGGGGCCACAGGTTGGGAGGGTCGGTTAAACCTGGGGTCCCCGGGTTCACCTCGGGTTTGGAAGCCAGTAAAATATAGGGCAATCTCCTTTGATACGGCATCATTATAGGGGTCGGGGGCCTGCAACACATAGCTGAATTCGTTAGGTAGCTTCGAATCGTCCAGATCAGTTGGGACACATAACCGCCAAGCCTCAGGCACGAAGCGCGAGGCAGCCCTGGCCAACACACTGCACAGATCCTGAAGGTACCTTCTCTTGGGAGCCGTCGTTTGCAACGTTCCTGCCTGGGGATCAATGCCGAGCAGGGGAACGCCAGGGTGATCGCAACGTCCTCCTCGTCCCTCCTCGAGAATCTCCTCCTCTAAACCTGGAAGCCTGATAGAGAGAAAGGTGGCCTGGGCCTTGCTGGTTTGCCCAAAAACGCCCTGGTCGAACGAGATGGTGCGAGAGGGGGGGAGCAGCCCACAGCGCCGATGCCGTGGCCGACTGCCACGAGCTTGGAGCACGTTCTTGCCAATGAGCATTCTCTGGGTGATCCATCAGCGCGCAGGCACCTACCTCGAGGCAATAAGCATGATACGTTGTTGGCCGAGCAAGAGATGGGACCCAACTCATACTTGCTGGTGCTGGCGACGACTTTGAGGGTGCGAAGACGAGGCGAAAACGATCGATGTTTGTCAACATGTCGTAGCTCGTATTTCAGACCAGGTGTCACCACGCGGGCCTCCGAACAGCCCAAGGGCACGACCTGCTCTCAGGAACAGGTCCCACTTGTCGGCAATGTTGGGCCATGTGAAATCACCCTTAACCAGGTCGCACGCAACATCCCAAGCGATGGTGATGTTGATGATGATGTTGTTGCTGATGATGATGTTGTTGAGGTAAATGTTGATGATTGTCACGGGTCTTGCTACCAGGATTTTCTCTGGTTCATTTTGAACATTTTTCTCGCCTAGCTCCTGAGTGCACAGGGAAGCTAGAAAGAGTGTCTGGGGCCGGCCCTTCTACTCTTTTCAGCTTTTGCCTATTTCCAACGTTGGCCCCGTCATTATTGCGAAACACCTATGCCAACCGAACAGTTGTTTCGACCTATTACTATTTCCTACTCAGTGCCTCGCCGTGCGTCCCACTTGGTCGCCTTTTGTCGCACAAAGTACCCGAGCATTTTTTTCTGACGATGGCCTTCGGCCATCGACGGAATCAGCCGTGCGCGCTCTTTGTTTTTCCGACGGGTGCCGCAATGTTTGCTCATGCGTTGGCCCCGAGTTGGATCGCGCGGGTTCGCTGGAAAAAATGACAAGGCGCTTGCTGGAAAAATTGGCGCAAAGGCTAAGCGCTGGAAAGACCAGGAGAGAGACGCACTGGTAGTCGCGAGGGGCCCCGAGGCCGCAGCGCGCGATATCAATCGCTTCCAGGCTCCAAGCGATGCCATGCGTGGCGAGGTTTTCCCCGAGCTCGACTTGGCTATAACGCGTGGAGCGCTGAGGGTCCCAGCGGCGTCCATGTCAGCGCACCCCTCCTGCGCTTCGAGGCCCCATAGGGAGTTCCGCCGAACGCCCCAGCGGCGTGGTCCGCGCGCGTCCGTCCCGCGCATTTCGGCGCGCCCCTCACGCGGCGCTCCGTGGCCCCATCGGGGGCTCCGCCGAAGGCCCCAGCGGCGCAATCCGCATGCGTCCGCCGCCCCGCGTATTTCTGCGCTTTCTCGCGCGTTTCGCGGGCCCGCACGGAGATCCACCGAGGGCCCCGGCGGTGCAGTCCGCATGCGACCGCCTCGCCCATGCCGGGCGCATTCTTCACACGCTTCGTGGCTAGGCTGGCGAGGAGAAGTTCCGGCAAGCGGGAGCGGAAGCGCGCACTTGAATTCGAAAAGCCGAAAAGTCGTAAAGTGTACGATTTTTTCGGTTTTTCGCGTTTTCGCGTGAACTCCGTTCCGACATGTGACATTTCGGAACGGAGTTTACGGATTTACGGGTTTCCGGATGTACGGGTTTCCCCGTAACCTTGGGCCTTGCTCGATTCCAGTTGTGCCAACGGGTGCACGCGTCAGGCCAAGAGACTCCTCCTTCTCCCTCCTCGTTCTCCTCCGCCTTCGGCTCGGGCTGCACATTTCGTGTCGAAGTTTACGAGCTTGCGGGTTACCTTCATCCGCCCCCATCGCTTTTGCTCGATTCCCGCGGTGCCAACAGATGCACGCGTCAGGCAAAAAGGCTCCTCCACCTCCTTCCTCGTCCTCCGCAGTTTCCTCCGTCGCCCGATTCTGCTCCATCGCATCATCATTCCCATGCGCCAAAGTTCCCAAGGATCGTTATCATCACCATCACGAAGCTTCCTCACCGTCATCACCAACATCACCTTTATCACCATCATTATGATCATTGCTACCAGCACCACCGTCGCCATCACCATCGTCGCCACCTAGATAAACGTCACCACCATTATCATCACTACCATTTTCATCATTTTCCTCGTCGTCGCCAGCGTCGTTGTCATCATCACCATCACCCATCATCAACACCACCACCTACATCACCCTCATCACCATCATCCTTTTCCTCCTCGTAGTCACCGGGCTCCTCAATCTTCCCTTCCCTTCCTCCTCCTCCTCCATAGAGGATCATCGTCGTCCCATGCGCCATAGCCTCCAAGGATCGTCATCATCACCATCACCACGAAGCTTCTTTATCACCAACAGCACCTTTCTCACCATCAACACCACTGTCACCATCACCATCGTCGCCACCTAGATAAACGTTAAACATCGCAAAACGTGTCGCAAAAATCGCAAACAGTATCGAGGATTTGTTTGCCGTAAGTTCTCACCTACGGCGCGCAATTTCGTCGGCGGCGCGGGGCCCTCGTGGGGCCTCTTGGGTGCCTCTTGGGGTCCTATTGGGTGGTTCTTGGGGGTCTCTTGGGGCTTTTTTGGGGGCCCTCTTGGGGTTGTCCTGGGCCCTCTTGGGATCTCTTTTGGGCCCCTTGTGGCCTCTTTTAGGGACTGGCGTCCGAAACGACGACGACGATGACGCGAAAGTGGCGTAATTTACCAAGGATCGTGGCCTCGTGGGCGAGAACGCGGTGTAATCTATGGGGGGTCGTGGCCTCGGGGGCGCGAATGTGGCGTAATTTATGAATGATTCGGCTGACTCGTTTCCACCCACCATTTGCTGTCGCCCCCCCTTCGTCCTGCAGAACACGAGAGGCGGAGGAGGACGACGAGGACGAGGACGAGGAGGAGGAGGAGGAGGAGGAGGAGGAGGAGAAGCGGAGGGCGCAGGCGGAACGATGACCAGCCAGCTGGGGGCTGAGATGGCTGGCGACCTGGTCTCCGGCATGGTATCCAACCTCGACCTCATGTGCGAGGAGGCGCCGACCCAGACCTCCGACGAGGAGGATCTACCACTTGGCATCGCTCGGACGTGTGCATTTTTTCTCGGCGAAAACCATCGAGGACCATCCTGGACCATCGAGCAAAAAAAACGCGCACGAAACCGAAAAAATGCACGGGAAATGGACGTCCGAGCGACGGCAAGACCAGCGGTCAGGTGTCGGGTTGCGCACAGGCAGACCCCCCCACGTGGTCCCGGCTGGCCTCGACGGATTCCCCAACAGTCCACAGTCCCAACTGGCCTCAACAGGCCCCCCGAGTGGTCCGGGGCGGTCTCGGCACCTCTGGCGCCGCCTCCCCGGCGGCACCCTTGGGGCGCTCTCCGCGCCCCAGGGTTGTCTCCGACGTCCTGGTGTGTCAAGCCCGGGTGGTTCTCGCACCGTGTGGCATCTGGGGGTCGTGGTCTCGCCCTGGCCCCTGGTCGTTCTCGTGGTCGTGGCATCTGGGGGTCGTGGTCGTGGCATCTGGGGGTCGTGGTCGTGGTCGTTCTCAGAACGATCTCGGACGAAACTCCCGGTTGCTTTATAAGGACCCCCCATGCCACCCCGCCCGACGGCCCGTTCCGGCCCTCTCACGCCCACCGAACCCGCCCTCTCGGGCGATCCAACGCCCCAACGGTCCGTGAAGGACAGATCACTCATACACCTCCACGCGATCCACCCCCTACTCTGATTGAACAACCTGGAGCAACCTAGAAACCCGATCAGGACGGGTGCATTGTCCTGGAAGTCTTCCCCCGCGGTTTTCTGAACGCGGCGGCACTGGGGGTGGAGGAGCGATTGGGAATGGCGGCAAGGCACGCCCTTGGGAGAAGGTCGACGGCAGAGACAAAGACAATCAAAGGTAAACATCTGATCAGATTTGGCGCATCCTCCTCGATGTCATGCCCCGCTTCCGTTCTGACGCGGTGACAAATCGCAGCTGAGGACATGGCGGTGATGTGCACCTCTGAGAGAGGGCCGACGGCAGGGACAATGATAATCAAGCTGGACAAGGATGGGCGCATCGCCCTCGAAGGCACAGTCGACCCGCATAGTAAGGATGGAAAACCTTCCCAAGAATACCCCTGCATCCTTGCCCCTTCGGCCTATGCTCGGCCACTTTCGCTGGCCGCGCCCCGTTCGAGAAACTTCGAAGTGGGCGTCCAATGCCCCTGCATCCTTATCGCGCATCCTTGTGATACGGGCCGACTGCTCTTGCCAGCCATGGCGTCGGGGTGGCCGGGCGAAGGACCCATCTGGCGGGCGCGGTGGGAGGGCCGGCGCGTCCACTCGCCCTTTCTCGCTTGGTGTCGAGCGCTGTGCCGACCGACTTCCCCCCCCCTCCCCCCCCCGAGCCGCCCCACTCCGGTGAGTGGGCTAAGAGTGTCCACACACGCGTCTCGCCAAGACCTTGAGTCATCAAAAAGCACGTCGGGCCAAAGTGTCTACCCCCTTCCCCCAGATGCCAAGGTGACGGGCCTGGGCGGCAGGCCAAAGGCCAGGAACATAATGTGGACACCTCAGCTTTGGGTTTTGGGGGGAGGGGCGCGAGGCAAGGGCACCTCGCAGTTGTGGCTGCCATCATGCTGCATCGCCCTGCCGCCACGGGTGCGGACACTCCTTCTTGCCCGGGGACCGTCGCTCCCCAGACATCCGACGCCGTGTCTTTTTCCAGTGCGCGCCCCACGAGGTTCCGACCCATTCCCTTTCGGCTCGTGTCTCCAAGGGCTCCCACGAGACCGCGGAGTTGTTCGCGCTTCGTGCTTCGCGGTCCTCGTTCCTTCTCCCCCTCCTCCTCGTCCTCCTTTTCTCCTTTTGGTGGGGCGGCGCGAGAGCGCGAAGTTATTCGCGCAGCCCGAAGCGCGAAGCGCGAAGCGCGAAGTTGGGAGCCCTAGGTCTCGTCCTGGGCACATTTCTGATGGTCCCGGGGCCCGACAGTGGGCCCTGGACGCCGAAGTCGGAGAAACACGCCTGGATTGAAGCACGCAGATCGGCGCCTGGTGTCCTGGCATCGCTCGGACGTGTGCGCTTTTTCCTCGGCGAGGACCATCGAGGAGCATCCTTAACCATTTGGCGAAAAAACCACGCACGAAACCGAAAACAAGCAGGGAATGGACGTCCGAGCGATGGCGAGTGGTTTTCGGGCCCTGAATCTGACCTCCAGCGGCCGTTCGGGACGATCCGGGCACCCCCAGGCAGCTCTCGACCAGGCGCAGCCGCTGGAAAGCACCCAGAGGCGAGAAGATTCATAGGGGGCCACATGCGAACCCTACCCGCACCCCCCACGATTTCTGAGGGGGAGGGTGGGGTTGATTTCGTTCCTCAGAAATCGTGGGGGTAGGGGTAGGGTTCGCATGTGGCCCCCTAATTCAGATACTCAACGGAAGCGGGGCCCGATCATGGGCTCCAGATGCCGAAATCCAGGAGAAGCGCCGGGATTGTTTTCGGATCGTCGGAGGTTTGGTTCCGCGGCACCCAGCCCTGCCCACCTCCAGAGCTGCCCCCTCGCTTCTCGAGGCTGGATCCTCGAGCCTCGAACCTCCTCGAACCTCGATCCATCGAGCCTCGATCCTCGACCCTCCGCGGCACAGGCCCGCCTCGAGGCCAGCATCGCCCTGCGCCTGCAGCTCGAGGAGGAGCGGCTCCAGCAGGTGCAGGCCAGCGCGCGCCCTTCCTGCCAAGGGATCTCGCCGGCCTCCCAGGAGGATCTACAGTCGATCCGATCGATCCGACTCGAGGTCGATCTCGACAGGCCCGATTCGAGGTCGATTCTGACGGTCCGACGCAGCCCGACGTTTGCATGGCGCTTTTGTGCGTCCTGGCGCGGCCGAGTCGATTCGAGGCCGACTTCGTTCTGGTGCAGCCCGATTCGAGGCACACTCCGATCCGATTCGAATTGCGATTCGATGCTGACTGATATCTGCCCTCCCCTCCGCGCGGCCTTCGGCTGGCCGCGGCCGATCCGCGGTTCAAGGACGGGGTCCTGGATCCAGATGTCCCGACGCTTTTCCTTGATTCGGCGGCACCCTTGCCTCGTCTTCGCCGTTTTGAGCGTTCTGGGAGGCCCTCGTCGCCACGGCTGGATTCGCTTCGAAGCTCTGGTCAGAGCGCACCCCTGGAGAGGTCTAGGGAGCAGCGGTATCCGTATCTTTTGGTTCCCAGGCGAAATCATTTCTAACCATCCTGTGGTGTTGGGTCCTCGTTTTGAAGAGACAGCGCCCCGCGTCTCGCTCTCCTCTCCTTCTCCTCCTCCTCCTCCTCCTCCTCCTCCTCCTGCTCCTCCTCCCCCTCCTCCCTCCTCCCTCTCCTTGCCTCTGCCCTTCTTGTCGCCGTCATCATCATCATCATCATCATCATCATCATCATCATCATCATCATCATCATCATCATCATCATCATCATCATCATAACCATCATCATCAGCAGCATCATCATCACCATCATCAGCACCATCATCATCATTATCATCATCATCATCATCATCATCATCATCATCATCATCATGATCATCATCATCATCATCATCATCATCATCATCATCATCATCATCATCGCCATTGTCATCATCATCATCATCATCATCATCATCGCCGTTGTCATCGTCATCATTATCATCATCATTATCATCATCGCCGTTGTCATCATCACCATAGTCATCATCACCACCACCATCATCATCATCATCAGCATCATCATCAGCATCAGCATCATCAGCAGTATTATCATCATCATCATCATCGCCGTTGTCATCATCGTCATAATCATCATCGTCATAATAGTCATCCTCGTCGTCATCATCATCATCATCATCATCATCATCATCCCGTCGTCGGCGTCGCCATCATGAACACCACCATTATCATCGTCATCGTCCTCATCATCGTCATCATCATCATCATCAGCATCAGCATCATCATCATACTGAGAGGCGGACGGCTGATCTCGAAGCGGCGGTGACCACCCTGCAGATGGAGCAGGAGGCGTTGACGGCGTGCTTCCCTGGCCTTACATTATGCGCACGCTTGCTGAGGTCCGGTCCTGGTTGCACGTCGACGACCGGAGCCTGAAGGGTTTCGACGTGGAGGCCCGCTCCCGGGCCTAAGATGTGACGGCCACACTCGACGGCCGCCTCGGGCTCCAGGATACATAATGCTGGCAAGCGGCAGCTCTGGGAAGATGACGAGGACACGGAACACCTGGGCACCCGGGCCTGCCCCGGGAGCCACCTGGCGCCCCCCCCGGCCCCGGGTCCTCGCGACGGCTGGGGGCCATCGAGGATGCTACGCGTAAGCTGCTGCTCATCCCCGGCAGCTCTGGCATCCTTTCCCTGACGGCTGTCATGTCCATGGCTTCGAAGTACAGGTGGGCCGTCCCCTTTGGGGAGTGCCCCCCCTCTCCCTGGTCAAGCTTACTTTCCAGCGTGCCGCTCGCACCCGGTGCACTTGGGTGGGATCAACGTCGGCGGCGGGTCGAGCGCCTTGAGCTGCGCTTCGGCACCTCTCTCCAAGCCCTCCGCCTGGCCGCTCGCTTTCCCCGTACGCCCCTCTGGCGTTCGTGCGTGGCTCTCCGCGCGGACTCGTTCGGGCTTGCCTCCCGCCCGGAGTCGCCCGGACTGCTGCCAGTCCGGGTTCGTGCCTCGCCCGCCCTCGACCCGGGGGCCGCGGCCGCCGCGGCCGAGATCGTGGCCTCCTCTGCCCCCCCCCGTTCTCTTGCTTCGACGCACCCTCCGGGGTCAGCGCGTCCTCTGGGGGCTGCGCGCGCGCCCGGCTGCTCCGGGCGCGGCCCCAGGCACCGCGCCGCGACGAGGAGGGGACAGGAGACGCCGACAGCGAGGCCTCGTCGAAGCTCCCGTGGGGCTCGCGGCGCGCGAGCCATGCGAAGGACGAGCTCAGTCTCCTGCATGTCAGGCGTGCTGGGGCAGCCCGCGCCCCTGCGCGTCATGCCCGCGGTCAGGCCCCCCGCCCGTCCTGCGGGCACGCCGCTGCCTCGGCCCGGCGCTCCTGGGCAGAACGCCCGCTTCGCGCCTGGCCGCGCCGCCCTCGGGCGGGGGCGCGGCGTCGCTGACGCCTGGTGGGCCGGCCAGCAAGACTTGCTGGATCACCTTCGGCGCCGGCCCTGAGGACCAGCCACGGCTGCAGGTCATGTCGCGCAAGCTCGAGAGATCCGCAGCCTGGAAGCCCCGCCCCGGGACGCCGCCCCAGCTCCGGCCCGCGGAGGACCCGCGGCTCGGCGGCCCGCCGAGGCCGACTCGGAAGGCGCTCCGCCCTCTAGGCGGCGGCCCGCGCTTCCTCGCCCCAGCGCCCCTCCTGACCCGGCTCCGGCGGGCGCGGAGAATGGGGCCGACGGCGTGGACTGCCACCCCCGCCGACGTTGATCCCACCACCCCCGCGACGACGAGTCCGTCGACGATCCCCCCCCCGCCCCCGCCCCCGGTCGGTGGCGCGGCGGTGGTCGATGCGCCCTGCGCGCTCCAGATACGCACGCGAGAATCGTCTCCCGCGCCCCCGTCGCCCGGCCGCCGCTTGCGGCAGAGGGTGGAATCCTTGCCGGAGAGGCCCTGGCGACGGCCCCGGCCTACTTGTTCCCCTCCCTCTCCTCGCCGGGCTCGGAAGTGAATTGGCTAGGTTGGTTTGAATTTGAATTGATTATGGGATCCTCTGGTTTGAGTCATTGTTTTGGGGCTTCCATGTTTCTTGGCTCTGGCCAGGCTTCTTAGGGCGAGGCGCGGCGGGGCCCGTCTTCGCCCTCGATTATTTTCTCGGCCTCCGGCCGAGGGCGCCCGCCCATCGAGCGGGGCGTTGCCATCGTCAACAACTGGCGTTGCAGGCGGGCGCCCAGGGAACGAAGAAGGCGCCAGCGCCCGTCGCTGTCGCCGAAGGGGCGCGCCAAGCTCAGAGGCTCCAGGCATGGGCCAACGCCCCGCGCAACCAGCGTGGTCTGTCGGTTAACCTCGGCTGGAACACGAAGGCCCCCGAGCTCGAGCAGCGCGCCAGGGGTCTTCTGGGGGGCCTCGGCGCCGGCGATCCCACCGAGCTCAGGACCCCCTGCGCGCGTGGTAGCGTCGTGGAGGTCAAGTTCAGCGCGCCAGAGGCGGGCCAGAAGACCGCGACCGCCGCCAAGGAGGCGCTCCACGGCCACGGGGGGGGGATATTTGGATGGGCCCCGCCCCCATGGGGGGGGGCGCATGCCGGGCACCCTGTGGAGCAGGGTGAAAAACGAGGTGGGATCGAAGCTTCAGGGTCGACGTCGCGTTCTGCGAGCGCACGCGGGCGGCGTGGTTGGAGGACGCGAAGGTGGGCAGGCTGATGGCGGGCGAGTTCCTGCGGGAGGTCCCCGCGGCGTCGCCAGTCAAGGAGCTTTTGGGCGACGTTGTTGCCCAGGTGCCTTCCTCTTCTCTATCTCCGGCGATGATCCACGCCGCGGCGGCCCGCGGCGACGACGATTGTTTTTCGGGGCCCGGGGCTGTCAAACCAGCGCGGGGGCGGCAGGGGGAGGAAGAGAAGGAGAAAACGGAGGGATGGACAGGGCGGAAGCAGAGCGGAGGGCGGGCATGCCAGAGGGGTAGGCGGGTTCAAGTTTCTTTCGATTGCGACGCAATTGGCGCCCCGCACTCTCGCAGCCCAAGTTTCAACGAATTGCAGCGCGACTCTTGTGCATATCAGACCCTGGGGATGCAAATGCGATGCGATTTGTGGGCGAGATCCTGGGAACTCAAGTTTCGGCAACTCGCAGCTCGAATTGCATGTCAGATCATGGGGGCCCAAGTTTCTTAACTGTAGCGCGACTTGCGCAGCGTATCCTGGAAGTCAGGTTTTCTCTACACTGTAGCGCGATTTGCCCTTCAGATCCTGGCAGTTCGAGTTTCTCGAAAGTGTGGTGCGATTTGCGTGTCAGATCCTAGTGTAACTCAAGTTTCTCTAAATTGCAACGCGATTTGCGTCGAAGATCATGGTGGCCCAAATTTCTCAAAATTGTCGCGCGATTTGCGCTTCATACCCTGGGAATTTGAATTTCTGTTCATTTCAGCGCCGCGTGTGCTCACGCCGCAAAGCGCCCGAATCAGGATCGATTTGGTTGCGCTGCGGGTTTTGGCGTCATCAGACCCTGCGGGCGGGCCAGCGAAGAACCAAGGATTCGACCCCATCGGCCCTGCCCCTCCCCGCAGGGCGCCAGGCATCAGGCGGGCTGCCTCATCGGCAGGAGGGCCAGTTACAGCTCGCGCGGGATCGGCCATCGCCAGGTCACCTTCGATCGAGGAGAGCGCTGAAGGGGGGCAGGGGCGCCAACCAGACAGGCCTCGCCGAACGTTTCCGAAGATGCGGGCCCGGGCGACAGAGTCGAACAGGAGTGCCTAGGTCCAGGGCGTTGTCCGGGGGCCCTCTCGGCTCTTGCCCCCGCCCCGATGCCCCCCCTTCTCGCCCCGTTTCTCCCGAGCCGTCTGTCTCTCCCGCCGAGCAGTATTCTTCTCCTCCTGGCCCGGCGCGCCTCCCGGGCAGGGCGAGTGAAATGGCGGCCGTCACATATGCCAGTTTGTATTCGAGGGTCGCCAGCCGCCCCCCGAATGTGGTCGGGCGGCCCTGGCTCGAGGCCCCTCCAGGGCTGTCGGGCCGGGGTCAGGATCTGGCGCGAGCGCCTTGCCAGGAGAGACTTCGGGCAAACTCGGGGCGGGAAATGATTCATCTGGCGCCAGGAGCGGGCGCCGACTAGGCGACCTAGCGGCCCAGTAAAACCAGAACATCGAGGCTCGAGCTCGACCGAGTCCAGAGCTGCCGCTGACTTCTTCCCCCCCCCCTCGCCCGCCCAGTCCCTTCTCGTTTCTTGTCGAGGCGGGCGATAGTGAGACAGGTGCCAGTCTTGTGGGGGGCGTTTCGGCTACCCGCCGGGGAGGGCAGATCAGTCGTGGCAAGCTCTCCCCCGCCGATAGCAGGAAGTCCGAGGTCGCCGACGATGAGGAATTGAAGAGCTCGATGGATTCAGGAGCGGCGGAAGTAGTCGGGCCAAAGGGGCCGCGGTGATTCGCGCCAACTGCCCAGAGCGAGTCATTGCCCCCCAGATGGTGCGAAGGTGGAAGCCGGTGGAAGGTGCGCTCTCAGAACCTATTGCTATGGCACGGTGGTGTGTTCGCGGACATGGCGACCGGGACATTGGTTCCATGTTCGTTTATCCTCCTATTGCGAAGGCCTCGCGGCCAGCGCCGCCGACCCTGGAAGACGCCACCCACGATGAAGGTGGCAGCTGGAAGTATCCAAGCACGAGGAGGAGGAGGAGGAATGCGCGAGGAGGAGGAGGAAGACGCGAGGAGGAGGAGGTGGAGGACGACGACGACGACGACGACGACGACGACGACGACGACACCGACACCGACACCGCCGCCGCCGCCATCATCGTCGTCGTCCTCGTCGTCGTCGAAGCCGCCGCTGCCGCCGCCGCCGCCGCCGAAAAGGGGGAAGGAGGACACTCCCCCACATGTTCGGGATGGGCAAAACAATCAGAAAGTAGGCCCGGGGGAGGGTGCGCATCTGGGTGGCGACCCCCCCCGGGGCCCCCCCCCTTCGGCGGGGAACGGATCGAAGGGAAGAGGCTTAGGCTTCCCTTCGATTCAGTTACGATGGAGCTCATTTTCGTCGAGGGTGGCGCGGTAGCTCATGTACGATGTAGGTCATTTTAGCTAAGGGTGGCGCGCCGAGGACGACGCGTCTTCCGCGCGCCGACAGGGTCGGCGGATTTCCCAGACCATGTCAATTCATATGTTCATTCAAGTCATGACGAATCTGGGGTTGAAGGGAGACGCTTGCTGATAAGAACGGTCGCTGCCAATCAGCAGATCCCGCGCAGCGTTTCTGACGAGATGTATGTTCAGACGTGCGAGTGTGCAAAGGTCGAGAGAGGATCCCTGATCAGAGTGTTCTTCAACGCGCACGGATTGGACGACGCACCTCTTGCCTGGGCGAAATCCATCGTGAGCTATCTGAAAATAGATGATTTTCCCAGAGTTTGCTCGAACCGTGCTGGTGGATTCGACACAGTGAGGGAGGCGAGATTAAGAATATGATTCTGTTCGAAGTCAACGACTTTTTTATAGACGGCTCTTCGGAATATTCCAGGACGTGGAACAGCGAGACCCTCGTAAGAAAGCTCCTTTTGGGAAAATACCGAGACTGCTGTCAGGGCCCCGTGAAATATGCTGGCCGCAGCGTGCATTTCAAGGATCAGCGCTGCACCCTGGACAAGACAAGTAAAACCTGGAAGAATTGGGAAGAACTTCCATGGCTACGGGTAAGCTGGGCGCGAAAAACTCCGAGCTAAGGGACGACGAGCTCACGTCCCGCGGGTCTCTGGTGTATGAAAGAAACTGGGCGGGGCGGGGGGTCGCAACCCGAAGCCGCGGGCACCGCCAGCATATTAGCTAGTCGCTTGAAAGCCCCCACCACTGGAGACGCCGCATGCGCTAACAAGATGGTCCGTTGCTTGAGGGCCACGGCTTCACGAGGGCTCGCGACTTGAAAAGTCGGATCAGATGGCGTTCACTTCCGTTTCGTGTGCCGGGGGGGGGCCAGCGAGGTTCCCGGAAGATCTGACGCAGGGCGTTTGGGTGATCTTCGCGGCGGACAAGAGCGTGATATATAACCGAGCTGTGAAAGCCTCTGCGCTGGCCTGGCGCAGAACGAAGTTGCGGCGGAAGGTGTTTTCCATTTTCGCGGGAGAAGCGCAAGCGATTTCGGCGGTGGTGGCGGAAGTAGAGTTCTTCCAAATGCAGTGCAGAGACGTGGTTTTCAGAGATAGAGACGTAGACATTTGTGATCAATGTCGGGGCTTGGGTCCTTCTACGACAATCCTCCAGCAGGATTGTCAATATGGACAGTCGCGAGGATCAAATCCATGTCGTAGACGCCACAAGTATCTACGACACAGTACTTAGGGAGGGCACCGCCAGTGCACGCGACCAGAGGACGGCAATATCTAGCTGTAGTGTGCGAGTCCTAGAAGATGCTCGTGACCATATCCGCTGGCTACTGCATGGGAAAACGCCCGTGGACGGGATGACTGATGTCAGTGCGTGGAATGCTGCTCTGGCCAAGGTGCTCACGCATGGTAGAGTAGCGCTGATGGACAAGGGCGCCGAGATCTCCCGCCGTCGTGACTGGCCCGACGCCAAAGACCGCCTTCAGGCGGCCCCCCGAAGGACGTTGGAGCAGGACGAACGGCTTGTTTCCTGGATCGGTTTCCTTGTAGCCCAGCTGCCGGGTCTGATTCGAATCCAGAGTTTGTGTTCGGGTCTCCTCTCTTTCTCTCTCTCCTTCATCGTTTCATTTGATGTGCGGATCTGCGCCGCCTGTCCCTGGGAACCCAAGTCTTTTGATTCGATGTATAGGTACCGTCTTTGGGAGGTGCTAAGCCTAAGAGAAAGTTTGACTCGTGTGGCGGGCCCCTACATTCGCGGGTTTAGATTCGCAGATAGTTCAAACATGCGACGCCCTGAGCCGTCCCAGACAATTGTTCTATGTATTTTCGACACGCATTGCATGTTCGTTCCGCATTTTGGCCAAAGGCAAAAAACGATGTCCCTCATCCTTCTGCTGTCACAAGGTACAAGGAGTACAACAGGTCTCGCAGGTCCTAAAGGTGTCGCAGGTCCCACAGGTCTCACAGGTCCCAAAGGTGTCGCAGGTCCCACAGGTACCGCAGGTAACACAAGTGCCACAACTCCCACAACGGGCATCGCAGCCACTACAACACAAGTCCCACAACACATGGGTCGGTCCGTACGTGCGTAATCTCGAGCCCAGCTGTCTGCGTCTAAGCGTCGGATGACGGCATCTGTAACGAGGTTTCCCAGGGGGGGTCCTTGTCCCATTTGGGCATGTGGCGGGCGCCAATCGGTGCGGGCTGCGGCCTGTAGCGCACCTCTCATGACCTCAGCTGCCTGAGCGTGGGGGCTGTGTCTGGCGTGCCACCAGCGCCTACTCAGGTCGACGTCATTTCGGGTATCGCTCATTGCCTGGTCGAGGTAGTCGCCGCCAATGGTGTTGCTTAGCCAGCTCAGATCGTCCAGGTCCACCACTGTGCTCGGTCCTATCGTGATCGTCGTGGTTGGTCTGTTCATTGGGGGACCCCTCCAGTGCGGTGGTGGAAGCGCGATAGGATCTTCGCGATAGAGCTGCGGTGGGAACCAACCGCCAAGTCGCCCATCGGGGCGCGTCCTAAGGACTCGGCGCACTCCTAAGCAGGCCTCAAGGGCCCAGGACTCTGGCGCGGAGCAAAGCAGCGCAAGGGTGGCCACTGCTGGGCGCAGTTGCATCTCATCTCCAAGGTCTGCTCTGTCGATGAAGCCGCTGTTGGCCCAGGTGTCGGGTTGGGGCGCCATGTGCCTCCAGGCTCCCAGAAGCTCGCCCACGAGCCAGGTCGGGGTAAAATCCGCGGGGCCCGGCTGGGCTGGAAAGTAGAGGTGCTCTGCGACTGGGGCGTATCGCATGCCTGCCCTGACCAGCTGAAGTTGCAGGGTGCCATCATGGAGGTCGAGGGCGTGCCTGTTGAGTGGCTGGCCCGTTTCCGCGCTGGGGTGAACCTGGTGGGGGTCGCCCGACTGCTGCTCGCCTTCGCTGTAGCTCCACGGGTTGGCCAACCTCTGGCAGGTGATGCAGTGTCGGCCCGCCGGGTCTCGAAGCATCCACGATCCGCAGAAGTCGCGCCGTTGAGTCGGGCAGAAGAAATCCCGTAGCAGCAGGCGATGCGCAGTGGTGGACCAGGGCCACGCGTTGTCATTTCTGTCGCCACCTTGGATCGGTACCCCGGGGATGCCAGTTGTGCTGGCCGTTGCTCCTGTTAGAGCTGGCTCTGCCCATGGCACGGGGACTCTACCTGATTGTCGTCTCGAGTGTACGTCGTCGCCAACCCGTTCGAGATTGCCCCTCCTGGTGGCCCAATGTCTGATGTCCCTGTGGTCCGGAAAATGAATTATGTTTTGCCTGCGCTCGTGGATTAGGACTCTGTACGCGTACGCCCTGGTCTCGTCGTCCATGGGGTCTTGGGTGCCGTCTGGCCGGTTGGGGCCGCTGCTGCGCGGTGGCACAGCATCACGGGGAGGCCTGGTGGGCGAGAGCATTCTGTTCGTGTCGTATCCACTCGGAGGCTCCATCCCGATGTCGCAATGGTGTGCTGCGGTCGTCATGACGGCGTACTCGAGACGTGCTAGTGGCATTTCCACCACGGAGGGATCGTCCGCGTCCAGTCTCTTACACAGGGGTCATGAGTGACACTCGCGAAGCGGAGGGCTAGCACCTGCGTCGGATCAGGTTGAGTACCCCCTGAGCGTCCTTCGTGGTCTCCGCCTGTGACTGACCAGACCAGCCAGGAGAGGTCCATGATGGCGAGGGCTGGTGCCGAGGTGGCTCGCTGAGATCCGAACCCGGGGGGGGGAGCGTCGTTTGGGACCGCTCGCAGGGGGCTGCCTTCCCGTATACCAGGATGACCAGGGCGATGCCCCCTTCCACGCGTGGTGGGTGAGGAGCTCCAGGTTACTGGTTTGGTCGGCGGTTCTAGGTGCCCCTCGGTCGGGGCTTTCTCGCCAGGGGCCGTCAATGCGCACTGGGTGGCGACGGAGGGCATTCATGGTGCCTCCCCTGCCTGTGACCCTAGGGTCAGCAACGCGTGGCCCACACATGGGTCCATCAGTCTCTCGACTGACTGCCCAGTCTGCGTTCGTGTGTCCGGTGGCGTCCGTGCATCGAGCATGCAGGTCGGTTGCATACTGCACCCTCTCTCTATATGGGCCTGGCTGGTGCCATCCTCCGCGTCAGTGGGGGCATCCTGGCTCGCCATCCTAAGTTCCTCCTCCAGGGCAAGGTCTGGAGAAGGGAAGGGGAGTGGGATGGGCGTGCTGGGCGTTCTGGGAGCCGCGCGCCTCAACACGAACGGAGAACCGTTGGCAGTCCTGATGAGGGGCCCACGGCCCACCCCTTGGGACGGGCCTTCGCGGCCATGGCCACTGCCGCCCGGAATTGCGTTTGGATGTTCCAACCCAGGGGGGGGGGCCAGGAGAGGAGTGGATGGGAGGGGAGCGGGTAGGCGAGGAGAGGGGGACGCAGGGTGGTCCAGCGGCGACGATCGGGGGTTCGATGCGATCGATCAGATCGACCAGGGAGCCCACTTCGTGGGCAGGGTCAGATGGGACCCTGCTGGCGTCGGATGTGTGGGGTCGACCCGTGGATACGGCCGTCGTCGCTGCCAGGGAGGATTGGCCGTGGCCGTTCGTTTCGTCGCTGCCTGTCGCGAGACGCGCCGCTCTGTAGCCCCTGTCGAGCGCAGCGTTCAGTGTGCTCGTCGCGTCCACCCCAGCCGTTTCCTGTTCATCTCTTCTTGGCTAAAGGCCAGTCCCATCGGTGAGGTCAACGACATGGGGGCTGGGCGCTACTGTCGTAGTGACGCCTATGTCTCCAGGGAGGGGAGCGGCGGTGTCATGGCGGCAGCCACCTAGATCGCCTTTAGCGCCGACTGTGCCAGCCGCACCGTCATCGACGCGTCCTCTCTGGTTCGGCCCCGTTGGGGAGCCTGGCGCTTCCATGACTACGTCGGCGGCATTGGCCGTGCGCCCGCCGCGGGCCTGGGAGTCCGCCTGCTGAATTGCTTCACCAGGGATGGCTGGGGGCTCAATGCAGCCGCCACTCATGGCCACAGTCTCTGCGGCGCCCTCGGCATCCATGGGCATCGTCTCTGGTTCTCGAGCTGAAGGCTCGCCCCTTCTGTAACTGTCAGATACGCCTTGGAGACTCGAGCTGCAGGTTCGTCCCGCCTGTGACTCCCGAGCTGAAGGCTCGTCCCGTCTGTGATTGTCAGCTTGGGGGGCGGATGAAGGACGGGAGTCGTTGGGATTACAGGGGTGACCATGGAGCTGATTGGCAACCGCGCCACCGTCAACGTCCATTTGTCCATTTAAAGAATCCCGAGCTACAGGCTCGTCCACTCCTGCTGTCTCGCACGGCGCTCCCCGGGCTGAAGGCCCGTCTTCTGTGTATACAACGCTGTCGTGCCTGGGGGGGGGCGGCGGGCGGAAGGCGGGAGCCGTTTTGACGTCGGCCCACATCAGTGGGAGGGGTCGGCTGCGCGACCGGGACGACGGTCTCCGCGGTCAAAGGATCGGCCCCTTCGCAGCTGAAGGCTGCTCCTCTCCGTATTGAAGCGTCCAAGGGAGGGCGGTCGGCGGAGTGGGGGCGTGAGCCACTGGGATGTGGATCGGAGACGTGGGCGGGCGGCGGTCCGTCCACCCACCCATCATCACAGCACTCACCCCCCTGGGCAGCCTCAGGCATAGGCCATCCACCCTCGTCGATCAAGCTCCTGGGCCGATCTTCGAGAGCGCCTCTCTAGCAGGAGCTCCTGCGCGGCCAAAATGGGCCTGAGCCTCTCGGGGGATGCTCTTCATCGGGAATGGGGCGATCTCCGAAAGCGCCTCTCTGGCGGGAGCTCCTGCGCGGCCACAATGGGCCTGAGCCTCTCGGGGGATGCTCTTCATCAGGAATGGGGCCAAGGCCCCCCGTGGTCCTGGTATCGCCGCGCGCGGTCCAGTCCTGCCCTTCACTGCCAGGGGAGAAGGAGATTGGAGGCCCAGCCAGGGGCAGAGGAAGCGTCGGGGTAAGGGAGGGGAACAGATCTGGCGGGAAAGAGTCGTTGCTGTCAATCTCAAACCCAGGGAAGCGACTGAAGGTCGCAGTGTCACTGTGTCTCGCGGCGCTCACCGCGGCACCCTCAACTTCCGTCCGGCTGAAGGCCGGTTGTTCTCGTGTGTCTGCTGAGTTGACGGGCACGATCAAGAGATCCTCGGACGCGGTCGGACCGATCGAGCCCGGAGGGTCCCAAGGAGCGAGGGGCGACGGCTGCCCTGGAAGGATGGTATCCTGTGGTCCTAGGGGAGGAGGGCTTGAACCAGCCAGTATGTGGGCCCCCTGGCCCTCGACTAGGCTTCAACTTCGCCCGCCGGGTTCCCAGGGATCCTAGATCTGTCACCGATCGGGTTCCCATCCATGCTAAGCCTGACCTGGCAGGCTGGCTGCCGCGCCGCGCCGCTGGGGGAGGTGTAATCCAGGGAGTCTGATATGGCCGAAGCGCAGCCCGGGGGCAGCGCGCGGCCCGCAAACTCCTAGGGGATACCCCCTTGGGCTGGGAGACCCGGCCGAGGGGCCAGGGCCCAGAGACGGCCTTGAGCCAGAGGGCTTGAGCCAGAGGCTACGGACGCTGGTGGGGATACGCGAAGCGTCAACAATTGCGAGGATGTCTCAGGCGAGACGGGCCGGACCACCTCGCGCAGGGCATCTCAGAGCTCAGAAGTTCGAGAATGTCTTAGGCGAAACGGGCCGGACACCTCTCGCGCGGCATCTCTGAGGTCAGAGTTTCGAGGATGTCTCAGGCGAAACGGGCCGGACCACCTCGCGCAAGGCATCTCAGAGCTCAGAGTTTCAAGGATGTCTCAGGCGAAACGGCCCGCACCACCTCTCGCACGGCACCTCGGGGCTCAGAGTTTCAAGGATGTCTCAAGCGAACCGGCCCGGACCACTTCTCGCGCGGCGTCCCGAAGCGCAACTTTTGAGGATGTCTCAGGCGAAACGGCCAATCCCGGCCAATTCAGAAACGAGAGTTGTGAAGATGTCTCAAGCGAAACGGCACGGAACATCAAATTTGTGTGAGGATGTTTCTGCTTCGACTTCCCTCGGCCGGAGTTAGCTTCTATCACAACAGCACCCCGACACATGGAACCCGTACCCCCCCCAACCCGAAATTCGGGTCAAAGTCAGGCCTTCGGGTTGGGCTGGGGTGGTTTGGTAGGCAGCCCGAAATTCGGGTCAAAGTCAGGCCTTCGGGTTGGGCTGGGGTGGTTTGGTAGGCAGTCGCCACGAGACCCGCGCCCCGCCCCTCGCAGGGCCGTCCCGCGTGACGTGGGGGCGCAGTGTCAGCATCAGCCCCCCTCGGCGGGGCCGCCCTCGGCCGCTCCTCCAGGGCGTCTGCCCAAAGGCGCCCTCGAGGGCGCGAAGTTCTTCGCGCTTCGCGCTTCGGCTCCGATGCCTCCTCGTCCTCCCCTTCTCCCCTGGGAGGCGGCGCGAGAGCGCGGAGTCATTCGCGCTTCGCGCTCCGCGCAAAGCGCGAAGCGCGAAGTTGGGAGCCCCTGTTTGCCCCTGCCCTGGCCAGGCCTGCGCCCCGCCGGCGCAGCTGCCCGCCGCGGTGGGGCACATCTCGGCGCCCCTGACGGCCGTGCCGCCGAGGCCCGGCGACGGGGGGTTCACGGGCGACGGCAGTGGGGGGGGGGCACCAAAGTTTCGAGGTCCGAGGCCCGAAAGCGCTGGAGCGGAGGATCGGGGGCAGCGTCAGGGGGCGCCGAGGTCTCGGAAGCGCCGGGGGGCCCAAGAGCTTCGCCGACGAGATTCCGTTTCAATCCCAGCGTCTTTGCTCGAGTGGCCCCCTCATCGGGCCCCGGGGCGATCAGAGATGGACTTGGGGCGAAGAGCCACCCCAGGGAATTTGGCATCGCTCGGACGTGTGCATTTTTCCTTCGGCGAGGACCATCGAGGAGCATCCTGGACCATCGAGCAAAAAAAACACGCACGAAACCGACAAATGCACGGGAAATGGACGTCCGAGCGATGGCAAGGGGAAGCGCCCGGGACTTATGAGGCCGTGGACCGCGCAGGTCATGCCGGCGGACGTCAGGGCTCGGGAGTGTTCTCGCTGCCTCCCGTGAGGCCTCCCTGCCTCGGGGGCGCTCTCCGGGAGCTGCGCCTCGCCGCGAGCGCTCCGCGGGTGCCTGGATTCGCCCTGGGCGGCCGCAGGAGGTCCGAGCGGTGGCGTCGGAACAATGAGCGCGGGCAAGATTTGTCCTTCGGTCGAACCTCTTGGAGGTCAGACTTCCTTCGCCCCGCTATCCGACAGCCCCCGAGGGCTTCCAAAGTCCTCCGAGCCCCCCCCCGAGGATCTCAGAAGGGCTTCCGAGTGCCGCCGAAGGCAGCCGAGCGCTTCTAACCCAGACCTCTGACGTCGTGATTTTTTTCACAGCGTGGGTCCATACCCACTGCGTCTTGGACTTTCTGGGGAAGGAAGCCCCCAAAATGCCGAGGCGCGGTGGACATGGATAAGAAATCTAGTCTCTAGGGGCCAGACTTTTATACATATCCACTGCGCCTCGGGTGTCCAGGGAAGGGGGCCCGAAACTCCAAGCTGCAGAGGATGTGGGTCTACATCTTGCCAACAATGAAGTCGGCGGGTGTCTGACGGTCTTCGGTCCCCAGGGGCCTTCGCCGGGCCCCGGGCTTTGGGACCCTGAAGCAATTTTTTTGCTAAGCAGATAAGAGAGGCAGGCAATATGTGCAAAGTTACCGTTGGAGAAGGAGGAGGAAGAGGAGGAGGAGGACCCGAGGCGCTCGCCTCGGCGGGCCGCTCGGCGTCGGCCGCGGTGGGCGGCCTCGCGGACCGCTGGGCGTCGGCCTCCGGGGCGCGGCGCCCGTCTCGGCGGCGGGCTGCGGAGCGGCCGCCGCCCAGCGCTCCGCAGTGGCGGGCGGCTCGGGCTGGTCTCGAAGGCCTTGTCGCACTCCTCCTCATTCGGCGAAGCCGAAGAGAGCTGCACCACCGCACGAGGAGAGGCGAGCTCGTGCATTTCTGCCACGGCCCAGTCAGCAGGCCAAAGTAGAGCTGCAAACCACGGGGCTGTGGGAGGCCTGGAAATTGGCATCAACACGAAACGAGCCTTCCCCCTTCGAAAATGGAACAACCTCCCCCCCCCTTCCCCTCCACAGCGAAACTAAATTCCCCCGAAAACGGAACACCACCCCCCTGCCCGGAGCGAAGCTCAAGCGAGCTCAAGCTTACGCTCTTTTCAACTCACATACGGGTCGGCGGATACAGTCGGATCGTCGTCCCTCGCTGGAAGCAACCGCCGATATTGGTGTTGGTGCAAACCTCTGAGCCTCCCATGCCAGGCTCTGGCCTCACTTGGGACGAGGAGGGGGAGGAGGAGGAGGAGGAGGAGGAGGAGGAGGAGGAGGAGGAGGAGGAGGAGGAGGAGGAGGGGGTGCCGGCCCCAGTCGAGCGGAGCGACGGGCGACAGACCAGCCGCCAGGGCCGGGGGGCAGACGAGGGATGTCGTAGGCAGCGTTAGGGGCGGGCATGCTCAGGGGGCCGAGGTACATAGAGGGGATGTTAGGGGCGGGCATGCTAGATGGCGGGCGTGCTCAGGGGGCGGGCATGCTCAGTGCTCAGGGGGGGATGCATCGACCCCCCGATCGCCCACAGGGCAGGGGGCGAGGTGCAGTGGCGGGGAGGAGGCCGCCGCTGGGCGGAGCGCCCCCGCGAGGATCAAGGAGGGGCTCGGCGCCGCGAGCGGGCCGCAGGAGAAGCTGCCCCCCCCCCGCGCGCCCGCTGCCTTGGCTCGGCTTGTGAGCAGGTGCTGTGAGATCCAGGCGGTGCAATTTTCTGCCAGTTGGTCAGTCGGCCAGGCCCAGAATGAAAACTTAGCGAAAACATCGATGAGAGGATTGGACTGTAATGGCCGTCGGCCAGTGCCGCCGATCCTGGGTTCTCTGGATGTGTCTCTTTCCCCTTCCCCCCCTCCCCTCTTCCACCCCCCACCCTCAAATTTGTCCTCCCTCTCCCTCCACTCCCCATTCCCTTCCATTATCCCTCCTACCCCTCATCTTGCCTATGTCGCACTCACACACAACACCACCCCATTAACTTACCATCACCAGCCCTCCCTTCGCCTCAGCTCCACCGCGCGCGCACGCACGCATGCACGCACGCACGCGCACGCACACACGCACACATGCACACACGCACAACACCCAGACACAGACACAGCCACGGACACGGACACGGACACGTACACGCACACGGACACCACACACAAACACACAAACACACATACACACAAACCCACACACAAACATCCACAAGCACACAAACACACACACACAAACGCACACACACACAAACACACACCCACACGCACACTCACAAACACACGCAAACACACACACACACACACACAAACAAACACGCACAAGCACACACAAACACAAGCACACACAAACACAAACACACACACACACAAACACACACACACACAAACACACAAGACACACACACACACAAACACACAAACACACACACACACGCAAACACACACTCGCTCACACACACACACACTCACAAACACACACACAAACACACACACAAACACACACACAAACACAAGCACAAACACACAAACACACACACAGAGACACCACCCGCATCCCCGTCCCCCACTTCACCCCACGCCGCCCCGCGCCACGCCGCCCCATTGCATTCCTTAGCTCCATGCGCGCTGGGCCACCCACGCCTCCCATCCACCTACGCACACACATACACACACATGCCCGTAGCCATTTTGGCTCGACCGCGCGGTCGTGGCAGGTGCCCTCGCGTAGTTCTCCCTCGGCCGTGCCTGCGGTGTGGTCTCGAAGGGGGCTCCGCTCGGCCCTGCCCCGCGCGCGATGCCCGCGGTCTGGCGGCCAGGCACGCGCCGCGCACAGGAAGAGGTGGACCCGGGTGCGACGGCGGCGCGGAGGGCGGCGCGGCTCGCAGCAGGGATCGGGCCATGGCGGAGCAGGAGGAACGGCATCGGCGCGAACAGCTCGAAGGGCACCACATGAGCCTACTCCCACAGCTCGAGCACCAGGCCCCGCAGCCTGGAACGGCAGCCTGCATGCACGAGCTGGCGGCCCTCGACTTCGGGCAATCGTCGCACACGTCATCGAGACCGTCCCGAGACATGCCGAACCCGACACCGAACAGCGACTTCAGCTGGCAGGAGCTGGGCTCCGCGCCGAGGCACCCAGCAGAAGGCCCACCACCAGCACCGAAGGAGGACTTGCTCTCATTCGACGACGAGCCAGGAGCCTCAGGAGCAGCAGAAGGAGGAGGCCCACAGGTAGGAGCAGGGGCACTGCCCGCGCGAAGAAGGAGGAGAAGACGAATACGACCACACCTGCTCCGAACCAGCCAGCGAGACTCCGCGCGAGATTGATTCGCGCGAGCGTGGATCAGGCTTTCGCTCCGACAGTCGACGCCCTGCCGAAACGCCCGCCGCCTTTTCGCCCCTGCCCCCCCGCCCCCCCCTGATCCCGCGCCAACTGTCCAGATTCCCCGGACAGTGCTCGCATTTAGGGGCCCTTACTTGCGCCCTGAGGAACTGGGCCGTGTTTTCGGTTTGGCGGCTATGTTGTCGCCGTCGCCGCCCCGTCGCCGCCTCGCCGCCGCCCGTCGCGTGGGCCGCGTCTTCGGCCCGGCGGCCACGCGGTCTCCGTCGGCGCCTCGTCGCCCTCGGTTGGACTCCTTGTTTTAATGAGAGCATTAGGATCTACCCCCCCCGCCCCCCCAGGGTTAACGGGCCACCCCGTCGCATTGCAATTTACATGTGATTCTGCCCCACCGCCCATCCTAAATATGAGCTCGCACCACCCTGGGGAGGCCAGCCTCGGTTCCTCATTTTTCATCCCTTACAAAAAACTACGCGCACACATTCGCTCATCAAATTAGCCTGGCGAAGGACCCAACCATATACAGTTGTGAGTAATGCTGGTGTGAGTGCCGTCTTCGGTGGATCTCCCTATGGGGCCACGAACCGTTTGAGGGGTGTGCCGAAATGGGTGTGGGAGCGGCATGCGAACGTTGCCACTGGGGCCTTCGGTGGAGCTCCTTATGGGGCCACGAAACGTGTGAGGGGTGCACCGAAGTTGGTGTGGGGGCGGCATGCGAAAGCAGCCACTGGGGCCTTCGGTGGAGCTCCCTGTGGGGCCACGAAACGTGTGAGGGGTGTGCCGAAATTGGTGTGGGGGCGGCATGCGAACGCAGCCACTGGGGCCTTCGGTGGAGCTCCCTATGGTGCCACGAAACGTGTGAGGGGTGTGCCGAAATGGGTGTGGGGGCGCATGCGAACCCAGTCACTGGGGCCTTCAGTGGAAATCCCCATGGGGCCACGAAACGTGTGAGGGGTGTGCCGAAATGGGTGTTGGGGAGGCATACGAACCAGGCCACTGGGGCCTTCGGTGGAGCTCCCTATGGGGCCACGAAACGTGTGAGGGGTGTGCCGAAATGGGTGGTGGGGAGGCATGCGGACCCTGCCACTGGGGCCTTCGGTGGAGCTCCCTATGGGGCCACGAAACGTGTGAGGGGTGTGCCGAAATGGGTGGGGGAGGCATGCGAACCCTGCCACTGGGGCCTTCGGTGGAGCTCCCTATGGGGCCACGAAACGTGTGAGGGGTGTGCCGAAATGGGTGGTGCGAACCCTGGGGGCCTTCGGTGCATGGGCCACGTGTGAGGGGTGCCCCATGCTGCCACTGGGGCCTTCGGTGGAGCTCCCTATGGGGCCACGAAACGTGTGAGGGGTGTGCCGAAATGGGTGGTGGGGAGGCATGCGGACCCTGCCACTGGGGCCTTCGGTGGAGCTCCCTATGGGGCCACGAAACGTGTGAGGGGTGTGCCGAAATGGGTGGTGGGGAGGCATGCGAACCCTGCCACTGGGGCCTTCGGTGGAGCTCCCTATGGGGCCACGAAACGTGTGAGGGGTGTGCCGAAATGGGTGGTGGGGAGGCATGCGGTGGCCTTCGGTGGATCCCTATGGGGCGGACGTGTGAGGGGTGTGCCGAAATGGGTGGTGGGGAGGCATGCGGACCCTGCCACTGGGGCCTTCGGTGGAGCTCCCTATGGGGCCACGAAACGTGTGAGGGGTGTGCCGAAATGGGTGGTGGGGAGGCATGCGAACCCTGCCACTGGGGCCTTCGGTGGAGCTCCCTATGGGGCCACGAAACGTGTGAGGGGTGTGCCGAAATGGGTGGTGGGGAGCCACTGGGGCCTTCGGTGGAGCTCCCTATGGGGCCACGAAGCGTGTGAGGGGTGTGCCGAAATGGGTGGTGGTGTGATGATGATGATGATGATGATGATGATGATGATGATGATGAGGATGATGCTGATGCTGATGCTGATGCTGATGCTGATGATGATGATGATGATGATGATGATGATGATGATGATGATGATGATGATGATGATGATGATGATGATGATGATGATGATGATGATGATGATGGTGGGAGGAGGGAGGGGGGGGAGGAGGAGGAGGTGAGGAACGCGGGGCGCCGTCTCTTCAAAACGAGGACCCAACACCACAGGATGGTTGGGAAACGCGTACGTTGTCAATCGCTCCGTTGTAGGAAACGGGACGAAGCGCGCACGCGCACGCGTCGTCGCGCGAACGCCCAAATCTTTCAAAACCCTCGGCGCCATAGGGGCGCCAGAATCGAGCGCCCCGAAAACGCACGCAAACATATGGCTTCGCAGCGAAATGTTCAAACGAGCTCGCGGTCGGGCCTTTGCCATTTCTCACGGACAAGTATCAGTGCATGCCAAAATTTGCCCCCTAACGGGCCCCTAGCGCGCGCGGCGAAATCGCACCATCGCGCGCGCGTTGTCGCAGGAATCCTTTAATACAAAAAAGGGACGAAGTGTGCGCGCGTCGTCGCGCGCGCGTGCCGCAATCCTTCGAAACCGAGTTTCGCGAGAGTTTCAAAGTCGAGAGTCGCGAAACCATGAAACACATGATTTCGCAACAAGGGTTCTCACAAGACGCCCGCGCCCGTGTTCTTGCGAATTTGCAAGAAACCATAGGTTTTCAACGCGTTCATAAATTGCCACCAAGAGGTCCTCTCCCGCGGGCGCGACGGAATCGCGCGAACGCCATTGCGCGCGCGCTGTCGCGCGAATCCCTTGCAAAAAAGGAAGGAGAGATAGAGAGAGAGAGGGAGAGGGAGAGGGAGAGAGAGAGAGAGAGAGATAGAGGGAGAGAGATCACAATATTAGCCTGGCGAAGGACCCAACCATATGCAGTTGTGAGTAATGCTGGTGTGAGTACCGTCTTCGGTGGATCTCCCTATGGGGCCACGAACCGTTTGAGGGGTGTGCCGAACTGGGTGTGGGGGGCGGCGTGCGAACGTTGCCACTGGGGCCTTCGGTTGAGCTCCTTATGGGGCCACGAAGCGTGTGAGGGGTGCACCGAAGTTGGTGTGGGGGCGGCATCCGAACGCAGCCATTGGGGCCTTCGGTGGAGCTCCCTGTGGGGCCACGAAACGTGTGAGGGGTGTGCCGAAATTGGTGTGGCGGCATGCGAACGCAGCCATTGGGGCCTTCGGTGGAGCCCCCTATGGTGCCACGAAACGTGTGAGGGGTGTGCCGAAATGGGTGTGGGGGCGCATGCGAACCCAGTCACTGGGGCCTTCAGTGGAAATCCCCATGGGGCCACGAAACGTGTGAGGGATGTGCCGAAATGGGTGTTGGGGAGGCATACGAACCAGGCCACTGGGGCCTTCGGTGGAGCTCCCTATGGGGCCACGAAACGTGTGAGGGGTGTGCCGAAATGGGTGGTGGGGAGGCATGCGGACCCTGCCACTGGGGCCTTCGGTGGAGCTCCCTATGGGGCCACGAAACGTGTGAGGGGTGTGCCGAATGGGTGGTGGGGAGGCATGCGGACCCTGCCACTGGGGCCTTCGGTGGAGCTCCCTATGGGGCCACGAAACGTGTGAGGGGTGTGCCGAATGGGTGGTGTGGAGGCATGCGGGCCCTGCCACTGGGGCCTTCGGTGGAGCTCCCTATGGGGCCACGAAACGTGTGAGGGGTGTGCCGACATGGGTGGTGTGGAGGCATGCGGGCCCCGCCACTGGGGCCTTCGGTGGAGCTCCTTATGGGGCCACGAAGCGTGTGAGGGGTGTGCCGAAATGGGTGGTGGGGAGGCATGCGGACCCTGCCACTGGGGCCTTCGGTGGAGCTCCCTATGGGGAAACGTGTGAGGGCCACGAAACGTGTGAGGGTGTGCCGGGTGGTGGGGAGGCCGGACCCTGCCACTGGGGCCTTCGGTGGAGCTCCCTATGGGGCCACGAAACGTGTGAGGGTGTGCCGGGTGGTGGGGAGGCATGCGGACCCTGCCACTGGGGCCTTCGGTGGAGCTCCCTATGGGGCCACGAAACGTGTGAGGGGTGTGCCGAAATGAGTGGTGGGGAGGCATGCGGACCCTGCCACTGGGGCCTTCGGTGGAGCTCCCTATGGGGCCACGAAACGTGTGAGGGGTGTGCCGAAATGGGTGGTGGAGAGGCATGCGGACCCTGCCACTGGGGCCTTCGGTGGAGCTCCCTATGGGGCCACGAAACGTGTGAGGGGTGTGCCGAAATGGGTGGTGGGGAGGCATGCGGACCCTGCCACTGGGGCCTTCGGTGGAGCTCCCTATGGGGCCACGAAACGTGTGAGGGGTGTGCCGAAATCGGTGGTGATGATGATGATGATGATGATGATGATGATGATGATGATGATGATGATGATGATGATGATGATGATGATGATGATGATGATGATGATGATGATGATGATGATGATGATGATGATGATGATGATGATGATGATGGGAGGAGGGAGGAGGAGGAGGTGGGAACGCGGGGCGCCGTCTCTTCAAAACGAGGACCCAACACCACAGGATGGTTGGGAATAAGAAAAAATGGCGCGCGCGTGTCGACATCTTGCAGGCGCCATTGGTTGCGCAAAGAGATATTTTATATATATATATATATATATATATATTATATATATATATATATATATATATATATATATCTATACACACATATAACGGCGCACCGGGTCCTGGGGCCCGGGGCCGGGACCCCGACCACAAATGTGAGCCCCGGGGGGCCCGGAGGCTCGTCGGGGCTTGCCGGAGGCCTCCCCAGTCAGACAAGACGGCCCAAGAAGCGCCCAAGACGGCCCAAGAAACTTCCAAGAGGCCTCCAAGAGGGCTCCAAGATGCTGAAGATGGCCTCCAGACGTCCAAGGACGCCCCCAAGACGAAGCCCAAGAAGCCTCCAACATGCGTCCCAAGAGGGCCCCTAGACGCAAAAATTGGCCCATTCCCTTCGTAAAACGTACATTTTTCAACAAAGTCGCCTTTTGGGCTTTCCGACGTTACAGGACGGCCCAAGAGGCGCCCAAGACCGCCCCAAGACGGCCCAAGAAGCTTCCAAGAGGGCCCCAGGACAGCCCAAGAGGGCCCCAAGACGGCCCAAGAGGCGCCCAAGATGGCCCAAGAGGGCCCCAAGACGGGCCCAAGAGGGGGCCCAGAGGGGGACCACGAACCGCAAGCTCGAGCCTTCCGCCCCAAGAGGCCGCCAGGAGGCCCCAAGGAGGCCCCTCAAGAGGCCCCAGGAGACCCCCAAGAGGCCCAAAGGAGGCCCCGAGAAGCCCCAAATCGGCCCCCTAAAATGCTTCGAACCTGCTTCCAGGAGGCCCCCGACAGGTTCAGAGGCTCCCGAGAAGCTACGTCAAACTCCCAGCGAGCGGCCGGACGAGGCCCCCCACAAAATCATTGTATCCTTCAGCGCTCTCTGGCCTTCTTCCCCTTGCCCCCTTCTCTGCGACTTTCGTTGACTCAAGCTCGCCTCCTAGCTAGAACCTAAGCGCGCGCGCGAAGCGCGCGCGTGGTTCTAGTATATATATATATATATATATATATATATATATATATATAAATGCGCCCCGAAAACAGATATACCAACGCATAGTTTTGCAACGCCAGTTTTCAAACAAACATGTGCTCGCGATAAAGACCAGCAGGTGTCCCGACGTGTTCATCAAATTCTGCCCGGCGGGCCTCTCGTGCCGCGCGCCGAACCCATTCGACCGCCCTTGCGCGCGTGCTGAGGGGGGGGGGGCGCGACCGGTGTTTGTAATGCCGCGCGGGCCATTCGCGCGCGTCGGCCGCGCGCGCGCCGAACTCCGTCAAAATCTTTCGTCGCCGACGCGGGCGTCGCCATCGTTGTCAGCGGGCGCGATCAACGTCGGCGCCGCCATTGGCCTCGCCGTCGTCATCGCCACCATCGTCGCCATCATCGCCACTCTCATAATCGTGCTTTCCGTTGTCGGCGTCGCCATCATACCGCGCCCGGCCAAGTCATTGACTCGCAGTGAAGAGCCCGCTGGGAAGTGCCCAGCGGCCAGCGCAACCGTGGCTGCGTCGGCCGCGCCAAACTAGTTGGCCGTTGCGCGCGCGAGCATGCGCGGGCTAGCGCGGCCGCAGAGATGCACCAGTCAACGCCAAGCACTCATCGCAATCGCCACGCGTGCGTTTTGCAAACTAAGCTGCGGGTGGGTGCGCGGGATGTTTGCCAGAGCGTGGCATTTGTCAATTCGCTTGTGGAAAGCAATTGCACCACATAACTGGGTTGCGGTAAATTTGCGCCTGCGGCGCATTTGAGGACCGCTCGCAACATACATTACACCACGTATTTTCAAAACGTAGATTGCACCACGTATATATTCTACATCGTACAGTGCACAACCACATCGGTTGCATCATATAGAATGCGCAACATAGATTGCACCACGTAAAATGCACGACGCACACACACATTTATTTATATATATATACATACACGTACGTACATACACACATGATATATATATATATATATATATATATATATATGTGCTCACCCCCCTGTGATCATACATGTCGTTTTCTTTCTCCTCATCCTAATCATCCTTCTCCCCATCCTCGTCCTCGTCGTCGTCGCCCCCCTCCTCTTCCTCATCACTCTCCTCCCCCTCTCCATCATATCCCTCTCCTGTTCCCCTATTCGTCTCCTTCTGGTCTTCCTCTTCGTCCTTGTTTCCATCCCTGTCCTCCTCCTCCTCGTCCCCGTCCTCGTCCTCTTCTTCCTTCTCATCCTCCTCCTCTTCCTCATTGTTCTCTCCCTCCCCATCCCCTCCCCTCCTCCTCTCTCCATGCCCGCTCCCTCTGGTCCACATACATTGCGCAACGTATATTGCGCTCGACCACATACATTGCACAACGTATATTGCACAACACAGCTTGCATCACATACGGTGCGCCGCATACACTGCACCACAAAGATTTTCCGTTCTAAAAAAAACATGAATCCTCCCCCCCCCGGAATTAGCAATCCCCCTCTGGGGTATTGCGATTTCATATTTATTCTGCACTTTCGTCCATCCTACGTATGAGCCCGTACTATCCCAGCCAAACCCGTACCACCCCCCGCCATCCTGCACAACAGTCTCGTTTATAAACAATCAGAAGATTGCAATAAGCCCTTACAGCAACAAAAAGAAACAACAACAACAAAAAAAAACAACAACAACAAAACGGGACGAAGTGCACACGCGCGCGTCGTCGCGCGCGCGCATCCCGAAATCCTTCAAGAACCTTATTTCAAAATCGAGTTTCCAACAACACATAAAAAATAATGGTTAAAAAAAGCGTGCGCGCGTGCTCTTGCGAAATCTTAAGAAAACCATAGGTTTTTCAATATTTCAAAATCTACTACCAAACGGGTTTCGCGCGCGCTTGTCGAAATCCTTCGAACGCCCTTGCGCGCGTGCCGTCGCGAGTATCCTCTGCAACAAATGGGACGAAGTGCATACGCGCGCGTCGTCGCGCGCGCATGCCGAAATCCTTCAAGAACCTTCGGTTTCGGAAGGATTTCAAAATCGTGTATCCACAAAGCATACACGAAGACAAGGTTTCTCAACACGGATTTTCAACAAAAGCGTGCGCGCGCATTCTTGCGTCGTGGTCGTCGTCGCTGTCGCCGTCGCCGTCCTCCCTCCTCGTCGTCGTCGTCGTCGCCGTCGTCGTCCTCTGTCTTTCCTCGTCGTCGTCGTCGTCTTGGCGTCGTCGTCGTTTCCGTCGTCGTGGTCGCCGTGGTCGTCCTTCCTCCCTCGTCGTCTTCGTCGGCGTTTCGTCGTTGTCCCTCCTATTTCGTCGCCGTCGTCGTTGTCGTCGTCTTCCCTCTTCCCTCATCCCTCGTCGTTGTCGTCGTCGCCGCCGTCGTCCGCCCTCCCTCGTCGTCGTCTTCGTTGGCGACGTCGTCGTCGTCGTCTTCGTCGTCGCCGTCGTCGTCGTCGGCGTCGTCGTCGTCGGCGGCATCGTCGTCGTCGGCGTTGTCATCGTCGTCGTCGTCGTCGTCAGCGTCGGCGTCGTCGTCGTCGTCGGTGTTGTCGTCGTCGTCGTCGTTGTCGTCGTCGTCGTCGAAGTCGTTGGAGGCGTCGTCGGTGTCGTCGTCGTCGTTGTCGGCGGCGTCGTCGTCGTCGTTGTCGCTGTCGTCGTCGGCGTCGGTGTCGTTGCCAAGTGCCATTTGGTACCCACCGTCACGGTTTTTAAGAGGTCTTGCGACCAAGTTGTGGGTGGGAGGGTGGGATGTTTGCACGAGCAGTGGAGAGGACAGCTTCAAGTTGAGCAAGTAAATGACTTCACCACATAGATCGCACCACCACTATCCCACCGCAAACTTGTCCGTGATCTTGTGCAGGCAACCTCATCAAGGGCATCAATATCAAATATCGATTCCCATATATTGCACAGCTTGATTAGCACCGCATCCGTGGAACAACATATGTACGTATGTATGTATGCATGCATGCATGCATGTATGTATGTATGTATGTATGTAGGTATGTATGTATGTATGTTCATACATATGTATATACAAGTATATACAGATGTTGCACCACATAAATTGCTACAAGCACATTGTTCGGGGCATTCGTTAGCTAACACACACACACACAACTATGTGTGTACATGTACAGATTATGTGAGTATACATATGTTAGATTAATGGATTCACCTTTGTCCTTTCAGTCGCCCCAGCGCCAGGACGGGGCCCAGGTGATCGAAGTCCCCCGGATCGTGCAGGACGGGAACCGTGGGTTGGCGGAGCACACAGGACAATCTCAGAGGAGGGCGAAGTAACAGGATGAGACCCACGTGTCCAACGCCAGCCACGAAACACTTTGGACAGCCAGGTTCAAGAAAACCTGGTCTATTGCGCGGACATTTGCGCGTAAGTTGTTTGCGTGAGGTTGCGCGTAAGCGCCCTCTTCTCCACTCGGTGTGCCACGCTGGCGGCCCGCGCGAGACGTTGTGTAAGGTCGCCATGCTTTGTTGCGCAACACCTTTGTTTTGCTTGTCGTCCGCATGTCCAGCGTCGGCCACAATAATACTGTGGAAGCCACAGCTTCCAGCTCTCTCTCGGCGATCAGAGGCTCGTTTGGGGCCCTGGACCGCTAGAAAGCTGTTCAGGATTGGAGAGCCGGCTCTAAGGATGGGGTCGGGAGGTTTGAAAGCCCACGCCACTAGAAAGACATGGCGTCTCACGTCTGGGAGCGCAGCGTTTCAAAGGAGAAGGCAATGATAATAAGAGGGCCCTCATTTCACGGAAAGGCCCAACACCACCCCCGAACAAAGCAGGAAGATGATGAGCAGGGCGAGGACGAGGAGGATAGAGAGGAGCACGAGGAGGTAAGAGGGACACCAGGAGGGGGAACGGGATAAGTTCCCCATCTTTCCTCCTAATGTGCCTCTACCCTCCTCCTCCCTCCATCTATGCTTCGGGACGTTCCTACTGTACCGGATATTTCTCTTCCGGGCATTGGGGGCGTCTGGTGGAATCGTAAGTGCTACTCGCCGTTTTCGTGTTGACAGAAGTGCTGGTGTACCTCGCAGTCATCGCCGAAGTCGTGCACACTCCGTTCGCGTTTCTGTAGTCGTCCTCATTTAGCTGAAGGTGGTCCCTGGGCCTTGCAGCAGGGCGATAGCGTTGGATGCGTTACCATCACGTGGCCCCTTCCACGTGGATTCCCTGAACTCCCTATCCTTGTCCCCGAAAGGTCCCGACCCGCTCCCTTGGGGGAGCTTGTCGTCCTGGATCCGTTTCTGAAGAACCCCGATCCAGAACGCGGCCCCCGGGGGCCCAAATCGAGGAAACATGCCGGTTGAATGAGTCTCCTCGTCGGAGATTTGGGTGTTCGATCCAGCCCGGGGACGTCATTCAAACAGCTCGACGACGGCGGCGACGGCGGCGGCAGCGCGGGCGCGCGCCGGCGGGAGCGGGGCGTGGCGAGGTCGCGCCGATGCAGCCGCGGCCGTGGGGGTTCACGTTCCGCGGCCCCGGGCGGCGCTCAGAGACCGCTTCCGCGCCGTCGCCCTCCCCTCCGCCCGAGAGGAGGGAGGAGGGAGGAGGAGGTCATCTATTGTACAATCATGCAGCCCCATTGTCTCGCGTGAGGTCAGGACAGCCCCTCACAGAGAGGCAAATTCTAGACGCTTCGCGTAACCCCACCAGTTTTTCCGTAGCCCTCTGGCTCAAGCCGTCTGGTGGGCCTGCCCTCTCCGGGGCAGTCTCCCGCCGCTCAAAGGGGGCGCCCAGACGCTGCGCCGGGGGCCCGCGGCCCTGGACCCCCTCCGGCACCGGGCGCGCCAGCCATCGCGAACGCCTGCCCGCCGCGCAGACGGGCTCAGCGGCCCGAGGCTCAGATCGGATCAGGACCGCTGCCTCATGGATGGTCGGCCTGATAGCTTGCGGTCGATCGGCGACAATCCTGTCATCCCTGTGGGGGAAAGAGCCGCATCATCCGATGTCGGCCTCGGGACCACTGGGCCAAATGACTTTGGACAGACTCGCCCTGGATCGCAGGACACCATCCCGCCGGGGCAACCTTCGCTCTCTGTTCCCTGGAATGGGAGCGCTTCGGCCGATGCTTCGGGCACGCGAGGACATATGATCCCCAGCCAATCGGAGGGAGGGGCTGATCCCCTCAGCACTGTGATGCACACCGAACGTGCGACCTTCCGTCGCTACCCTGGACTTGAGATCGACGGATGCGCAGCGGTTGACGGGGTTGATACGTTCAGCCCTCCGTTTCATACTGACAGCGCGACCTTCCGTCGCCATCCTGGAGGTATTGTCAGACATGAGGCCTTCCCGCCCAGCTACCCTTCCCTTGCCCCCACTATTCCTCTGCCCACGGCTGGACGCCCAATCTCCTTTTCTCCAGGCAGCGCTGGGCACAGCGGGACCGCCCATGGCGATGCTAGGCTCACGGGGGCCGACGGGCCCACTCCTGAAGCAGTCTATTATCCCACGAACCTCCCTCCTCTCGGACAGTCTCGTGACGAGCTGGGAGTTGCCCTCGGCTCCCGACGCAGAGACCTCGATGGCGTGGATGGGGACTGCATGGACCCGACACCCCCAGCAAGCGCCCCTGAAGGCGAAGTGGGGGGAGACGGGCAGTCACGTCGCCTCGGCCCCGTCACGCATCCTAGGGGCTCTTGCCCTCACTCCGCCGTGCCCCCCTCTCTGGATGCGGCCGCCCCGAGCGAGGCTGCTCCCCGCAGCGGTTCGAGCGTGGAAGACAGGTCCTCAGGTTGCGGCGCGCACCTCGACTCTGACACCACTCCAGGCCGCCTTCAGGAGCCTGACAGCGGCAGGCGTGGCATTGAAGGAGGGGGCAGTGCGGCCATCCCCACAATTCACACAGAACGTGCGACCTTCCGTCGCTACCCTGGAGCGGACCGCGACGGGCAGAGGAACGCCCGCGATGTTCAGCCCAGGGAACGGTGTGTAGGGGTAGAATGCACCAGAGAGCTGAACCCCGTGGGGGATGGTCGCGGCAACGTTGGCAGAGGACATCCCGACGCTGCGACCTTCCGCCGCTCCCCTGGACGCGATGACCTTGGGCGCGAAGCCCTCCTGTCTAGCCCAGCCGCCTCTCTCACCTCCGCCGCTCCCATGCCCGCTGCAGGACGTCCAACTTCCCTCGCCCCAGGCGCTGTCGGGCAGAGTGAAACGACCCCGGGCGTTACCAGGGCTACGGGGGGAGAGGGCCCCGCTTCGGCACAAAACTCCCCCGCGGATCCTGTGGCGCTTTGGACAACCGACGAGGAACAGGCGAACATCCGCCGCGGTCTTCCCAGGGGGCAGGTTGACTCGGATGTCGCGCACAGGGAGCTGATATCCTCAGGGGACGCCCACGAGGGCATAGGCAACAGGTGCGGGCAAGCCGCTGCCTGCAGCCCCTGCGCGCCCCGTCAAGGCTCACGCCGACCCACCGCCGAACCCCCCCCCCCCCTGGGCGTGCCCGCGCTGGGTGAGGCCGTCCCCGCTGGCGAGCTAAGCGGTGGAGCCCCTCCTTCCACCCGTGAAGGGCATCCCGCCGCCGACGCAGCAGTTGACCGCCCCCATGCACCCGAGAGCGGCAGGCATAATGCTGGAGAAGGGGGGGATGCAGACATCCCTGATATACACCCAAACCGTGCGACCTTCCGTCGCTACCCTGGAGCGGATGGCGGAAGGCTGGATGACGCCCAAAGCTTGCGACCCAGGGAACAGACGGACGGGGGAGCTAGGAACAGGGACCCTACCCCCACGGGGGTTGGACGGGGGTACGGTGGTCATGTGCACCCCAGCGCTGCCGCCTCCAGTCGACCCACTGGAGACGAGAGCGCTAGGCACCACACTCAAGGAGGGGAGGAGGCTCTCCCCCCCGCGATGCACACAGGACTTGCGACCTTCCGTCGCTACCCTGGACCGGACGACGGCACGCAGAGAGAGGCGCACGGCGTTCAACCCAGGGATCGCTGGCAGAGGGAAGACATGACCTGCGACCCTGCCCCCACAGAGGCGGGACGGGACAGCGTCTTCAGTATACGCGCTGATACCGCGGCCTCCCGGTGCCTCCCAGGAGCAGGCCACGGGCCTTGCCTCGCGCCTGAGGGAGGGGTGCGAGAGTCGGGGGTCCCCGGCTCCAGTGATCGCAGGGATGCGCCCTCCTCCACAGGGATGATCGATCGCCTCTGTCTTGCCATGGGCTTGGCCGTTGGAGGGCCTGACGGGCCTTCTCGTTCGCTCAGCACCCCCAGGTTTGCTTCCGATCCCGCGGTCGGGGCCGCTCCTCATGTCGATCCGATCGATCGGGCAAGGTCTCCGATCCCGGCGGATGGATCTCCTCGTGCCTTTCCGCCCTCGTCCACCAGCTCTTCCCCCGACTTCTCCCCTCCCGACCTGCCCCCTGGGCTCGAGTTTCTTAACGATGCCCTCGGTGAATGCCGTCGTGGACCTGACTACTCGTCACAGGGCAGAGTGCGGGGGCCCCTCCTTTGGACGAACAGCGGCGCGCCCCTCGAGGTCGGCCACACGGCGCACAGGGGTCCCGTCCTCACGGACCCCCCCTCCTACCCACCTCCAGATCTCGCCCTGGAAGATGATCTGCGAATGGAGAACCCGCCCACCCCCTCAGACCTTGACGACCACAGCCAAGCGCTGAGGAGCAGGGGGCAAAGCGCTGCGGACCTCCACGCACGGTGGCTGGACGCCACTGGGCGCACGAATGCTGACCGGGCGGCCAGCCGGGAGGCGGACGGACCCATTTGTGGCCCGCGCGTTGCAGACGCCAGGATCTCTGGCAGGGGGGGCACCATGAGGGCCCTACGCCGGCACCTTGCGCACACTGAGGGGCCATGGCGCGAGGTCCCCAACCGCGGAGCGCCGAGAACATCTCGGGAGACCAGCAACCTGGAGCTCCTCATGCACCGCGCGTGGAGGAGGCACCGCCCAGGCCACCCAGGCATACGAGCTGACAGCCCCATGCGCACGGCTCCCGTAGAACCAGCCCTCACTGGACGTTACTCCGAGGTCGCCACTTCAGCCCCAATTCTCGCTATTCTGGACCACACCTGGCTGGTATGGTCCATCACTGGAGGAGACTATGAAGGGCGTCTGGGAGGCGTTCAACCGGACCCAGTCCAGGTCCTCGCCTTCCGCTTTGCGAGCATTACTCATGATCCCAGTATAAGGAGTGAAAGAATGGACGCAGCCAACCCCTCAGTGACTGAGAGGCAACTAGCACGGCTCGAGTACGTTGCCATGGCCGCAGCTGCACACTACTGCGACATAGGAATGGAGCTCCCGAGCGGATATGACACAGATAGGATGCCCATGCCCACCAGATCCCCTGAGGACTCTGCCCCTCTGCACATCGGTGGCCCCAACCGAGCAGACGGGGCGCAGGGCCCCACGGATGACGAGGTCATGGGTTACGCCCATCGAGTCCTGATTCACGAGCGCAGGCAAAACATAGTCCACTTTCCGGACCACGGGGACGTCAGGCAGTGGGCCATCACGAGAGGGAACCTCGAGCGCATGGGAAGTGACGTGCACTCGAGACGACAAGCAGGTAGAGGCCCAGTCCCATGGGTAGAGGCCGCCGTCTCGGGGATACCCGCCAGCTCCGCGGGCATCCCTGGAGTCCCCATCCAAGGAAGCGACAGTAGCGACGACGCTTGGCCATGGTCCACCACAGCTCACAGACTACGGCTGCGGGACTTTTTCTGCCCAGGAGAGAGATGTAATTTCTGTGGCACCTGGGTGCTCCGAGATCCCACAGGACAAACCTGCATCACTTGCCACAGACTGGCCACCCCCTGGAGTTACAACCCAGAGGAGCCGCGAGCAGACGCCTCACCTCAGAGTCACCCAGGAGCAGACCTTGGCCAGCCACCCAACAGGCACGCCCTCGACCGCCTGGGCGGGACTCTGTTGATTCAGCTCGTCAAAGCGGGCACGCGATACGCCCCAATCGCTGAGCACCTGTACTCCCCCACGCCGCCTGGCCCCTCCGACTTCACCCCAACGTGGCTTGCGGGTGAACTCCTGGGAGCCTGGAGGCATATGGTGGCCCACGCTGCAGGCCTACCTGAAATCTGGTCATACGAAGACTCAGGAGGCCTCGAAGAGGTCGGGAGCGATTGGCAGCTCCGCGCAGCGTCGATCTCGCTGGCTTTACTGTGCTCAGCGCCAGGCTCCTGGGCCTTAAACGCCTGCCAGGAAATTCGGCACATCATCAGGACCCGCCCCCATGGTCGGCTCGATGGGTGGTTCCCTCCCTCTCTCTACCACGGCGGCACAGACACTCGCCCACAAACATACCGGAGGCCCCCGCTACCCAGCAGAACAACTACATCCGTTCCCATTGGACCGAACACTCGGGTGCACCTGGACGACCTCTGCTGGCTAAGATACACCATCGGCGGGGACCACCTTGACCGCGCTATAAGCGACGCACGTGATCACACCGATCTCAGCAGACGCTGGTGGCACAATAGAGACAGCCCCCACTCTGAAACAGCTGAAGTAATGAGAAGGGCGTTGTAAGCAGCCGCACGCACTGACTGGCGCCCAATACATCCCCAAATGGGGCAGGGTACCCCCCTGGGAAACCTCGTCACGGACGCCGTCATCAGACGACTGGAGGCAGACAACAGGGGGCAGGACCAAGAGCGTTCTGGGCGTCCTAGCGAAGGGCACGCCCCCATGGACGTGGGCAACCCCCGCAGCGGCAGGGACAGCCACGCGGGCTTAGAAGGGGTAGTTGCCAGGCCTCCCCAAAGACCCCCCCAGTCCTGGAGGGGGGGCTTTCTCAGGCGGAGCGGTCGCAGCGAGACGCATTCATCGAGGAGGTGAGGAGATTCAGGGCGAGGGTCGCAAGCAACTCCGTCACCCCTGGCATGCGTTGGAGCAGTATCCTGGTCCCCTTTATATGGGGCACAGCCACCAACAGAGGTCGACATATCCTCGAACTAGCCTTCAGGAGCAGCAACCTCAGCACCGCTATTATCGAACATGCAGCGGCCTGGTGGAGAACACGAGGCGTCAGCTCCTACAGGGATGCCCAGTTAGCGCTCGCATCCGAAGCAGATATGGCGCCCAGGGCAGCTGGCGCCTCGCTCGAGGCCCCCGAGGTAGTCGGCTACATCGCACCCCAGCTCCAGGAGCGAATGATGCTGCACCTGGATGCAAGCGGCTTCCTTCAGACTGCCATCCTGTCTGGAGATCGGCAGGCGGTGGAGGCTGGAGCGAGGGCTCGGGCGCAGATGGCCAGTACCGGACCAAGGTCAAACCCAAGGAACAGCGGGCCCGCGAGCGAAGGCAGACCACGCCCTGGAGTAGAAGCCGAAACTGTGGAAGCCGCAAACACAACCACGCCATGGCACGCGGATACAAGACAGATGCTCAACTGGTCAAGCTTCGCTATTCCCCAGGGCAGGTTACCAGCTGGCAGTACCAGAGAAGGGCTCCTGGACAGACTCATACGCACTCTCGACGCCAGGCGGCGGGATGAAGAGGAGGCAGGCAGAGGTACCATGCCGGCCCCCGGAGAAAGGACCTGTCAATGGGGACCAGGCATAGTGCTTCGCACAAAGCATGCTCCTGGAACACAGGGTAGATCGACAAACGGGTCCCTGGATCTCTAGAGCCCTGTGGCTCTGCCTGGCCCCACGCTACTTCCCCCTCCTCAAGCCAGTGCTGACCGTGCGGGCCCTGGACTCCCGACCCTACGACGTTCTCTACCGCTGGATGACCAGGAATGAGATGCACACGCCGGAAGACCTCGTGGCCTGCCTTCGGAGGGACTTCCCGGATGCCGATCTAGCTCCATACTCCGACCTCAGCAACTCACAAATCCAGGTCCTCATATCCCACCATCAGTGAAGGAGCTAGTCTGACGCACCTCGACGCCAGCATGTCCGCCAGAGCCCTCATCGAAAGCTTGGTGGATGGCTTATCCCAACTCAGCCACCCTCCTGGGGACAGTGTCAGGCTCCCTCCGGAAAGCATGGACGCCGTGGAAGTTCCTCCCTGGGACCGGGAGGCAGGAACCCCTCGATGCATGATCTGCAGCGAGGACATCCTAGGTTTCGCGGAAGCCCTGGTACCATGCGGCCACCTGTATCACGCCGAATGCCTGAGACAGTGGAGGATTAGCCAGCCAGCGCAGGCCCTGTCCCACGGAAGATGCTTCCCAGTGAACTGTCCCATATGCCGCTCCGTAGATAGGGGTAGCGTCTCCGTAAGGATTCCAGACCGACCACGAGATGCCGACGCCGCGGACATTGCGGTACCACCAGACCTCCTACAGCTCCGCGACGGGACCCTTCTCCCACTGCAGCCCTTCCTGAGCCTGCAAGAGTTAGCCGATGCCTTCAGGCACTTGGCCCCAGATCTGGACTGCCTCAGAGCACAAACACTCTCCATCCGACGTCCCCACACATACGTCACACTTTCAGACATGCGCAGAATCCACGCGCACGTTACGGAGAGGAGAACCGCGCAGGAGGCACGTCATGTCCCGATGGAAGTGGATGAGGCCCCACCTGACGGCGGGAACGGTGGAAGCGGCATGGACTCCGACGACACCCACAACAGCACGCAGGGACCTGGGACCACGCCTGGTCCCACCAACAGGACAGATAGGATACGGCAAGCCCCGCGAATCACTTTCGGAAGATGGGCACTGCTACTGGGACGGAACCCCCCAGAGGATGAACCTATGAGGAAGGGACCTGGGCGGTTCCCGGTAGGGCTGCTCACAGCGGCCGTCCGAGACATTGCAGCCGATCTGGTAATCTCCAGAAGCACCTACCTCGGCGAGCGTGGAGCGGACGAGACTGGAGTCACCTTTGCCCTCGCAGGCCCAGACGCCTGGGAGCAGATCAAAGCAGTAGTCTCGGAGCGCAGGAACCAGCCTCAGGGGAGCGCCGCCCCAACAATCCTCGTGGTAGATGCCCTAGCTCAACACATGGATGCCGCCCTGACGGCAGCTACCGCCGCGGGCAGCCCATGCTGTCTCGTCGCCCTGGCCACCGAGGGAGTGCCGCCACCTGGAGGACCGGATCCGGTCGAGCTCGCAGCCCTGGCAAACGCGCAGTGGGGATACCGAGCCGCCAGCAAGATTACCCATCTCGTGCCGATTGGACACCCCTACCGAACAGGCAAGCCCAGCCCACCAATGCAGCAACTCTTCGCCGCTCAGTTCGACCTAGAGGGCAGGACACTGCGCACGATCCTACCCCCGTCAATAGTTGTGCACTGGGGTGGAAGGAATGGGGACACCTCTGATGCGCTACACATCCTAACCCCTGAGAGCGGCAATGACGGCGTCGTTGCGCCGATCATGAGGTGGAGGGATGAACTATGGCGATCCCACAACGGGATGATCGCAGCCGACTGGGTCACCACGAGAGTGCAGCTCCCCCGGGACGAGCTCTTGAGATGCCAGGGACTCGAGATGCTCTTCTACCACGTCCTCCGCTGCAGAGCATCGAGACCCACGAGCTGTGAGGACGGCATACGTGCCCCCCTGGATAATCTGCAGGCGGCAGCTCAAACCACCATGCTGGCCTACCAGACGGCATGCGTCTGGAGAACACACGAGACAAGTGACTCTGTACACATCCCAGTTCCCCCCAGAGCGATCTGCATAGCCCACTCTTTAGCCTCCACAACAGCTGGAGCTACGGGACACAGAGTCGGAATTTGCGGGACGGGGCCTCTCGTGATCTCCACTCCAGAACGGATTGCCGCCCCCGTCTTGAGGCACCTCCGAGACGAGCTTCCGCGGGTCTTTGGGGGCGCATCCTCCTCCATGGCACTAGGACCGCGCCGCGTCCTCCTGGAAGGACCGTGGGATGGAGGACCCTCATTTGTGCGCCTCTCTGACCCCGAGGACGGCTTCCACCTAAGATGGAATCTCGCTGACATGGGACAAACACGGCCTGAGGACGTCCTGCAAGCCGTAGAGGCCACGACTGGTCCTGGCACAGTCGAACAGGTTTCCACCGTATACGCTTGGTTCCCAGACGTCTCTGACTACAGATACATGGCGCAAGTTCGCATGCGCTTAGCTGCGGCCGACGCCAGGGCAGCAGCCTTCGTGGGCACCAGTTGTATTGTGATCGGAGCCCAGACGGTCAGGATCTTCCCCGCCACACCTAGCAGGGACCCCATGCACAGAGCGGCTGCGACATCCAGGGAACTGCAAGAGCATTTGGACGCGCTGGCCAGCATCTCTGCACGACAGGCCCCCAGACGCGCCATTCAGCCCCAAGTCCTCGAGATCACCACTCTCGACAGATACGGGACGCAGCTGGGAGAAATTCGCCCACGCAGCATGCGCCCTGACGCTTGGCTCCCTGGACACAGTACGCTACGGCTCTTCTCTGCATCGGTCGGCTCAGCGAACGCCCAGCTACTAACTCGACTCTGGCCACTCCCGGATGGCCCGGACGGTACCTCACACCCAGCCAACACCAGAGCTGCCCCACCTATCATCACGGCGGACTGGCTCCGAGACAACGCCAGGACGATGAGCAGGAGCGCGCCCAATACGGTACCTAGCATGTCGCAGGGAAGTGGCCTACGGGACTACGAAACCGTCCTACAGCCCGGAGAATACTTACTCGCCGCAATAGCGGCTGGCGGGGCCGTCGAGGTCACCACTAGCGGTGAGGCAGGTTTCTTTTTCACTTCGGTCCCCACCTGGGTGACGGTGCTCCTCCCTGCGGATGCGGACATTAGGGCAGCCACGAGGGGTGCTGACAGACCACAAGCGAGACTCAAACTTCAGCTTGCCGCGGGCCCCATCCACGTTGCACGCCTGGACTCTGCTCCCGCAGCCACACCAACTCCCGCTTCAGTGGGGCTGAGGGTCCACGCTCCCTCCCAACAGCCACTTCCTAGACGTACCTCGGCTTCGCTCAACCCACTCCCTGGACCCGCCAGACCCACTCACTTTCCGGAGCTCGCCGAGGTACTAGTGCGTGCGTGCAGGCCGCCCCCAGCCGAACTGGTAAGAGCCGATGAAGATGCGGTCCGCATCGCGCGGGGGATGCTGGGTAGATGCGCTGCCGTGGTCCCGGAGCAAGCAGTGCACGACATGGCGCGCGGCGTCCAACGCCGGATTGCCCTCGAAATCCGCAGACAACTCGAGGGCCGGCCCATGCAGAGGTACAACTGGGACATGTTCGCCGCCATTTGGATCCTGCAACTAGCAAACCCGGGGAGCCTGGACCGAGACCGCGTTTGGCAACTCATACGAGAGCTCGGGATCCGAGAAGAAGTCACGAGACAGCTCCCTTTCACCCAATGGCCTGCGCCTGAGCCTGACGGCACCTACTCAGCCCACCAGCCCTGGCTCGAGGTCCCTGGATCCAGAGGTGCAGACGTAGACGCCACCACGGCGCTCCCAGTCCCGGAAGGTGTCTCGAATGCCCTGGACGCCCTGATCAACAGGCTGTCCAACCTACACTGGGAGGAGCGACAGCGCCATGACCCCGGGAGAGTCACCCGGGGAAGGAGAGGCACCTCACATACCCCCAGAACCGCCGGAGCGGGGGACAGACCCACGGACAACCCAGGTACGAGCCAGCGCAGAAGCCGCAGTCGGGCGAACAATGAGGCGGACGTGGCAGGTATGCAAGCAAGTGACGCCAGACCACCTACTGCGGCAGGCCCTAGACCGCCAGCCGCACCTGCAAGCCCCGGGCTCCCCACGTCGGTGACACCACAGACTTGCGCAAACCCCAGCGGAGAGGCCAACGACAACCCGACACTCACCGCACTGGGAGCGCAACCTCGACGGCAGACGGCACCACGAGAGCAAAGTACGGCACCACCCTCCGTGGCCAGACCGGTCGGCGAAGGAGTATCGGACGAGGCCGCTACCCGGGCTGGCAGCACCGTCCAATTCCCACCCCGGACGACCTCTGCGATCCCCGCGACACCCAGAGAGGGACCAGCACGTTCACACGCCCCGGTCTGCGCCGCCACGCCGAGCCCGGGCGCAGGCGAAGTCCCCTCCACAGCCTGCAGCGGTGCTGAAGCTGTGAGACGAGATAGTCCTGACCCTGCGGAACCTCCCGAGAGACACATCGGCGTGAACACCCCTGGGAGCCCACGGATCTCTCAGGACGAAACAAACACCAACGCTGAGCTGCGATCGACCGGAGGGTGTGGAGCCGCGCGACTCTCGACAGTACAGAGGAGGCTCGCGGTACGGCCCCGGCTGCCAGCACCACAGACGCGGGGGGCGCGGCGTGCAACGAGGACGCACCTCCACGGGTCCCCACGGATCCGGCGACAGTCCAGAGCAGGAGACCGCCGCCGGGCACGGCGCCTAGCACTTGCAACGACCCCCTGGGGCGAGGAGACACACCACGAGCTGGGCCTGAACTCCCCCCATGCATGGACGCGGACTGGGGACGGGAATATGAAGTCATGGCGCGTGCGCTCAGACTGGCGCAGATACATGCCTCAGACGGCGCAGGCACCCCCCCTCCGAAGCCGAATGGAACCAAGTGCTCAGTGTGATCGCATGGGCTGCAGCGATACCCCAGCTGGACAAAACTGTCAGAGACCTTCACCAAGAGCTTGGACTCGCCACGCGAATCCCAGACGCCTTCGGCGCTTACTGGACTGCCCACCCACCTCCGGGCACGCGCAACCCCGCCGGCAGGAGGATAAACTCACGCCAAGCAGCTCTGACTGCAGACGCGGCCTGCGCTCAGTTGAGGCAACTCGCAGGCGGTCCGGCCTCACGCTCGGACAGTGTGTCGACACCAGACGCCCCCTTTCAGAGCCTGACGCCAGCCATGCTCAGCACCATCCTGCGCGCGGGCGCGGGCCCCCCTTTCTCGGATGATAGGGGCCAGGTCCTGAGCGAGACGGTGGAGGCCTCTCCAAGGAACCTACGCAGTACCGGTAGCACCGCCCGGCGCGCCGGCACTCCCAGACCTGCACGTGCCCCTGCCAGCACTGCCGTGAGCGCAGCCGACGGCGGGCAATTCAGACGTGCCCGTCATCGAAGTTCGACCGGACCGCGACCGGTAGCGCCCAGCACCCAGCCCCAGACTACCGCCTCTGACAGGGCCCGTGGGAGTCCGACCCACCGGCCACCCAGAGGCAGAAATGACGGCACGCGCAGGACCACACTACGCGGTGTGACACGACGCAGGGCTGCGGGCAACACAGACAGGGAAAGGTCCACCCGACCAGACAGCAGATCTCCCCACCCAAGAACTCTGGTCGACCTTTGGGAACGCTCCCGCCCAGGGGGGGGCCCTCCCACCGGGGTCGCAGGAAGAGGTACCACAAGACGGGCGTCCAGACCGGCGAGTGCGGAGGGCGCTCGGATCCGCAGGCCGCGGCCCCGACCCACCGTCTTCCTACCAGAAGAGCCCATGGCCGCCCCCCAGCCTGCCGACATGCTTCAGCAGGTTTGGAAGCGGCATAGGGACGGGCGAACTGGCCTCTCCCCAGTCACACCTGCTGACACGACGCTTGCCGCGTACCAGGCCGCGGGCCTGGACAATGCACAGATCATCAACGCACTAAGGACCCTCCAGCAGGATGGCCTCGTTTCCAGCGTTTCCCCCGACGGCACGTGGGACATCGCGGGACACTTCAGGCTCCACCCCATCAGTGATCCCAGACATGGGGAGGACTGGACGTATGACTTCACCCAGCAGACGAGGGCACGCATAGTCAACCCCCGACCTGGCCCGAGTGCCACTGTGGGAGCTAGTCTTCATCTTGTATCACTCTTCGATGAATGGGGCTTGGCGAGATTTGCGGTAGGCGACCTCCTAGCCAAAGTCGCCGCGACTTCTCGGTTCAGGTCTTCCGCGTTCGTCGAGTTCAGCGACGAAGCTGCTGCTCGGGTGGAGAGGCGTTGGGACCGGGACGCTGCCACGCGCTTTGATGGGGGACCCCCGCACATCAGGTTGGGAGCTAATGTGTGGGACCTCCTGAGGGAGGACGACGGTCGGAGTCCCTGGACGGACCACCTCAGAACCCTGGACCCTGGAAGCAGACTCGTCATCACAGCGGGACTCCCAGGTGCCAGCCTTTCTGCAGCCAGCCAGCACGGAGGGCTAGATGGACTCGCGGGTTCCGAGACAGCGCAGTTCTTCGCCGTGCCTCTCCTGTGGAACGCCGCCCGCAGACTCCGCCCGGACGTCCACGTCATAATATGCTGCGAATGTCCAGCCACCATCCTACAGGCACACAAGCAGGCAATGTGCACTGCACTGGGGGAGCTCCCCCCAGACAGGGCGGTCCGCATTGATTCTGCGGCCGCAGTCGCCAGCCCGAGGGACCGATTGTGGGTCAGTAGTTGCCCTCCCGCGGAGGACCTAGTTACGCGCCCTCGGCTCCCCAGTCCCTGGGAAAGGCAATGGACTTACAGACCTGACGGGCGCATCCCTCCCTGGGCCCAGTCCAAGGCTCCTGCCAACTCCCTGGAGGCAATAGTCCCTTGCAGTTACCAGACACATCCCCTCTGCTTGCTATGCAATGGGGACAGCAGCCACAGATGGCTCCTCCGCACCCTCGTCGACACCAGGAATTGCATCATAAACATTCTTCAAGAGACCGTAGCCGAGCGCAACTTCCTGGGCTGCACGGAAGGACTGACGCTCGTCTGCCACGGAAGAGAGAGAGAGAGAGAGAGAGAGAGAGAGAGAGAGAGAAACAAAGAAAGAGAGAGAGAGAGAGAGAGAGAGAGAGAGAGAGAGAGAGAGCTTCGCCAGCGAAGGAAAAGCGAGGGCCTGGGCGGGATGGCTCCTGGCCCACGGCAGAGAACATGGACTCAGGATCCCATCTCCGGAGGAGCGGGCCCGAGCAGTGGGGCTGGGCTCTTACTATCGGTCCCTGGACGTCAGTGGGAATAAACTCTACGACGCCGTGGGAGCCCACCTGGGCCCGAGATGCCTACAGCGCAGACTTGCGACCGCCATACTGGATTGGAGTAGGAGCGAGATCATCTCCGGGTGCCAGCACGAAGCTCCGACAGAGGGCCAGATCTGGGCCGCATGGAGACAGGCGCGCAGCTTTGCCGACAGGAACTGCCCTTGGGCGCCGCTCGCCGGGAACCCCTGTCCAGACGACATAGTCCGAGCCAGGCTGCAGCAACAGCTCCTAGATCAAGGGTTGCCGTTCCCCTAGACTCGCCTGAAGACCCAGGGACGCTTCATCTCGCCCTTGGGTCTCCCCCGCTCGCAACTCTCGTTCCGGGGGCGAGAGCCAGAGCTTGGCAGCTAGCCTGCTCCTCCCTGGGCCGCGCCCTCGCCCTGCACAGTAATGACACCGTCCGGCGACCGCGAGCCCTTTGGGCTTTCTTGCACACTACCCCCTGGAGCAACCCCACCTGGGCGGACCTCTGCGGGGCCATTTCCCTTCGTTCACTTATCGATGCCATCTCCAACGCCACGCAAGCCGGTTTACTCAAGGTGGGCTGTTGGAACGTTAGGTACCTCAAAAGCACGACTGCTCACAAGAACATGATTAAGCATGCTTTCTTGACGCAGATGACCACCAACGGTAGGATCGGGCTCATTCAGGATACCCACTGGGCCGTCTGGTCCACCATGTTTCACGCGCGCACACTTGTCGCCTCCCCAGCCCACATTGGACCAGCCGGGGGTTGCGCCGGCGGAGTGGCGATCATCATTCCTTACGGCACCACGCTCCTCCGGGCGGAAGACCTCGTCCCCGGATGTGCCGTTGCAGCCACCATTAGCCGAGGTGACAGCACCTACCGCCTGGTCTCGGTTTATCTCCCTCCCTCCCATCAGGCAAGCCATCGAAAGGTGGGACGACACCCCTACATACTGGGGAGGGGACGTCAACATCCAGTTGGACAATCCCAGGGACGGTGAAACAGATGAGGCAGCGGCCCTGGCTGACCTGCTCTCACTGACTTTCTCAAGCGTCTGCCACTGCGATGGCCCCACAAGAGTGGACGCGGACAATGAATCACATATCGACATCGTTGCCTCCCCCTTTCGTCAGCTCGGTGCCTACGGGGTCAGAAAGGCTTGGAAACCCTCAGTCTCCGACCACGCCATCCTTTACATGGAGCCGCAGGGCGGTTCCAGAACTCGCCGGGACAACACCATTCGCGCGGGCGACCTCCGCCTACTCCCAAGCGAGGCGCACGCTGAATTAAGGACTCTGTACTCCTTTCTTGAGCGCGCCTTCGGGTTGCCAGACATCGACCTGACCGGCCTCCTTCAACCCGCCGACTGGGTCCGCCCGGCCACCCCTGGTCAATTCCCAGCCAGTCACTGCGACAACGACGACGGCGAAGGGGATAGAGAGCAGGAACCCTCCACTCCTCCCCCGGCCCCTAATCCGGGTGATGAACACACCGTCCCGCTTCTGCCCGCCCTGAAGTGGCGCAGAAGCAAAACCAACCGCTCGCCAGGGACCCTGCTTGCGGCCGCGGTAAGAACGGATTCCACTACGCGCCCAGTGGGAGCACTTGCTGCCTGGCTCGCGGAATACGAGTGGGACGGCAACGACTTAACACCTCAGCAGGCTGCCCTCTGGCTGCGAAGGTGGGGCCATGACGCAGCGCAGAGACGCGCCACCCGCCTCGCGCCCGCGCAAAGGGGCCCCGGAGTGGAGCGCCCCGCGCTTGCCTCTCACTACCGGACGGGGCGAGAAATCTTCGTCAGGACTGGAGTGCGCGACGAAGATGGAAGCTGGACGGAGCGCACCAAGGAAGTTGACGACGTCCTTTGGCGGAGCCGGAGTCCTATCTGGCAAACCGCCCCTCCTCTCCCCCCTACAGCGGACGGCATCCTTAACGAGTACTTCAGACAAAAGGACACGGGGCACTTCCCACACTCTCCCAGCCCACAGTGGGGCAGGATTGCTTCCCTCGTGCTGGGGCCTAGCGGCAGCGCCCCCGGTGTTGGCGGTGAGCCGTGCGAGCTGCATCATCCCGGTGCGCGCTTTGTTGCTGGACTCCTCGCCCAAGCCTGGTACGCCGCGGCGCTGAACCCAGAGCTCCTGGACCTGGTCCTTGGCCCCTCCGTCGACCTTCTGGTCTGGATCGGCAAGAAACCGGCCGCAGAGCGTCCTAACGACATGCGTCCCCGGCAGCTCCCCACTTGCCTGCGGAGACTGCATGGAGCGACCATTGCCGATTGCCTTGGCCCTGTGATTGAACCCAGGCTTAGCCCCAATCAAGCTGCCAAGCGCGGGGGACAATGCGGTCCCAACATCACCGCGGCCACCGACCATCTTGCCCTGGATCCCGTCTCCGACACCGAACCCGGGCCCTCCTGGACCGCCCTGCTTGGCGCACACCAAGAAGCTGCTGACCGCTATATACTGGACGCCGCTCGGCAACTAGGCCCTGCCCCGAGCACGGCTGTTCTCTTCTGCGATCAAAACAAAGCTTTCGAGCGCATATCCCTGCAGTGGATGGGGCAGCTGGCGAGGCGTTGGCAGCTCCCGACCTGGCTCCTGCACTCCGTGGACTGCCTCGTCGGTAGCAGGAGCCTACGCACCTGCAAAGGTAGGTACAAAAACAGAATAAGAAAGCTCTTACGGTCTATCGGAATGGGAGGCACCGCCTCCCCGCTCCTCTGGTGCCTAGGATACGACCCTCTCATCAGCGCCCTGGCCGACATCACCGGGGCGGACGATCCGACTTACTTCGCTGCCCTGCTGGGCGCCACCGCCCAATCACTGCGTGCCGGCATCGCCTTGCCCTGGCTCGCAAGAGCGGCGGGGCTCCTCGTCGAAGCCCACCAGCGCATGGGCATTGCAGTCCCATCCGATATCGACATCAGGCAGTACCTGGACAACGCCCCGGTGGACTTCAGCGATGATGGCACCACCACAACTGTTACAGGCCTGCCTGCCGGGCTCCTCCTGGAAATGATCAGTCGCGCTGCTGGCTCCAGTATTGCGGCTCAGTGTTCTCCCTGGACCAGCCCACGCATGTGCAAATTTAAAACGGCCCTGGTCCCCGCCAGCAACCACGATTGGTGGAGACGCACCATGGACTTCACCCCTTTCGGCTCATCCGCCGTCCGTCCCCAGTGGCCCTATCTCGGCGCTTGCATCGTATCTAGGGCTGCCGAAATCTACCGCCCAGGGGGAGAATGACAAAGGGGCAACTCGACGCCCTCGTCGCCGGCACCTGGGGCAAACCCCTCCCCAAGCTACGGGACCGGGCCATGGCCCTCCACCTTGCAAGCATGTCTCCCACTAAAACCGCCCTCGCTTGGAACACCTACCTCGTCGCGCTCATCCCTTACCCATCCCACTACTCCCTCCCAGACACCGTGCAAGAAAGGGCACTCAGAGCACACCTGCGGGTAGCCCTTGGTCTTGCCTCTGCCTCCTGGATCCCAGACAACATCCTCGCTGGTCTGGGCATCCGCTTCCAAGTCCCTGGCTGCCCCAAATGCCCGGTTGCTACCTCGCGTGCGATCGCGGCCAGGGCGCACGCCCTTGACGACCTGTGGGGACCCCTACAGGCGAGACGTAAGGCGGGGAGAAGGTTGAACCAACTCGTGAAATGGGCGCGGGACTTCGCCCCTCGGGATGAGCCACGTAGGCCCGGCTCCAAGGTGCTGACCGACGCCAGGGCCGCTGACCTCGTCAATCGCGCCTTGAGAGAGCCCTCTAGGCGCCGGGCCCGCTACTTCGGGCGCGTAGTTTACGTTGCGGCCTGGACGGAGCTCCACGGGCACGTGGTGAGCTCCTGGCTCTCCACAACCAGCCACGAGCGTAGGTGGGCTCAAACAGACGGTGCGGAATGGTCCCTTCTCGGGCACTGCGCCTCCTTCACCGAGGCACACCACGTCCTCCGCATTCTGGCCAACGGACTACCCGGATCCGCGCGTAGACGAAGCGTCGCTGACAGGATCCCCCACCAGTGCGGTTGCGGCAGGATGGCCAATAGAGTCTGGCTCACCGCTGGACAACGGGATCGCGGTCAGGCCTGGTGCGACTCGTGCCTCGGGCCCTGGACCGGAGAGGCCTCCCTCTGGCCCCTCCTTGGAGACGACGCTTTGCCCGAGGACTTGCGTCCACTTGCTGCGGAGAGAAGAGGGCAACTCGGGCACATCACCGTTCCCATACGGCAGGGACTCTACGGAGCCTGCCCTCTCTGCGGCCTGGGAGAAGCCATTACTGAGCACGTGTGGGGCTGGTGCCCCGCCGCCGCCCTCGCCTGGGAAAAGACCAAAGGCCCTGACCACCCCAGAGACCTTCCCACCGCGATATGCTCCAGGGGGCAGCACCAGAGACTGGTCTGCCGCCTTCTACACCAGATCTCCTTTAGATGCTGTGTGAACCTGGACTGTGCCCCCATCGGAGCCGTCGAAGCCGCCAGAATCATTGCCCAGGGGATCTCCGTACCAGACACCGACCTCCAGGAAGACAATGAGGAGGAATAATACATACAAGAAGGGCAGGCCCCTGCTGCACCGGCGGACGAAACTGCAGTCTGGGCCCCCATGCTGCTCCCCTGACAATTTTGCAATCCCCAAGGCCCGCACCTGCTGCGCATTCAGGGGGCCGCTGGTCCGCATCTCGGCAGACAAGCCCCACGCGCTGGAGGTGAAATCCGGCGCCTCCCTGTCACGACCAGGATCGTGCGGAGTGGGGATCGGCTCGCCGTTCTCCAAACGGGCGACACCAGAGCGAGTTGGATGCCGCCTGGGTTGGGCTGGCTCCCCTGCCCCAGGACAGAGGTCCCCCAGTGCCCTCTGGACCAAGAGCTACTGCCGACTCTGCGACCTGCATGCCCTGGTGCTCAGAGCCAGCAGGGACATGGAAGCTAGCGAGGAGATCACCGTCAGAGACTCCCCGCTCCCCGCTGTCGATGCGGCCCGATGGCCCTTTGAGCTCACCTTCGACGGGGGGGCTCGCCGAATTGGGGGAGACGACAAGGTCTCCGGGGCGGCAGCTGTCCTTTGGAAACACGACCCGCACCGCGGCTACCCGCGCGTCGTCGCGGTTACCGTTGTTGCCCTCCCGGGCTGCGACAATGCACAGACGGCGGAGGCATCTGGGTGCAGAGCGGGACTCGCCCTGCCCCCCCACCTTGACACCACCCTCCAAGGTGCCCGGGTGGTCGGCGACAATCTTGCCGCCATCCGGTACGGAGCCGGCACGGGCCGTTATCGCCGGCTCCACCTGGCACAGCAGATGGACTTCGCCCTTCGGCAAGCCAGCGAAGCCGGGTGGACACTTACATGGCAGGCCGTGCGTCGTCGCCTCAACAAAGCAGCTGACCGTCTTGCCACACTAGGTGTCTTCTGGGCCGATGCCCTTCGTCGCGCCGGCGATCTAGCCGTCACTTCCTGGGTCTTCTGGGAGGGCTCCCAGCTGCCCCCCCCCCCTGTTTCCTGCCGCGGACATCGACCTCTGTGACTTGGACCAAGTTGCGCTGTTCGTTGATGCCCTCGAAAATCCCCCCCCCCCTCCCTCTCTGATCGCCCCCCCGCCGCGACACACTAAGGTCCTGACGGGTCGCAGCGTCACTGCCATCACAAGAAGCGCAGCCTTCCGCTGCCATCCTGGACAGGTTCCCACCCTGGACAATGCCCAAAAACAACCAGGGCCCCCTCCGCCGTTGGCCCTCCTGCCTACCGTGCAGTGACGAAGGGCCGCCAATGCGCGCGGGCACGCGCGTCTTCCTGGCCCGCTTCTGTCCCTGGATGCGTTGGGTCTACTTCCACGGCGGTTGGCGACACTGGTGCGAGATCTGCCAGGAGCCCGTCGACGACACTGAACACATCCTAAGCGCGAAGCACTACGACATGTCGGTGGCACGGTACCAGGACGGGTGGCCAGACCCGAACACCTTCACCACTCCTGGGAATCTTTGGTGCATGTGCGGAGGGAACCCCTACGACGCTACCCACCAGGTGTCTGTCACGCGGTTGGCCTGGCGCGGCTGGAAACCAGTCCAGCCCTTGGTTACCCGCGACGGGGTGCGCTCGCTACCTGGCATCGCAATCCCCGAGGATGCGCTGCACGTGCCCATTACCTACCCCCTCTGGGACGATCCGTCGACATACAACTGCCTAGGAGGCACCAGGGTGGAGCCGGAGAAGGTTCGTTCGCACATGCTGGACAGGCTGGGCGCCGCAAAGGAGGGCCTCAGACAGCCCGAGGACGGCGACGGGAACAGGATGCGGGCGAAAGCGTCCATCTGGCTACCCCCCTCACCTGGACTGGCCGCAGGCTCCTCTGGGGTACCTCCCACTCCGCCCCCGCCGTCTCACCCTCCTCCTGCCTGGAGCCCATCCTGCCAGCAGCGAACAGCCCAGCTGGCCGAGGGCAGTGAGACGGAGATTGAAGCTCTCTCTCCGACAAGTCCAGCTGCCCTGGAAGATTCACTGGCCACGCAGGCAGCCTCAGATGTCGCCAACCTTTACTCGGTTCCGCTGGACTCCCCGCGCTCTAGAGTCCACCCCAAGGCAGCGCTCGGGGAACTAATCAATGCCGCCCGACTCCCCTCACAATGGCCCTACTCCCTCCAGGACCGAGGGCAAACGTTAAGGAGGATCGCCTGGGTCGAAAGCCAAGCCTCGGTCGAGACGGTAGACGACGGCAGAGGCTCCACGCGGGAGGATTTAGCCAGAAGGGGTAATTGTGCCCTCGGAGTTCGCGTCACCAGGATCGATGCCAATACGCGCTTGGAGGACCTGGACACCTTTCGGCTGCGGAACGCCATGCACCTACCCGTCGGCAAGGAATTTCTGTTGTTGGAGTGGCCCTCAATGTGCAAGGTCGCGACCAGACCCCTGGAGCGTGACAGAGAGAGCAGGTGGCTTTACATTTCAGTCACGGGCCCGACGGTAGACAAGATCGCTGACGTATCAGTTTGGTGGCCTCCCGCCCTGGGCGGTCACATCCATCCCAGGGATGCTCAAGCGCTAGGTCTCAGCCCTTCCGACAGGTACCTCTCAAACTGGTGCGTCGTCGTCTACAACCACGGGAAGAGCGGGCAGTTTCACGAAGACGAAACCAAGGCGAGTCGCCCCCCTAGCGACGATCTCCCCTGGTATCGTGTAAATGAAGCCCCTTCTGACATCCAGTTTTGGCGGCAATGCTCGGCACTGGACCAGATCTACTACCTGCGCCAAAACCCAGCGGATCTGTTCGGCCACCAGCTTTCACCTCTGACGTACCTTCTTGCCTTTGTTCACGCCCCTCGGTCGGATCGGACCTTGGCCAACGACTTGGGAGACATGCGTTCCCTGGGGCTGAGCCATAGAGCCAGGGCGGAGGCCACCCTTGAGCGGAACGTCCCAGACGCCGACCACTTGCAAGCAGTCGAAGACGGCACGCTGCTGCAGGCACCGCCTCTCCCCCAAGGCTTAAAGGCGTTCTCTGACGACGAAATCTCAGTTACGACAGGCTCCGTCTTTCAGAGAGTGCGTCCTACTCCCAGCGTGGACACGTTCCACAAGATTATCGACAAGCACAGGCCGAACGGCGATGCGACCAGTGCCCTGCGTGCCACCCTGAACCGCCATGCTGTTCTAGTGCACGGACCCCCTGGAACTGGCAAGACCACCTTCTCAGTTGCCTGCCTGGACATGTGGGGTTCCTGCCTACGCCCTGGACACGCTGTCGCTTTGGCAGCGGGGTCCAACACGGCGGTCGACCAACCTGCTCTGGCAATGATCGAGGCACAACGTCAGCGGCGCCTCGACCAAGACACGGGCTTCCCCGACAAATTCGTGCGCCTGGCAAGGAAGGACCGGGTCAACGAGTCACTTGTTGACCTTACTCCCGAAGGTCACTACAGAAGCGCCCACGGCGAGTTCCCCTTCCAGGACGGGGACAAGAACCAGGGCTTCAAGCCCTACAAGGCGAGCTCACTACGTCAGGCCAGGATAATCATGTCCACGCACGAGGCGTCAGAGGCACTTGGTCAAAAGGACAGCCCCCAAATCGTCCTCCTAGTCATCGACGAGGCCGGACAAGCCACTGAGCTCCACGCGCTCATGTCCATGGTAAATCTGATTAACAGCGGAGGGACCGTGGTCCTCGTCGGAGACCCCAACCAGCTGCCCCCCACAATGGTCTCCAAATTGGCGAACGAACTAGGGCTCTGCGTCAGCATCTTCGACAGGATGTTCCACGCACTCCGCGGCCAGGAGTCTTCAGTAGTTCACCTTTCAATATGCTATGGGATGCATCCGCAGCTACTCGCTTTCCCGAACGCAGCCTACTACGGGAAAGGCATGAAGTCTGGCATCCTGGATCCGCTCAGAGAGCGGCCAATAGTTGAGGGCATCCCCTGGAGAGACATTCGCGCGTGGGAACCTGGGCGACTGGCAAAGCTGGCTACACTCACCGGTTCCGACGAAAGTGACCTCCGCGCCACCCTTGAGCCCTTGGACCCGCCGCTGGGCCCAGACAAGCACCGTTTCCTAATGGTGCACACACCCTCCTGGGAGGTCACCTCCGAGCTACAACCAGGCGTTGCCAATCTTCCGGAGGCGGCCCAAGCCGTGGATATTGTGCGCGCCCTGCTACCGGAGCTCCACAAGGGCACCACTGTCAGAATCGTGGTCGGCTACCAGCTCCAGACGGCCATTCTCATGGACGGATGGCCGCAGGGTCCTCGTCACCTCACCGGCGTTCTGCGTAACGCCAGAGGTGGCGCCAAAGGGCAGCCCGGCAAGGGGAAAGACGGTCCTGGACGCGGTGGTCAGGATATGCCTGGCCTTGGACAACCCCCCCAAGGCCACAGGGTGGACACTCACCGCTGGCAACAGGTGTTCCGGGAAGACGACAATGCTAACACTGCCATCAGCTCTAACTTCCCTGGACTACGTCAGGTGGCGGGCGAGCACATGAGCACTGGGGCTCTCAAACTCACGACAATCGACTCCAGCCAGGGAGGCGAGGCGGACATCGTAATAGTGTTAACTACCCGGAGCAACGGCAGCTACAATTGGGGTTTCGTCGACGACGCCAAGCGCCTGAACGTGGCAATCACCAGGGCCAAGCGGAATATCCTGATCTTAGGAGACGGTCGCATGTTCGCCAACGCCACATGGTCGCAGCTTCGCGTGCTCTCAGAGTACGGGAGACTAACTCGCCTCTGGGTCTAGTTTCGTGGCAGCACCCCCGTCGGCCGCAGGCTCTCCCTGGACATTGATGACAGCTTCGACCCACTCCAGGACCTTGCCGCATGGATTCCCTCGCCCCCTGCCTGGGGCAGTGTCGCAAAGGGGGAGAACGGACAGAACGAGCTGGGCGTCGCCAAGAAGAAAGCGCGCGATGCCCAGGCCACCTGCTTCGCCGAGCGGTTCAATGCACCCCTGGAAGAGAGCTTCGACTGGGACACCCTGGGCAAGCTAATCTCGGGAGGGCTCCACGATGTCCTCTCGACGCCGGCCTTCCACGTGCTCATCTACCTGATGTCCGGGCTGCATCCTCACGAGTTCACGTTGGCCAACGCACCGCGGCAGCCGGGCATGCTCGACCGCAAGGCTTGGTCGCACCTGGGGTTCTTGTTTGATATGTCTCTTGGGCTCGACGCGACCAATCTAGTCTACAACACGCTGTGGGCAGCAATGGTCTGGTCGCTCGGCTTAGGCCCCCCCTGGAGGGATGCGAGCTACGCCATTCCCGACGACTCCCTTCCCCCGTTGCCTCACGCCAGCGGCAGGCGTGCAACACTGTGGATGCGCCGCCAGTGTACTCCCAAAGGACTCTTCCGTCAGGTCCCCAAGGCTTGGAGCTCCGCTACCAAGGACTGCTGCAGACACCGGAAGCACCCTGGAATGACCGGGTTGGGAGACATCATCCGGGGGTGCGGCTCCTCGATGGAAGATTTCCGTCAGGGACTCTTAGACACCGACGGCCAGCCCATGGATTCCTGCAAGGCCCGCTTGCTTCTGGTGGTCATGATGCTGATGCTCCGTGAGCCGCGAGTGTTTCTATGGCCTTTCTCTCACGCAGAGCAGGCCGGGGGCGTCATCGAAGCCATTCTGGGGTTCTGCGTACCCTGGCAAGAGGTCCACCAGGACTTCCGAAGCCGGTTCGCCAGCACCTGGAGCCTCACCCTGGAAGACTTGGCCGACCTGCACAGTCGCATCGAGGCAGTGCTACCACACATCTCCAAGCTCGTGGCTTTGGCCCATCACCACCCGGCTGCGCAGGAAGCCGGCTGCCCGCAGACCTGGAGCGAGATGGACAGACAGGACTTCCAGCTGCAAGCGCCGATGATCGTTCTCGAAAGGATCGTCCCGGCAGCAACTCTGACCTGCCTGGACACGGGCGACTGCTCAGTGTGTGCACTACACGTCGCACTGGCTGGTTCCGACGCCTCCCTCGGTCCCGACGACAGGGTTGCGGGCCTTTCCTACATCGGCGGCGGACTTGCCTTGTCCCAGACCGACCTCAATGCCCCTCCACCACCGGCACCGGCCCCGGGCACTAGACTGGACCCTCCGTTCATCCCCGACGAAAGGCTCGCGCTCGAAAAGAAGAACAACATATACACGTGCGACAGTTGCGGGAAGGACCACCTGACTGCCGCTGAAGGCACCTGGATCTCCGACAGCACGCGCCAGATGGTCGCTCAGAATAGACCTCAGGCGTACATCAACGGCGCCAACATGGGCTGGTACTGCGCTGGCTGCTGGATACGGAACCTCGAGGACAATGGCTTCCCTACGCCTGCCGGAACGAATATCAGGGAGCATGAGCAGCAGATATCGGGGACCGGCAACGACAGAGCGAGTGCCCTCCCTTCCCTGGGACTCCTTCCGCTCGGCTACGGCTGCAGCCCCCTGGCGGACACGAGGCAGTTAGATGACCTCCTCATGGAACCGACGGGCATGAAGATCCCCGAGTGTGCCAATACCACCATTCCGGTCCTCCGGATCCGGGACGACCGCTTCGGCATCAAAGCCGCTCAAACGCGGACCTACTCCGCGCGGTGCGACACCTGCCCCCAGGGGGCCCCGCTCCTGGTCTGGGACCCCGGCTCTCCGCCGCTGGGGTGCTTCATATGGAAGCCGGCTGAAGACATAGGAGTTCCCGAGCAACATGGGCTGCCCCCCATCGATAAGCGTGCCCTGGCCTGGTGGGGGCGCCAATGGAACGCTACTTGGTGCTGCCGGCGCTGTCTGGTCCCGATTTGGAACATAGGCGCGGCCACCCTGGACCACATCCTGGATCGCGACTTCAGGCCGCTGTATCCAGATGAACCTCCGGCCCTTCCCCCGCTCAGCAGCCAGATTGGGTTCGAGGCACCTGTGGACATCGTGGATTCCCTCCCGTAGCTTGGCGAGGACGCCAAGGCCCAGGACCAATTCACCAAGGTCGGAGCAAGCAATCCCCCTGGACCCAGCCCCACAGGCAGCTCTGGCTCGGCGCCAGAGATCACCTCCCTGGCAGGGTCCCCGCCATCTGGCGCGTGTTCTGGTGGCGACGACAGGCCAGATACTCCCATGGCGGCCGACGCAGACAGGTCTCAGGGTTCAGCGGACAACGACTCACGCATGGGCCACCATGACCCGCCCGACGACGACAGCGGTGAAGGCGCGGAAGACGGGTTCCCCCTTCACAAGATGGAGCCTGACTACGAAGAGGATGGACCCGCCCGTCCTCCCACGCCTTCCGAGTCGGCCCAGGAGGGTGATGATAACCGCTCAGGCGGCGATGGCCCACAGCGTAGCCCGTCGGCGGGCAGCTCTGACACCAGCCGCGAGGATACCGCGACTTCAGTCGCAGAAGACACGCCCTACGCCGATCGCAGGAGGGCTCCAGCTCGAGACCCCGCGAGGCACGAGAGGACCAGCGACGGTGGCGGCTCGCGGCACGAGCGCTTCCCCGCGCCCACCCCGACGCCCCCTGAGCGGAGGCCCCATTACTCTCGCCATACTGGCTCTTCGGAGCAGGACGCACTCAACATGCTGTCCTGCCCTGATGGAGGCGGCCCAATGTACAAGGTCAGGCTGGGCACCGTCGAACTCGAACGTCCCGACGAGACACCAGCCAGTCGCATATCCAGGCTTCAGTCGCAGCTGGGAGCAGTCTTTTGCGCACTGTGGACAGCGAACACGCAGCGTACCCTGCTCCCTGGATGGAGGGCGCCCAAGTCCGACCCGAAACTACACATGCCCTCGGATATCATCAACTTCCTAGAGGCCTGGAAGGACTGCGGGTACGACGCCTACGAGATGAACAGGAGGCTGGGCTATGATATCGATTGGAACAAGATACGAGCCAACTACCTGCGTCACTCCCAGACAGACGACTGGAGCAAAGGCGGCTATCGCCACACGGGCTGGCGCGACCGTGCGACAAGTTCCTGGGACACCTGGAGCAGTTGGCAGGGCGAGTGGCGCGACGGATGGCGTGAGGATCACTGGCAGGCGGGTGGCAAGCGCGGCGGAGGTTACCCTGATGATCGGGATGATCGAGAGGAAAAGAGACTCCGCTGGAGAGACTGAACTCCCTCTCTGCCCTCACCGCCCCCCAGTGCCCGCGCCACCACCTGCGCTTCACAACGCGCCACCGCGGCCCTCTGCCGCCCTCTTCCCTCAACCTGGGGCAGCTCTGCCTCCCCTCCCCTGAGCGGCACCCTCTCTCACCCTTGGCCTTGGGGTGCCGTTCGGTAATACCGTCTGCTCCGCGCGTGACACCGCGCATCCTGCAGACCACTTGCCACTGGCATCACTGCCTTTCTCCACCGGTGGCCGACGCCCTCTTGTCACTCGGCTCCTCTCCCCCCGCATTGTTTCACTTCCTGAATCCCTGCGGACGCTGCCCAGGCCGCGCCGCGGGCCCTTAATCGCGGCGCTCTGCCGCCATCCACCCGATGCGCGCACCTCCTGCCTTTGGATCCAGGTGCGCGCTTCGGCAATGCCGTCCACCGCCTCTCCGTAGTGGACTCGCGGCCTCAGGCCCTACTGTAGTTTTCTCACCGCCAGGCCTTCCTGGCCTGTCAGTGGGCCGCGGCTCGCCTGACCACTGGCTCCCCCCTGGACTTTCTAGCCGAACGGTCGGCCTTCCGCCGTCACCCTGGACCTTTCAAACAAGAAGCGCGGCCTTCCGCCGTCACCCTGGATCCATTGGCTCTGAGGGACACGTCTCGGGTACAAGGTGTCCTCGCCCCTCTGTGCTAGACGACTCGGTTGGGCATCGCTGGGTCACCTTTGATGTGCATGCTCCTCGGGGTCTGCCGTGTCTCGTGCTCTTCTACGCCCTTCCACTCGTCGGATCTGGGCTGTCGCATCTCAGTTGTGGATGTTTTGTCTTGTCTTCATGTTCCACACCCTGGATGCGCTTCTTGCGTTGCGACTGGCTCGCCGTCAGCTTTTTCCGTTGGTCTTTGTTCCCAGTCAGCCTGTGGTGCCCTTCAGGCTCCATGGATCGGTGCCCTCTGGACTCCCATTGCTGGACGGCTTCCTACCGCGACCCTGGATCAGTGGCTTTGTGGGACTTGCCTGGGTATACACGGTCTCGTTCCGCCTGTGCTCTCCGTCTCTTTGGACTGCACTGTGACACTGTGGTGTGCACGCGCCGCGTTTCGACGGGTAGCGTGCATCAGGTGCCCTTCCACCCGCTGGGTCTGGGCCGAAACATCTCGGTGAGGTAGTCTTCTCGGAACATGGATACACCTTGATGTCGTTCTGGCGCCGCGGCTCGCTGCCGCCGTCGGGATCCTCGTTGGACTTCCCACCCCGTCGTCTGTGCTACCCGACAGGCTGGGGCTGACGTCCTCGGGTCGTTCCCTTGTCCGCACCTGGACGTTGGAACGTTATCGCGCCATCTTGGCTGCGCTAGGTCGTCTCGGTGCCTACCTCAGGCCTGTTGGACGCACCTGCATGCCCGTTCAGGGGCTGTCATGGCACCTGGATTGCATCGGCTTCGCCCCCCTGGACGCTGTCGTGAGCCGCCTGATCCGCGGCCCTGCGCGCGTTAGGTAATTTAGTCGCGTCCGCGGCCCGTTCGCGACCTTCCGCCGCTGGCGCTTCCGCCTGTGGCTGTAGAAAAAAAGTTACATATATATATATATATATATATATATATATATATATATAAATATACATATACATATACATATACATATAAGTAACCCCACCAGCCCATCCAGAAACGATGCCCAGAGGAAGTGCCTCGATCAGGGAAGTGGGCAGCACATAAAGGAAGGGTGCCCCAGTGGAGGCCGGTTGGAGCGTCTTAGGGGCCTCTTGGCGGTCCCGGACGCCTCTTAGAGCGTCTTGGGTGCTTTGGAGAGCTTCTTGGGGCCTCTTGGGGGTCTCTTGGGGGCCTCTTGGAGGCCTCTGGGGCGCTTGTTGGGGCTTCCTGGGGCCTCATGGGCGCCTCGTGGGGCCCTCTTGAAGCGCTCTTGGGAGTCTTCAGAGCGCTCTTGGAGCCCTCTTGGGCCATCTTGGAGTCATCTTGAAGCCTCGGATGGCCATCGGAAGCGAAAAGGCGAGAAAACCCAAAATGCTGATTTTCCGAAGGTTTTGGACGGATTTTGGCCTCTTCGGGGCCTCCTGGGGGAGCTCTTTGGCCACTTGGAGCCGTCCTGAAGCGGTCTTGGGGCCTCTTGGAGCATCGTGGGAGCCATCTTGAGGCATCTTGGGATATCTTGAGCCATCTTGGAGGTCATCTTGGGCTCTCCCAGGCGCTCTTGGAGTCATCTGAAGCAGTGCCACCCCCCCAGGAGGCCCAAATGTGGCCAAAACCTTAGTAAAATCAATGATTTAGGTATTCTCGCCGAGGCCTCTCGGAGCGTCTTGGGTGCCTCTGGGGGGTCTCCTGGGGCCTCGTGGGGGTCTCTTGGGAGCCTCTTGGGGGCGTCCTGGGGGCCTCTTGGGAGCTTCTTGGGGCCACATGGGGCCATCTTGGGGCCATCTCGGGTCCTCTTGGGGCATCCTGGGGGCCTCTTGCGGCCATTGTGGAGGAAATCGATGAAAGAAGAGGGGAGCTCTAATTAGCGCTGCCCCCTCAGAAGGCCAAAATTGGGCCAAAACCATAGTAAGATCAATGATTTTGGCTTCCTCGCCGAGGCCGTTTTGGACGCTCTGACCGCCCCCCGCCCCGCCTGTCCAGGTCAGTGGGGAGGGGGGAGGGGGAGGGGTAAACCCCTCCCCGAAGGGGAAGAGGGAGGGGTGGAAGAGGAAACGCCCTAAACCACCGACGCCCAGAGGGCTGGTGGGATTCAGGGACTAATGCCCCAGACGCGGGCTGCCTTCCAACGTCTAGTGCGAGGTGGACCAGCTGCAGGACTCCTTTCGTGCTACGGGCCAGGAAATGGAGGAGGAGGAGGAGGAGGAGGAGGGAGGAGGAGGAGGAATGAGGAGGTGGAAGAGGAGGAGAACTGGTATCCTCGTCTCCTCGTGCCGCGGACCGGGTTACTCTCGCCCTTGTGGGCTGCGATTATGCGCCTGTCTCATCGCCGGACTTTTTCTGCTCCCGTCCGCGGCCATTGCTGTTTCTCTTGGGCATGCGTCGGCTTCTTGTCTGGCATTATTTCAGAGCGAGGGCTGCTGAGGGGCCCAGCGAAGTGGCGTATTACGCGGGCCGCCAGGAGACCTCGCCATCCCTGGGTGGGCTGTGATCTGCGACAACGTCGCCACTTTCGAGGGTCGCTGGGGTGCCCAGCGAAGTGACGCCTTACCAAGATCCAGATGACACTTCGCCATCCCTGCGGGGCTGCGATCTTGTCGCCGCTTACGAGGGGTGCTGGGGGGCCCAGCGGAGCGACGTCTTACCCAGGTCCAGATGAGACCTCGCCACCCTTCGGGGGATTGCGATCTGCGATCGCCACTTTCGAGGGTTGCTGGGGTGTCCAGCGGGGTGACGTCTTACCAAGATTCAGACGACACCTCGCCATCCCTCGGGGGGGTGCGATCTGCGAAACTGCCGCCACTTTCGAGGGCTGCTGGGGGGGTCGAGCGGAGTGACTTCTTACCAAGATTCATGTGATACCTTGCCATCCCTCGCGGGGCTGCGATGTGCGAAACTGTCGCCACTTTCGAGGGCTGCTGGGGCTCCAGCGGAGTGACGTCTAGCCCAGATTCAGATGAGACGTCGCCATACCTGGGGGGCTGCGATCCGCGAAACTGCGTGCACTCTCGAGGGCTGCTGGGGGGGCCCAGCGGAGCGACGTCTTACCCAGGTCCAGATGGGGCTTCGCCATCCCTGAAGGGCTGCGATCTGCGAAATTGTCGCCGCATTCGAGGGCTGCTGGCCTGTCCAGCGGAGTGGCATCTTATTCAGACCACCAGGAAACGTCGCCATCCCTGTGGGGCTGCGATCTGCGAAATTATCGCCACTTGGAAAGCCTGGGGTTTGTTTCGAGTTCCAGAGTCGTTTGAGTCCCGTCAGGGGTGCAGGGGTAGATTTTGAGGGGTCCAGAGGCGGTGGAGGAGGAAAGCGCGGGGAAGAGGAGGAGGCGGAGGAGGAGGAAGTGGAAGAGGAGGAGGAGGAGGAGGAGGAGGAGGAGGAGGAGGAGGAACGGGGGGAGGAGGTCCGGCACGTTTTGGCGCGGCGGCGCCAGCGCGGTTCTTGCACTAATTACCAGCTGGTTGAAGCACTTGTTCGAGCGCCGCGGCGACATGGCGCAGGCAACGCTGCAGATTTAGCGCGTTACCGTCAAAAACAACACTCTTCGGTTTCCTCCTCCCATCATTGTCGTCGTTGTCCTTTGCCCCCTGCCACCTTCCTTATGTTGTTGCCGCGCTGACGGTTCGGCTCCCCGCGCGTCCTTCCGCTGCCTGTCGTTCCCGCCACCATGCTTCCTCAAGTCCATGACTTCGCCCCTCGCCCTTGTGTTGTTGTCTCGGGGGTCGCGCCGCGCGAGCGCATCTCATGTACCTCGCACAACAAATAACGGCGCGTGCGCTGTCATTGTCCTGGCAAGTTTGGGTCAGCTCCTCTTGTCACTTGATGCATATGGGTTGGGTACGTCACAAGGTAACGGGCACGCGTGGGGAAACGGGCAAGAACCCACGTGCACAGACAGAGGGCATTTGTCAAAGTACTTGACGAATGATTATCGACTGGCCTGCGGCACATCCTGCCCCCGCGCCTGGGGTGCGGGTCTGAGGCCACTCGGATGGCTTATGTGGTCTCGTGCGAAGCGTCTCGGGGGCGTTTTGGGGACAATTGTTGAACTTGTTGGGGGCCTCCTTGGGGCCTCCTCGAGGTTTTTTGTTGTCACTATGGAGCTCCATGGGTGCCTGTCGGGGGTTCCTTGGGGAAACCTGGAAGCGTCTTGGGGTAGATGGCTCGAAATCTCCGCTCGGGTTCCCCCTCAAGGCCCCTTCTCGGGGCTGTCATGGGGCCGTCTTGGGTTTTTTGTCGGCCCTCTTTTGGGTCGGCTTGGAGCCTTTTTGGGGGCCTTTTGGCGCGAACTTGAAGGCCTGTTGGGCCGTCTGGGACGATGCGAACGCCCAAAAAGAGAATGGGCAACAAAAAACGCACGTTTTTCAAAAGAACTGGGACTGCTTTTGTTTTGGGGGGCCCTGTTGGGATGCGTCTTGGGGGCTTGTTGGGGCGTCTTGTGGGCCTCTTGGGCAAACTGAAGTCCAACGTGGGCGTTTCGGATCGATCTGTCAGCGACCCGTGGCTTTCGTGGACCGCCCCAATGGCCTCTTGGAGCCCTCATGACCTGTTTTGGGGCCCTCTGTCCCCCCTGGCGGGTTCGCCCAGATCCCGGGGGCCACCCCCCCGCCGAATCCACCGGACCGGGTTCCCGTGGGAGGTTGGGGAGGGGGAAGTTTCTCAAGCGCCGATGAACCTCGAGAGGTCGGCGGATTTGTTTCGCTGAAGTTCCGAAAATAATGTTTTGGTTCGTTTCGGGATCTTCCAACGGTTGTTTTCCACTGGGGCAATTTCCCTGGGTGGACATGAACCCTTGTAGGAGCCTGTGAAAAATGGAGTTCGGGGCCAAGGCTTATTCCAACATGGTTGATGGATCTTGGGTTTACAGTGGTCCTCCTCCCGCCTCCACCTCCTTTCTCTTCCTCCTCCTCCAGCCCCTCCTGGCCCGAGGGGGCAGATTCGCGGGCCAACCTGAGGCCCTCAGAATGCCATTGCCGCGTTCTTGACACTCCCCCTCTAGAGTGTAGCGCTCGGGCAACCCTCTCTGATGCTGTGCCTGAGAGTTTGTTCGCATAGTGTGCTTTCGTTCAGGCAGGAAGGCAGGTGGCTGGACATCGCAAAGCAGTGGAAAGGATGGCAATTGATTGGATTGCAGGGTACTTAGGCGCGGGAGGCAAGTTAGCCGTCGTGAAATGCAGGGGGGAACTGATTGATATGACCTTCATCGTAGGCCACGCTCCGACCGAAACCCACGGCACTACTAAGTAGCGAAATGCCAAGGAGACCAAATGCAGAGCGTTGTGGAAGAGCCCGAAGGGCCTTGTGAACGCCCCCCCCGCCAGGACCAGTCCGATTGCGATGATGGACGCGAGCGCGAAGTTGCGCGGGTGACTGTCGTATAAATACGTTGGAAACGAGGAGGAGGATGGGAATTTCAACGGAAATAGCACGAGGGATTTCTAGAGCATCGTGAGCCTGCGGCGCGGGATCATTACTCCCTGGTGCTGCGTTTCTCTCTTGGCCCAGCCATGAATTTAGCAGGCAGGCCCCCGTGCCCTGGGGCCGCGATAAGATGTCGAGGGCGGCGAAGTTCGGGGAGGGGCCGGAGGAGTTCCTTAACAGAGTCGAGCGAGCTCTCAGAGCAGTAAGTTCGAAAGCGCAGGAGTTTAGTTAGCAGAGTTCAGATCGCACGCGCGAATCAGTGCATGCGGCTGCGCGCGAAATTGCGCGCGGGCATTTTAACTGGGGGGCAGAGAGTCGAGAACAAACCGCCCGCTGCCGCTGCTGCGTTGCAGAAGGGAATGAACGTTCGGTCGGCTCCCAGAGGCCTTCGATGCGCCCCCGCCGACCTCCTTCCCCTCCTTCCTCTTGTCTGCCGGCCGCCGCCCCGCGTCGCCGGGGCCGCGGGGTGCGCTGCGTGAACCCAGCGCTTGCCTCGCGGCTGTCGTCGCGAGTCGCAGGCAGCGTGACAGGAGAATTCGCCCCCTCGCGCGAAGAAATCGCGCGAGGATAACGGGCCCGTTGGCCAGCGAGCTCGCGGCCGCCAGGGCAGATGGAGACATGGCGCTGCGCTGGGAGCTCTCTGGGCAGCTCGCTCGCAACTGTCGAGGGCCGAAGCAGCGTAATTTCTGCGCACCCAGGACGCGTCTCGCGATGAGTACCTGGAAGGATTGTCTGACCCTGCAGGGCCACCCAGGAGGATGCGCAGCGAAGCTCTGGCGCATGATCGGGAGAGAGCGCGCAGGCTGGCCCGCCCTGCGCGGGCCGCCCTCGCTGTCGAGATAATGGATCAGGCGAAAGAGGGCGCGATCCGAATGGGCAGACATGCGAAGTTGGAGCGTCTTCGCGGCACTCCGCCCGCGCGGCCCTTCCCTGTCGGGGCGTGGAGACTGTTATTCGAGAGGCGAGATCCCCGAAAAATATGACAATATCCAGGGCTGGCTTTCCTCCTGCATCGCGAGATGAATCGCGAACGCTTGGATCGCCGTTCGCCGGCTCGCGGGGGGCCCGCTGCTCCGGCATCGAGTCGAGCGTTCACGCTTGACGAGCTGGATGGCAAGGGCGAGTGCAAAGACCAGAAGTCAGTGCACTCGTTCGACCCGTTTGGCTAGGTTTACCATGCCCAGCTCTGTCGCCTGTCCCCGCGGCCCACCTCCGGCGCCGACAGGCCACCGTCATTCGGCTACGTTCCGGTAGGGGGCGGGAGGAGGACTGCATGGCTCCGAGATCGGTCGCCTCACGACGCTGCGCGGTGCGACGGCCTCCTTCCGCAGCGTTCATCGCAGCAAATCGAAGGAATATGCGTCGGGCCGCTGCGATGAATTTGGGGCCGCCTTGCTCTGCCAGAGAGTGGACTTCGCGCGGGTCGCGATTGAATGCGCCGACGGGGATTTGGAAGAGCGAATTGGCCAGGGCACTCTACCAGGGGGCGCGGCGGCTTGCATCTGGCCCCTGGGGGCCCGCGCCGCGGCCGCGCGTCGGTTCAGGGGCTCAGACGCTCAGGGCATCATCGCGCAATTGGAATGACCCAGGCATTACGTCGCTCCGCTGGAGGAAACAAGGCTGCATCTACATCAGGTTTCTCGTTCGTTGTTCCGCATTTCCGCTTCGAGTTTCTCGGGCGACGCCGCGCGCGCGTCGGCAGCGGGAGACGCGGCGGAAGGTGGGTCGCGTGCCCCGGTCCAATTTTCGCATCTGGACGCAGAGCTCCACGGGGAGGGCGCGGCCCTGAACGGGGGCGAGCAAGTTTCTCTGGCGCGGCTGGAAAGGGGGGGGCGCGCAGCACGGGGCGAGGGGGTTGCGCGGGGGCAAAGATCTGATTGAGGGCACGGCGCGTAGAACGGCCAACTCAGCAGGTGGCGCGCCGCGCTTCAAAGGGAGATCGAAACTTGAGGCCGAATGCAGAACACAACGCGCTAGACAGGCCTTCTCGGCGCCAGGGGCTTCTGGGGCGACGTTGCTAGCGAGAGGTGGGGGAGGGTCATCTTTCAGAGTGTGGTCGAGGCCTCGCTCAAATCTGAGCCGGTCGCCTGCCCGCTTGCTGGGGCGGGGCCGCAGGAGCCAGAGAGCGCGCGGGCCAAACTCGCTAGACGTGCTTTCAAAGTTGCGGCGACCGACGAGGTAGCAAGGGCCCGCGTGTTCACGCGTCTGCCACCGTGACCGCACGAGGGTGCGGGCGTGTATGAATCAGTCGCTTTTGTTATGGATCGAGTTGCTTCGCGATGCTCGCCCTGGCCTCGCGGCCTCGGTCAATTGCGCGCTCCTCGCCGCGAGCTGGGCCCTCAGTTGGCCGCGTGGAAGGACCGGTTCTCTTCTGCGGGGCCCGGCGGTGCAGTTGCCGAGCCTCAAGGGCGCGGAGTGGGGCGTCGATGGGCGGAGGTCGCTGGCGACAAGCAAAAGCTCGACCTTGCGCTGAGGCTGGGAGTCGTTGCGAACGATAGGATTAGGCTCTTGGCAGCGGCGTGCAAGGTGGAAACCGAGCTGCAGGTCGAAGGCGCGATCAACCGTTCGATGGCGAAGGCTCGCTCGGAGGAGTATCGTCCGAGGGTCAAGGGTCGGACTGGTCGCGGCCTTGGTCCGCCAGATTCGTCTCAGCTGACGGCCGCGATCTTTGCCTTGCTCGAGTCGTGCGAGGGCCAATACAAGCAGCTTCTTCAAGAGTATCTTAACAAGTTCAGGCGTGGTTCAGTGGAGGCTCAGCACGTGGTGGGATTGCTTCGAACGGAGAAGATGCACGACAGCAAGGCGGATCGAACGGATCATCGCAGGCGTCATCGAGTCCGCGGAGAAGAAGTTGGCGTTTGCGGGGCTTCGCCCCGCTGGCCATCTTGAGCTGGAAGGGCAGAAGGTGCTCGAGCAGAAGTGACAGTTGTCTGAGTCGACTGCCACGAGTGCGTCGTGCAGGTCGATTGCCACGAGTGGTTCGCTGGCGCCGTCTGGGTCAACTGCACCGAGTGGTTCGAGGGGGTCGTCTGGGTCGATTGCCACAAGTGGTTCGAGAGGGCCGCCCTGTCTTTTTACCACGTGTGGTTCGTGTGCCGAGCGCTGGCCGGGCACGTGCCGTGAATCTTGCCTCCGTGAAGGCTCCGTGCTCCGCTACCTTGCCTCTCCCTGTCCTCCTCTGTCCCCTCCCCCCCTGTCTGTGGGCCTCCGTCCGTGCCTGTTTTTTTTGCTGGGCCGCACGTTTTGGCCGGTCGAGTTTGTGTTGAATTCAAAATCTAGTATCTTTTTTGTTTTCGACGTGGCCGATGTCGCCACTTTTCGGGCGAGCCTTGGCTTCCTCTGGCAAGCGCTGAAGGTCGGCTTGCCTGCGGGTTGGCCTGTCGCAGCTGTGCTGCGGTTTTGGCTTTCGGTGCTGCTCGATGGCGCTGATGCGTGGTAGTGTCAAGTCATTTTTTGGTCTCGCCACCCTCGCGAGGGTGGAGCCACGTCGTCACAGGCTGTGCACTGGCTACCCCCGTGCGTGCACGGGGTTGCCGCTAGTGCCCCTCGTGCGAGAGGTGCCGAGCAGCTGATATGATGGTAGGCACTTGCTTCCGCCCTCCCAAGTTCGAATCGCTTCGGACTCTTGTGGAGCGCCGCCGCCTCCTCCTTCTTCTCCTTCTCCTCCTCCTCTTCCTCCTCTTCCTCCTCTTCCTCCTCCTCCTCCTCCTCCTCCTCCTCATCATCATCATCATCAGCATCATCATCATCACCATCATCACCATCATCCTCTCTCTCGTCCTCATCTTTCCACTTCGCCTCCATCCCCCTCCTCCCCCTCCCCATCCGCCTCCCCCTCCGCCTCCCCCCGTTCTACTCCTCCTCCTTCCCCTCCTCGTCCTCCTCGTCCTCGTCCTCCTCGCCCTCCTCCTCCTTGGCCTCCCTCTCCTCCTTGGCCTCCTCCTCCTCCTCCTCCTCCTCTTCCTCTTCCTCATCCTTTTCCTTTTCCTCCTCCTCCTCCTCCTGCTCCTCCTCCTCCTCCTCTATTGCTCCTCCTCTTCCTCCTCCTCCTCCTCCTCCTCCTCCTCGTCCTCCCCGCCTCCCCCCGTTTCGGCCCAGGTCGGCGCCGCTCGTGCGGCTGCCGTCGAAGGTCGAGGCGCACCGGCGCGGGTGCCTCCCCGGGACTCCCGCGCGCGGCCGCGCCGGCGCTCCCCTCGGGAGTTCGGGGGCGGAAAAGAGGGGGGTGCTGACTAGGGGGGGGTGGATATCATGGCGTGAGCCATGATATTTCCCCAGATTTCATGGCACCTCTTCTTATTTCATTACGTTCCTGGCCCCCCTCTTTGCCGCTCCCCTCTTGGCCGATCCCCTCGAGAGTTTGTCCGGGAGGCCCAAACCTTCGGGGAGCCCCCCAAATCAGGTGTTGCTAGAAGTGCCCCCGGCTCAAGATACCCCCCAAGATTCTTGAGATGGTCCAGACGGCCTCCAGAGCAACCCTCACGAGGCCCTGAGAGCCCCAGGGGCTCCAACATGGATGAAAAGCTGGGGGCACCTCGGGCCAGGGGCATTTCGAGCAATACCCGACAAAAACGGTGCGGTGACAACACTGAGTCATTGGAGTTCGCGGTGACCGCACGGTTTCGGGACTCGGGTCGTTTTCCCAGGATGCCTCGAATGATTGGGGCCACCAGGGTCCTCAAGTCGTGCGGTGACAGGCCGTGTACAGTCGACCCGCATAGTAAGGATAGGCATCCCTCCCAAGGGTACCCTTGCATCCTTGCCTCCTCGTTCCATCCTTCGCCGCTTTCGCTGGCCGCGCCCCGCTCGAAAAGCTCCGAAGTGGGCGTCCAAGGCCCTTGCATCCTTATCGCGCATCCTTACTATACCTGTTGACTGTAGTGATATCTCTTGAGATTTCGAGGTCACCGCACGGTCTGTCACCTCACTGTGTTGGGCCCCCCAAAACTTCATCGCAGGGGCAACGTTAAGGGAGCAGAAGCTCGATAGAGAGAGGCATATTTGTACAATTTCCCCCGTTTGTCCAACAGCTTTCGGGGCCCAGAGGGCGCTTTGAGGGTGCTCAATCGTCCCGAACGGCCGCCACAGGCCCGAGTGGGGTGCCGAAAGCCAGATCTCCGACGATATGTGTTTTCTCAATCCTCGTGCGTTCCTTCGATTTATGCGTCCAGGGCTGGTCATTCGGCCTTGAAGCCATGAAACACGTCTCTCGGGCGAAAAATTTGCCCAGGGGGAAGGGGGGCCGAGACCGCGCCTTGAACAAATCGCATCGTCGGATATCTGAATACATGTCGGATGCGTGCAAGAGGGTATAATGACTAGCGCTGCGTCGATGTGATGGCCAGGGCTGTGAAATCTCAGTTTTCATGCGCTCCTCTTCGTCGTGATTCTTTCACCGCGCGAGGAGGTGCGGGTCCATGACGTTGCGACGACGCCGCCAGCACGCTCCTACCCAGGAAGGGATCGAGCGGGCTCTGCTCGGCAGCTGGCCGTTGGAAGCCAGTGGGCGCCAGAAGCGCTGGCTGCCGCGCCTGGCCTCCCGGGCCGTGGCGTGAGCGCGGCGTGTCGCCGGCGGCGGGCCGCGGGATCCGCGGCGCAGGCAGTCTCGCGCGCAGCCGAGCGGGGCAGTGGCTCGTAGGGAGGCGGTGCGCATCCGCCCGCCAGCGCACCGTGGCCTTCCCTCGTCCGCGCACGTGCCGAGGGCCATGATGCGCCAGCCCCCTCTTCAGGTCCATCTTTTTCTGCGCAGCCAATGGGGGAGCCGAATGTATACATGTCCACCGCCTGTCGAGATCCCCAAAGGTCGATCCCGCCCGCAGGCGTTGGTTCTGGAGAAATCCCGCCGCGCATTTCGGGAGGTCTGTCGGAGGTCTCCAGACCTCATCGCGAAGCGACCAAACAAAACACAACGGACCAACTATTCGCTTCGGCCTCTGGGGGGCTTTGGCGGAACCCGGGACCGCCACAAGACGGCTCGGGATGAGAAGTCAGACCCGGGGAAGGTGTCGAGACTTGCAAACCTAGGCTAGGGTAGGAAGGGTCGGGGCCTTGAGTTGTTTCATCATGGCTTCTTGTGATCGCGTTGGGTCGATGCTCACATAAACCCTTGTGAATACACATCGTCAGTAGACAGTCTGACTTTGACGAGTCTCGCGAGGAACGAAAAGTTGGCCCGTTGGCAGCAACAGGCTGCATCGACGTGCTTTGATCGTCCAGCTTGACTGCCTTGCCTTGGTCGTGGCCGATGTTATGCTCAAGTCGGGACGGCGGAGGTCTTAGCGGCCTCGCGGGCCGGGCATCGTGGGTACGGGGCGTTTCTGTTTGTTCGCGGATGCTCCGCGCCGAGTGTGACCGCGTATCCGTTGGAGCGTGCCTTGGAGTCCAGACCGCAGGGCGCGGATACGGATATGTTCGCCGCTCGTGAGGTCTGGGCCTTGCGGAAGGCTGCTGGGGCCGGCGCCCTTGCCGAGGGTGCCCCCGCCAGCGATGGCGGCTCCTGGGGTGGTCCGTTGCGACGTCCGAGCGTGCCCGCGGTGCTCGCCTCGACACCTCCACCTTCGCCCCCCACCATCCCCCTCCCTTGGTTCCTTCTCCTACTTCCTCCTCCCTCCTCCTCCTCCTCCTTCTCCTCCACCTCCTCCTCCTCCTCCTTCTCCTCTCTCCTCCTCCGCCTCTCTCCTCCTCCTCCTCCTCCTCCTCCTCCTCCTCCTCCTCTCCTCCTCCTCCTCCTCCTCCTCCTCCTCGTCCTCCTCCTCCCTCCTCCTCCTCTCCTCCTCCGCCTCTCTCCTCCTCCTCCTCCTCCTCCTCCTCCTCCTCCTCCTTCCTCTTCCTCCTCCTCTCCTCTTCTCCTCCTCCTCTTCCTCCTCCTCCTCTTCTCCTCCTCCTCTTCCTCCTCCTCCCCCTCCTCTTCCACCTCCTCCTCCTCCTCATCCTCATCCTCCTTCTCCTCCTCTTCCTCCTCCTCCTCCTCCTCCTACTCGTACTCCTACTCCTACTCCTACTCCTATCCTTATTCCTTATTAGAATATACTCCTACTCCCCCCTCAGGCCGGCAGATAGCGGGCGCATCCGGGTGGTCCCATCCTAACCTGTAAAAAACAATACAAAATCAACATTTTTCTTATTTTTTCCTCTCGACATGGACGTCCTGTCGTCCACGGCGATAATCCATTGCAAAAAATACCACAAAGAGCACACGCGCGCGTTCATGTCAGAATCCTACCGAACACCGTGTGTTTGCAAGCATTTCAACATAAAAACATCAAAAACCCAATGCTTTTTCACAAAAATTGTACAAATTTCCCGCCCGGGCTCTCTTGCTGAAATCATAGGAAAACCATAGGAATCTTAAGAATTCGGTCAAATCCAGCGATTTCACGTCATCGCGCGGTGCACTCGCGATGCTCTGTCATGCACCCAGGCCGCGAATCCTGTGCAAAAAATACTACAAAGAGCACACTCGCGCGTTCATGTCAGAATCCTACCGAATACCGTGTTTTTGCAAGCATTTCAACATAAAAACATCAAAAACCCAATGCTTTTTCACAAAAATGCTTTGGGGTGTCCTGTCAGACCGTCGGGCTTCCTCCGGCCACCTCTGGCTTCCTGCGGTGTACCGGGCCATTCTCGACTCGTCTGGCAATGCGTGCGCGGCATTCAACACGCGCTCGCCAGTTCCCGTCGGCAACCGCCATCGCGGCCGCATCAGCTGTACCAAACCGGCTGGCCGGTGTGACTTCGGCCCCCAGTTGTGCCAGCTTTGCTTCTTATGTTGTGGGAGGGCGGGTGGGACTGGGCATGCCATGCTTGACTCGCTCGAGCTGGCTAGCCTGACTTCTACTCATACTCCTGCTCCTCCCTCCCTCCCTCACTCCTGATTATCCATACTCCTCCTCCCTCCTCCTCGTTCCTCCTCCCTCCTCCTCCTCCTCCTCCTCCTCTCTTCCTCCTCCTCCTCCTCCTCCTCCTCCTTTTCCTCCTTCTCCTCCTCCTCCTCCTCCTCCTCCTCCTCCTCGTCATCCTCCTCCTCCTCCTCACCTTCCCTCCTCCTCCTCCTCCTCCTCATTATCCTCCCTTTCTCCTCCGCCTCCTCATCCTCCTGCTCTCCTCCTACCTCCACCCTCCTCCTCCTCCTCGTCACCTCCCCTCTCCTCCTCCTCCTCCTCCTCCTACCTCCTCCTCACCCTCCTCCTCCCCTCCTCCTCCTCCTCCTGCCCCATCATCCATCATACATCATCTCGTCATCATCATCATCGTCTCGTCATCAATCTTATCATCACATCGTCAGCTCATCAGCATCATCTCATCCTCATCCTTCCTCATCCTCCCTCCCTCCCTCCCTCCCTTTTCCTCCTCCTCCACTCCTCCTCCTCATCCTCCTCCTCCTCTTCCTCCTCCCTCCTTCCTCGCTCCCTCCCTCCCTCCCTCCCTCCCTCGTCGGGGAATAAGAAAGACGGGGCGTCGCCGAGTTCCGTTTGGCATTGAGGATTCCTTGCGTGCTCATTGGAGATTTCCACATCCAGGCTGAAACCATGCTCTTATGTCAGGATATCCGCGGTCTCTGCGCGCTCGTGCGATGGCGCCTGCCGGAGTGAAGTTTACTTGTTCGCTGGGGTCGAGCATGATGATTGACTGCGCATTGGTCTCGCGGTCTCGCAGGAGCTTGCTCCGTTTGTCCAGATAATTATCTTTGAGCCGTCGCCACATCAGACGGATCGGAGTCTGGACGTCCAGGTGAAGCATCAGGCGTTGGTTCAGAACCTTTGCAGGCGGCTCCGTGCCCAAGATCCCGCGGTTCCCACGGCCCGACCCCCCGGGGGAACGACGTCTCTTCCAGGCGGTGCATGGCGAGACCTTTGAGATTGAGCCGTTCGGCACGAACGAGATGGGTACGGAAAGAATTGGTACAATGCCCAACAGCATTTCCTGTTCATTTTGAACAGGACTCGCTGTCGGTGTCACCGCGGCCTGTCTCCATTTGAGACAGAAGGCCGCCTGCCCAACAATGGCCGTTGTTGGGTTGGGACAACATTTGTTGTTGGTGGGCATCGTACCCATTCTTTCCGTGCCCATTTCGGGCGTCTAAAGCCATGTCTTGTGCAGTTGGAGCACGATACCGCGCGCCATTGGGTTTCTCGATCCTCGGGTCACTGCGCAGAATGTCATCTGGCCCCGCGCTGCGGTCTTCTTGTCGCGCCCCCGCGCTGCTATCGAAGGGGGCGAGATGTGCTGGGGGGGGAAGGGGGGGGAGGGGATAATGTGAAGTTGCGTACTGCTTGAGTTGGGCACTTCTCATCGGAACCCTGTGCTCGCTTTCTGGTCGAATATGTCCGCCATGCAGTTCGAATTGCGGACAGGCCTGAAGGGCGCCAAGTCCGCCGCGCTGCGTGCGCAAAAGTTAGCGGCGGAGCTGGCGGCCCGCATCGCCAACTTCCCCAGCGTGCTGCCGCTGGCACAACCTCCCCCATGGTGGCCAGAACTGGCCACCGATTCTATCATTTCCGATCTTGAGATCGTCGACGGGCTGATCCAAGCCGCCCCCGAGGTCCTTAAGCGCGCGCGGCCAGCAGCTGGGGGGGTGACCAGGAAAAGCCTCGAGGACTGGCTGGTCAAGGCCATTCCCCGTGGAGCTACTGACTGACTGACTGACAAACAATACACCAAGCGGTGCGTGGGCATAAACGCTGGCTAAAAGAAAGGCCTGGGCCTTGGCTACACGCTGGGCCACTGCCGTCGGTTTCCGGTGAGAAGCTGTACTTGTGCGCTGGGAGCCAAGGGCACCACGCGCGGGAACGGCGCGCAAGTGGGTCACACTGGGACGACCAAGAGGAGGAGGAGGAGGAGGAGGAGGAGGAAAAGAGGAAAAAATGCACGTGGAATTACAACAGGGCGCGTATAGTACGATCGTATTGGCAAGTTTGCGCTGCAGCCTCGGCTGCAGCCGTGCCACCAAAAATGCGTGCAGAATGCTTCATCATCTCATTAGCAAACTCCT
>CAUYUJ010015554.1:0-87631 GCA_963575745.1 Prorocentrum cordatum | reverse complement strand
CTCCTCCTCCTCCTCCTCTTTCTCCTCCTCCTCCTCCTTTTCCTCCTCCTCCTCCTCCTTTTCCTCCTCCTCCTCCTCTTCCTCCTCCCTTCCCCCTTCTCCACCCCGTGTTTCCCCCTACCCTATCCCATCTTTCCGCCCACCCTCCTCTGAAGTCCCCTCCCCCCCTCCGGTCTGGAAAGGCTGGTGCGCCCGCCGCTGTTGCCGCGGCTCCCGGGCCGGTCGCGGAGGGGCGGGGTGGAGACGAGGTGGGCATGCCCTGGCATTGAAAGAGGGGGGGAGGCAGGCGAGCTTTCACCTCCAGCTCCGAAAAATTGGCCGCTCAGCGACGGCGGCAGCAGCGGCAGCGATGGCGACGGCGGCGGCGGCGGCGGCAGCGGCAGCGGCAGCTGCAACAGCTGCAGCGACGGCAGCGGCAGCGGCTGTGTGTGAAGTCCGCTCATCTCCCCTTTCTATCCATCTATCCTGCTATCCGGCCCTTGTTGACGGCCCTTGTTCTGAATGGACAAAACAAATACACAGTTTCTCCTTATCGTCCTCTACCTACGGAGCATACGGTAGGTTCGATTCATCGGTGGTCAACCTCCGTCCACAGGTTATCAGCCTATTCCACTACGCTTTCCGTTGCGACACCCCGCGCCGCCTTCGGGCCTTGCGCATGGGACCTGTGCCTCTATGCGTGATGTTTTTTCGACGGTGCGTGGGCTTCGCGACGACACGGAAAGGGCAGTGGGACAGGGAGTGATACCACAATCTTCCCCCTACCAGGAGAAAGCAACGCCGATGCTCGCCTCGAAGCAGCGCCTCGGCGTGCACAGCGGGCAGACGTGTATTTGTTCCTGTCTTCCGTGCCGGCGCAATCGTACACCCCAGGGTTTGGGCCCAGCTGTCAGTCGACTGTTCAGTCACCTGGAGCCAACATTAGTTCAAGTCCGTCGTCGGTGGAAACGCCCACGCTTTCCTCCTCCAGTGTTTTCGCCGGTGGGAACACCCGCGGTGGCGCGAACGAAACTTGTCCTCCGAGTGCTTCCGCACGACACCGCCGTTGGGACACAAGACGTCCCATGAGCCCCACATCGGTTCCTGTATCTGAACACGCGCGAGCCATTGCGGATCGTACTGGGCTGCCCTCGCAGCGAAAAACCCCCGAACGGTATCGCCTCCAGTCTCAAAGCAGGGGCAATAGTCACAAAACCTCCCGAAGGCGCGCGCGGCAGAATTCCGCGCGGCGCGACATCGTGCCACAAGCACCCCCCTCCGCCAATGATTGGGCAGAGTTCGGATACCAGGTTGAACGTTGCACGACCCAGCAGTTGTCGGGTCTTGCTGCCACAGTCGCTGATCATGCGACGCAGACAGCAGTTTTGAGGCAACATATCCAGAATGCTCTTGCCCTGGTCGACGTTCGGATCGCCGAGGATCGATCGATCCTACAGGAGGTCAATGACAAGTTCACCGCATGGAATCACACCCAAGTGCCGACCCCACTACCATCCAGACGCTCCGCGACTACCTCCTCGCCGCGGAGGCGCAACCCGCGAGCGTCGGGGATGCGGGCACTGCGGCCGCCAGGACCCTGCACGATGAGCTCCTGACATTGTGGCAGGTTGCAGCTACTGATGTACACGAGCTTACGGATCAACAGCTCCACGATGACCTCACTGTGCATCGTGATCACGTCTGCGTGACCACGGCCAACCTCAACTCGCGAAATACCACAACCACGTCCGAGTTGCACGGCAAGCTGTGCACTGCCGAGAGTGATATTGCTCAACTTTCGGATGCGTCGGAGGGGCGCGTGCCAGCGCCGGAGAACGGAGTCTCCAGTTATTTGATCTGCAGGCTGCGCTGGCTGAGCTGAATGTTGCGCGGATCCAGACTGGCCAGTTGGGCACCCCGACTTCGGTTTGCGATTTCGCGCCCCTCACCGCCGAGACGGCCGAGGCAAGGACGGCGGCGGACAACGCGCAGTTGTGGCTCGCCCAGATCTCCCACTAAAGAGACGCCGAAAAAAGCGAGGGCCGAGGCACTCCTCACCCGTTTGGAACGAGAGCGCGAAGCACGCAACCGACGAACCCAGGGCTCTGAGCATCGGCTGGACCGGCAATCCCAGCGACCCATGACACCAATAATAAGGCGCGTGGTCTACGACGGGGCCCCGAGAAGTTGCGGGGCGATCTCGCGACAACCGAGGCAACCTTGACGGCCCACTTGAGCGGTGCTCAGATCCACCCCGCTTCGCAACTTCCAGAACCCGCTGCAAACAGTGCCCCGACCCTCGCCGATGGAAACGTCCGCGCTGGACACCCGCGACGCGCGTCGCCAGGAGCTGCCCCGGACACAGTGCTCTCCTGGTGGTGCCACCCCGATCAGGTAATCAGATACAGCCCGCGTTCCTCAACTGCCGCGCACTATTCAAGTACAGGGGCGGCGACAGATGGCCGGGGGAAATTCCGGCAGCGCATCGCGGCGCCCTGCCAAGGCATGCACCTTTCTCCACGGTGCAGAACGCCCCGATGTTGCAGAGAACCTACAAGGCAGCGGCGACTTCGAGGGCATCGATTGCAAGCTCGCCACTGGATTTTCGGCCGCTCCCACTACTGAGCTTCGCTGCCGCGCGAAGAACCTCACAGCTTAGGAAAACAGCCGGCCGCGTGCTGGAAGGCACACAGACCTATAGGTAATTGGGTGGTCGACCGCAGCCACATCATGATCATTGTCCACGTCGACAAGTTCGAGTTTCACGTCGTGGAGTTATCATGTCACAGAGCGACTGTACATCCCTCAGGTGCCATGGCAGTTTCCGGGCAGATCCGGATGATTTTGCGAGCGAGGATTTTGCGCCGGAGCGCGCGCCCGCGTCGGCGCCGCCAGCGCGCGACAAGACGCTGCCAGGCCGACCGCGGCCACCCGTCGACCCCGCGCGTTGCACCACCCACGGCCCAGAATACCCTGACTATAAAGTATGCGCGCGCAACCTGGCACATAATGCGCAATGCAGACGCAAGCACAAACCCAACCAGTCACCACAGCCCGCTGAAGAAGACACCCAATACGAGGCATTTGTGCCCAAGCGCTCCGGTGAGGCTCTGACCGCCGACCGCGTCGTCCTTGCTGCAGCCGCTGATAAGTATGGTGACAAGTACGCCTTGGTTGCGTTAGACAAGCGCGCAGGCGCTTTATGGCGTACCTTGCGAAGCGCAAGGGCGCCGAGACCACCGAGGCATCCTTCTTCGAGTTTCTCGCCCCCAACGACGAGGTGAAACGCGTATGCACCGACGACTCGGGCGAGCTACAGGAGGCGCGCCTCTGGGGGCGGCGGCGCGATGCCAGCGCGCCACGACGGCCACAGACGAAGGGAATGGCCGAACGCGCAGGCCAATCAGCTATGGGCACCCGCGCGGTGCTCCACAGTTCTGGCCTGGGACATGAATGGTGGGAAGAGGCCGCGCGAGCCTGGCGCCGCGGCCGTAATTTCACCACCAAACCTCGCCATGGAGTTGCAGCAGCGCAGGAGGAGCACCAGGATTCCACATCGCGCAAAGGCGCATGCTTCAATCCCGGCGCCATCAAGTCCGCCGCAAAGTTTGAGGAGACAACGAGCGACGGCTTGTCTACGGGATACCATCTTCTCTCTGGTGGCCGCTGGCATGGCGACTCCCTCGCCCACGACGCGGCCGCATGCGCCAAACATATAGATGGGGGGCGTTGCCGCGCGCGCCGAGCCAGGAACGCTGCGATCTCGGGCGGCAAGCATGTCTTCCCGGTCAAAGAGGGTATTCCCCGACACCACAATTTTGAAGGGCGCGAGTTGGTTGAATTCCAGACATCTCGCCCGTTGGGGGAGACGGCCAAATACGACCCAATGCTACTCTACCCAGCAGCATGGGGCGACCCCAGCATGGCGAAGCTTCCTGAACCAGCCCTTCCCGAAGCTTCCGACTCCGGAGCACCGGTTCCCAAACCAGGCCTTCCCGAAGCAAAAGAGCCAGCGGCTCCAGCTCCAGAGCCCGACTGCTGGGAGCCCCGCGGCGAGGCCAGTTTACGGCGCATGCGTGCACCGCGCGCTCAGCCTTTCCGCCGCGCTGACGACGCGATCGGGGCCCCTTCCCCAGTGGGCGAGATCGACGTCGCCCGCGATTTCGAGACCGCATCCACATAAGAGGGCGAAATGTATTTCCGCGATGATTGGGGCGGCGCGAGCGAGAGTGATCACCGCCATCTCAGCGAGCATCGGACTGGAGCCATTCGCTTCCACAGGCGGCCCGAGATCGTCCCAGAAGGCTGGATGAATGCACGCGGCGCCGCAAGACACGCGTCCGGGCCACGTCTCGGCCTGGCCGCATCCTGCCCGACGTCTGGAATGCCATGTTGAAGAATGAACGACACATCGATAAAAAAAGCTCGCTGGCGACATTGTCCGAGCACGGGGGGCGCGCGAGTGATCTGCTCTTCGCGTCTGGGCAAGGGAAGAAGTACAGGCCCATCGCTTCCGCAGTAACAGCGGCGACGGCCCTGCCTGAAAAACCGCGGAACGACGCGTCGCCTGCGACCTACGCAACAACGCCGCCATCCGAGATGAAAACGCCAAGGGCGCCACCGACAACAGCGTACTACACGCCGCCCTTCCTGATGGACCACGCGACATCACCACTATATTGTGCTGCCGTCCACAGCCAGCGGCCACTCCCGCGAGCGTTGCCTGCTCGTTTGCGCTGCTGGACAACGACGGCTCCGACTGCGGCGACTTGAAAGTTATTCCGTAGTTTCAAGTTGTCAGGCGACGCGCCCGCGATGCCGCGCGCGCTGGGCTACCGCCACGAGCACAGGAACAAGGTCGATATGACTCACCGGCAACGCCCGCGCCTTGTCACCCGCAACCGACCGAGAAATAGGTTTCAGCCGAACCGCGCGCACTGGGCGCCCTTCGCAATGAATGCGAACGTCTGGAGAAGAAACAGACTTGGATGGTCGAGGCGGTCGCGGGGCGCGCAGATGTCGAGGCAAACGCGCGCAGGACCGGCACAACAGTTCAATTGTTCTAACATACTGGAACTCCCCCCGTTGAAAATGTAGAATTACCTCCAGAACTCCAGAAGTTCAAGGGCCGCGTCGCGATTCAGGGCGACAACATGAAGGACGAGAGCGGCTCGGCCGCAGTCTTCGCCGACGCCGTCCCCAGCGCATCGCGCGTGGAGGCTTCGAAGCTGCGCGACGCCACGGCGCTATTGCCCGACGGCGGAGGCGAGCAAAGCGACGCCCCAGGCGCCCATGCACAGACTCTGCTCTACGGCGACGGCTGGTTCGACCTTGCGGACACGCGGATAGCCTTGCCCGAGTGGCGCCAGCCCGCCTCTTGGGCAATGCGCGGGAATCCTGTCTGACGACTGCGTCTCACTCTCTATGGGCACCCCTTGGCGGGCGTGCTCCGGGAGCGTCGCTTTCGCGCGTGTCTGGAGTCTGCGGGGTCCCGGCCCATCCTTGGATGAGGGCGCATCTGGAAGCGCGACGAGTTGAATCTGATCTTATGTTTACGTCGATGACTTCGAGATGGCGGGCCACAAGACCAACCTGAAACCAGGGTGGACCTAATCCGACACAGCGGCATGGAGATCGACCCACCTAGTCCATGCGACCGCTTCTTGGGCCGCGGCGAGGGCGCGTGGACTGTGATACAAAGCGCCGGCGACAAAAGAATGAGCACAATCCGACCCATGTTTCCGAAGTACGACACCAAATAATACACGTGCAACCAGCGTTCGTGGGATTCGACGCGATTGGCCTGGCCTCACTGACCAGTGCATTACTCGCTACTTGGAATGCGTGCCCACGCTGCCCGGCATGCCCGGCTCGAGGAAAAATTACGTCGCCCTCGCCCAGGCCACGCCCGTCATCGACCAGATCTATTGCGTCGGTTGAAAAACCCACGAACGACACTGCCCGCATCGCATACGACGATCCGATCTCCCACAAGCAAATACCCCTGGCATTGTCGACGCGCCCTTCGTTGAGCGGGACTACGCGGACGAAGGGGTCCTCGGCCAGGACACGGCGAGTGTGCCGATGAAAATCCTTTACCTGGCACTTTGCTGCAGGTTTGACCTCGCGCACCCAGTCAGCACGTTGGCACGGGAGACCACCGAGTGGAACTACGCATGTAACAAGCGCTTACACCGATAAGCTTGCTATTTGAAGTGTGCGTGCACTCATTGCATCCACGGATGGATTGGTTATACTTCGGAAAAGTTCCCCATCGTGCCCTTCACTGGCGCCTCCTTCGCGGACGGCGCCAAGAGCTCAAAGTCGACCCGCCGTCTTCGTGGCGCTGGTGGACTCCGATACCTTCTTCCCGCTTAACGCTGCGTGCGAGAAGCAGACCGTTGTGTCGCGCTCTTCCACCGGGCCCGAGATCGCGGCTCTCCACGCGGGTTCTCGCGCCGAGGGTCTACCAGTGATTTCTTTGTAAGGGGCCGCGGTTAATGGCCCCCTGCAGACAAGGGATAGTAGCGTGTCCCTGGCCGCCCAGAAGAAGCGACTCAAGACGCCTCCGCGGAAAGCGCCACCATTTCGCGCATCATCTCCCAGACCCGGGACATCGACGCGAGCCGAGCCACCATCCCCGATTTCACCATCCAACATCACGCACGAGGACATCGCACTACATGCCCCGCGTTCCCCCTTTACCACACCAGCACCATCCCCGACAGTGCGTCTTATCGCGGCAGAGGACAGCCAGGCAGTCATTGCGATAGCACAGAAAGGGCGTGCGCCCGCACCTCGTCATCTTCATTGCTCTCATCGCATCAACATGCGTAGGATTACGGAGACATGCCAACGGGAACAAACACAATTCAAATATGTAGGCACATAAGAACAGGTTGCAGACTCGATGACAACACTTTGAGCCTAAGAAGGCCCACCTGGCAATAATCATTGGCGCTATTGCTCATTTTCCCCGCCACTGCCCCGACTGCCGAGAAGACTCCAGAGGCCGCCGAGACCGCCAGCCACGTCGCCGCTAGCCCTCGTTCTTCCCCCCCCCCCCCATCGATTTCCCCATCCGCACGCGCGCGCATTGCTGAGGATGCCTCTCGCCGCAGCAATTCGCCATCTCGAGAGAGCTTGTTCCTGCCCCCCTAACCCAGTGACGGGAACAATCCCCGCCGATCTTGCCCCGCAATGGCTCGCTCCCAGAACGAGCTCCACGGCGTGCAGGTCGGCGGAAATAACGACGTCAGCGCCGGCGGAAACAACGGCGCGGGCCCAGCCTTTCTTCTGCAAGTGGCTCGCCCTCGCTCGCCGGACGATGCCCCTGCGAACGCCCCCTCTATAACGAGCGGCGCCCCGACGGGGGCGGGCAGCGCGCGCTGCGCTCGAGCAAACGGGGCCTCATCACCACCGCTGAGAATGCGGTTGGCGAGGCTGCCGAGCTCCAGTCTGGCAGTCGTGCTCCATGTCCTTCTCCGCCCACGGCCACACCGTGGCTCGCCTTCTATATTATTATATAGGCCTTACTATACAGGCCTCTACTTGAAGGACTCCGCCACCCCCAACGCCCTGCAGACGCGCCCAGAGTTTCTCTTCCAGAACATTCCCGCGCTCGGCCCCGAGGGCATCGAGCGGCCTCCGACGGAGGCGCGGAATCGGACGGGGAGCAGCGCGCGGACGATGCATCGAATGCCATGGGCAACGATTGGCAACATTCTCTTCGGACAGACGACGGGCAAAGCGGTGGGGCACGATGAGGCGCGTTGCGAGGGCGACCCCCTGCCACCATTGCAGCGAGGACACGGCCTCATGTCTGCCAAGTTCTCCGACCACGACCGCCTCCAGACGGTAAAATTGCCATTCGGCCGCCTGCCGCCCCGCGTACTTCCGACATGGCTGGTCATGCCGGAGAAATCGCTGAGGCGTTGCAGGAGACTTGCTGCCGCGTCTTCCACATCCTTGCTGACGCCCACAAGTACGAGATAAAGACCTCGTCATGGGCGACGACTCGCGGTGAATTCGGAAGCGAGGAGTCACTGCAAGCGCCAGTGGCAACGCCCGCGGCTCATGGTGAACTTAGACCGTCAAGGACGTTACCCAATTTGGATCCGAGTTGGGAACCATACTTGCCCAACCGCCCAAGTTCCAGGGACGCGCCTCGGAATCGAGGCGCAGGCAGTGCGCGGGGCGACGACTACTTCGTGGACAGTTTCAATGCGCCACAATCACGCTGTCTGCCTTTGCATCTGGCCGTTATCTCGAGACGACGTTCAGCGAGCACGGATGGGCCCCTATTGCACAGGAAGATCTCGGACTCTTCGTCGTTATGGCTCTTGGGCCGGGCGGATATGCCTTCGCGTGGGCCCATCTCGACGGCGATTCCAGCTGCATCGCGCAGACGAAAGGAAGAGGAGCCAAGACGAAAACGCCCTGCAAAAGCATCGACGACTTGAACAACCCAGCTATGAGGAAACATCTCGCCGACGTCGCCAATCCAGCGCTCGTTCCTCTCGTTTGCCCTTGGATGCGTGAGTTCCAGTATCCGCGCGGCGTAACACTGGAAGGTCTCAGCACCAGGATGCGCGACGATATCATGTTGTGGGCCATGTAGGAGAGGGGCTACCAGAATTCGCGGTTGACGCATGATTCCCCATCGGCCGCGACTTTCCACTGTTGCCTGAAGCCGGCGGCGACGCTCGCGTTGGTCTCGCTGCTGCACGGCGAAGGCGCATAGAGGAGCTAGGCTTCAAACTTGACATCGCTACGAACTCCCAGGACACGAGGCCCAGGCGTACCAAATGGAAGGCCATCTTAATGGTTTTCGTGACAGGAACGAGGCAAATTTGAATTATTGGGCAGACCACGTCCCGGCTTTCGTCAAGCAGAAACACTACCAGCGAGGCCTGAGCGCCTTCCCCTGGTGGAGTGCCAATGACACTACCTGGGAGGGAAAGCGCATGGATCCCCGCCCCCGTCGAGCCCTGTCGGTTACATCTGGGAACTACCGTGATCAGATTCCCCCCGCTTCACAGGGTGGTCATCTCTTTGCCTCAACACGTCAAGGTGGACATATCCCGTTGTAAGGGATGGGACCTGGCAAGGCTAGCGCCGTCGCACAAGGTACCATCAGCATGTTCACTGGCAAAAGCATTGCGTTACTACCAGTTGAGCTGTGGTTTTAGATTCAGGGCCGCCCCCGCCGAAACTCATGGCACGCCGCGCAGACATACCGCAACTTCGTCCAGCTGACGTCGCAGCTCGCGCATAGTACCACGGTGCGAACCTCAGTGCGGCGCCCATGCCTCTGACCAGCCAACCGCTTCTATTTCGCCAGCCCCTGATTAAGCCAGCCACAGACCATCAGGGACGCAGGCGGGCTGTCGAGATGCGGTCCGCCCTTCGTATGCGCCTGGAGCCAATCCACGCAGTGCCAACGCCCTCTTGGGCTACGTGGACTACGAACGCAGGCTTTGGGCGATGCTGCAATGGTTTCGCGGATAAACAACACCACGCGCGCTATGCGATTTGAGGCCGACGCCTTTCCCACCCCCCCCGCCTGTGGCAACGCCCGCGCCGAGTCTGCCTCCTGGCGCGCCAGTCCTTCGAGCTCGACTCCCAGGGAGGCACAGAGCGAGGATGCCAGATGAATGCCCCGGCGCATTCTCAGCCCTAACCTGTGGCCCACGGCAGGGACTGGGATGGCAGCGCAATTTCTTCGGCTTCGGAATGGATACACTTCAACTCCTATGCGAAGATATTCGATGGACTGAACGGCCTGATGAACGATGTCCCATTCATCTGGGGCACGCGGGGCTCGCCTGAACGCGACTACTTGAAGACGACGGTCGACATGTCGTTCCAGATCCGCCGCGCTGCGACGTTGCTTTTACTCCGGCAGTTCGTCGACGAGGTCAGACCAGCCCCCAATGCACTTGCGAGCGCTGAGACGAGCGTCCTCGACGAAGAAAACATTTGCAGCAGCGACTACATCATCGACTTGCAGAATTGGTTTCGGCGACAGGCGATGGCGAACGAGGACAATCCTCCGCCCCCCCAAGGGCGAGGGAGAGCTGCAGGCGGACCCACTGCTGTCAGAGCCAGCCCCGCCGCCTCCGCCCAGGCACCCGCCGCCGCCGTCAGATGCGCCCGCGACCGCCTCGCCCCTGCCACCGCCGCCGCTGCAGCCGCCGCCGCCGCTGCAGCCGCCGCCGCCGCTACTCCCAGCTACGCCCAGGGCCCCGCCCGCGCCCGCACCGCAACCGCCGTCTACGCCAACGGTGGCCGACGCTGCGCTGGTGGCAACACATGCTGAAGTTGCTCCTTCGGCGGCATCGGCAGCTTACTCCCAGCTCAAAGTAATGGCCGCGCGTGACTGTTGCGATCGATCGCAATGCGAATATGGCAGGGGCGTTTTGGGCAAGTGTGGGAACTACTGCGCACCGCGCGAGTACTCATCCGCACGACGAGGAATGACCCCTGCCCACGGGTACCTGGTCCACTGCGAGGTAATTATCCCCGTGTGTTCTGCACTACGGATGAGGACTACACTGAACGTCTGCAGTACGACGACTACGTGATTGCACATGCCCCTGACTTGCGGATCAGCATATGTTTTCCCGATTCCAAGGGGGGTACGCTTTGCAGCGCGAAGACGAAACAATTGGGACCCCCCTTGACACGTTGGAAATATGCCGTTTGGTTCTTCGGCACCACGACAGAGTTCAGCAAGTCGATCTCTGCGGCGTTGCGTCATCACAAAGGTGGTCGTGACGGAATCGACCAGTTTTGGGACCGCCGCGTCAGCATCTGCCTGAGGTCGCACGACATTACCCGATGGGCAGTGATCAATGCCGCATCTTCCTTCGACCAGATCATGAAATATTTGTTTAACCGCAATGGGCATGGCCCCGACCGCGAGACAGTGTCCGCCCACATGAAACACGTGCAACTACTCGGACAACCGGGGCAGGCTGGGCGAGTACTACATCGTCGCAGTATTGCGTCCCCGCCAGTAGCATATCGACGACGACAAAGCCCGCCTCCAGGTTTTCGTCAGATGCGATGGTTGCAATGTCCTCGGCCGGGACTTTCCATGGGACAATGTTTTGGCTATCGGGGCGGTCGGCGGTCAGAGCTGCGTCTGCATGCACGGCAGACCATGGAATATGTGATGGACAAGGTTACAGTGGACAGACGCAAGGTACTTCCATCATGCCACTACCATGGAAGCTCGGGCGAGCATCGCGATTCACAGCATCATCCTTGGACATGGAGCATCACGCGAGGCGCGGAAGGAAGGTTTCCTCATCCCCAGCTCCTTCGTCAGCGACGACATTCCGACCCGCGCACCAAGCGCCCGGGTTGCAAGTTCCAGCGCTCGAAGAAGCAGGTCGACATCGTCATCGACATGGCCGCTGTGTCAGCGGGCTGCGCATGCTGGCTGGGTGAGCAGGGCGCCATCATGCGCCCGCAAGTCATACCATGAAGTGTAAAATTTGCCATCCGTACCGTTCGCGGGAAAGTAACGCACCCAGAGCGCAGCTTGGCTTGGACATACCCACCGCCGGAAGAGCTTACGGAGCCACGGAGCCAATGCGAAGTTTGCAACGTTGCGCCGGCGGCAACATTTGCGGCGAAGCGCATGCCCAAATCATCGACGAGGACACCGGTCATGCCTCCGCCGCCGCCAGCACTTGCGAAGGCATCGCAGCCTACGTTGCAGACGCCATCCGCCAAACATCCGCCGCGCCGACGATGCCGACCCAGCGCTGGTGGATCCGCGCGCTCATGCCCAGGAAGCGGTTCCACCGGAACTCCCACCGACGCATGTCACGCAGGCGACCGATGATGATGTGACACAGCCCACGAATGGTGGAACAGCGTGCTCACCAACCAGACACTGCACGAACCGTTTGTAAAGGAGCTCGCGGATAGCTGCGGGGATCGGGGCCCGAGGCGCACCGACATCAAGGACGGCGACTTCATCTACGCAAAACCTTGGGGCTGTATTGCATGCAGAACATAAGGCACCATTGCCTGCTGGAGACGTCAAGAACGGTGGCACATGGGAAAAACAAAAATTGCACGGCCTTGTCATCGATTGAGACCACTACGGCAATTACATCGCTGTGCAGATATCTATCAGGGGCGCTGGACCAAGTTGATCCATCATATGGTGCAATGACCGCCAGAATGAGCAGATGGGCGTCAAGTTCGCATGCCCTCTCCATCGAGAGATTCCCGATAACATCCGCGATGCCTTGTCGCGATGCGACACGGACATCCACCGTGACAGTCCAGGCGCCGACTTAGTCGATGCAGTGCCGGTGGAAACGCCCGCGCAAGACGACCCTGCAACTGCACAGGACACGCGCGAGGGCGACCAGGATGTCCAGGTGGATGAGAATACGGATGCGATGGAGATCATCGATCCACCCGAGAACTATGCAAACTATCCAGGAGGTGCGGATGCGATCAAAGAAACCGCCAACACAGGTAAGTTCAGATTGATATCCAAATCATTGTTCGACACCCTGGTAAGCGACATTGCTCAGCACATCCGCATCGCGTATCACCGTGACGCTCATGCGTTTGAAACTCGTACCGACATTAATTTTCGCTTGAGCACGAAAATGAAATTCTACCACATGACATGCGATCACCGCAGCCAGCGGGCCACTGAGATTCCAGATCCTTGCGGCTGCAACACGTTCATCCACGCACTGTTGCGGCATCTGGACTACCCGGACTACTAGGACACATTCTGACTCTTCCAGTGGACCCCATCACATGCGCAGCAATATTTTCGACACACGGAGCCGCTTGGTCGAGACCAGCTTCATACAGATACACCGTGACCATCCCGGTCTCATTTCACTGCGGAAGTTGTGGGACGGCACCATCGCGGTCGACGCGTTACTCCGGGGGTTTCTGGAATCAGACTTCCCATTGTTTCACGATCAGCCAGATGCAAGTCCCGCGAATGAGCAGCAACCTGGCGCGCGCATTCCTATGGCTGGCGCCAATATCCCTCTGCGCCCATCCGACGAAAGGGGCCCGGGGGCCCCCCCGTGCCCGCGGGGCCCAAAACCTGACCTGGGAAGCTCCGCCTCTGCTGTCGCCCCCACTCAGGAGCACATCGTCGAAGTATTCCGCGCTGACGTTGATGATCTTCTCCGGGATGACGAGAGCGCTGCGAATGAGGCGGCGCTCTGGGAGCAGGCCAAGCATATCTTTGCTGAGCACATTGGCACGGCCTCGGCACACCAGTCTCGTGGAGACATCGCGATGGGCGATCTCTCCGATCAGACGACTGATACGGGATGCGAATCTCTCCCCGCCGATCTTGCTACCGATAGCGCTCGCGCGATCCCCGATCAGGCTCTCCGCGACCTTGCGCGTTCGCTGAGCGCCGGTGGAGTCGCCCGCGAGCGGATTGAGTCACTCGCCCAGACAGGCGCGCCCGACATCCAGACGGAGAAACGATGCTGCCAGAGATGCTGCCGCGACCTCCCTGCCGATTACAGCGATCACACCTGCGAGGCGTGTGATAACGCTCTCCAGTTTGGCGAGGCAGGCGAGGGTGAAGTTGCGTTCATTGCAGGCGTCAACTGTGGGATCCGCGACCATTTGAATACGAGCGTTGCGCGTCAGCTACTGAGCGCAGACGCCGCAATCATATTAACAGGCTAGAGATCCGACGCAGCCCCTGAGAGGCATAATCTCAGGGGGCTGGCTTCTAAGGCAGGGAGAAAGCACGAAGTGGCGGCTTGCTGCGGGAGAACCAACGGCACGCGCGCGTCGCTTGGCCGGTGCCCAGGCCAATGAAGGAGATGAGGGAACAGTTCTGTACCATCCATACAAGAGCTTGCCTTTCGCTTCCAGGAGTGCCCCGTCTTCTGGCAGCAAATGAAACGATGCCTGACATGAGCAACGAGCCACCTTGCGCGCTCGCAGACGCGGAGTTGGCCACGCACCTCCACGCCGACAGCGTGGAAAGGGTTCGCGCTGGACGTAAAGTTGCTGCAACTGGTGCGATGACTCGCGCCGAGCGCATCAAATCCGGGGCCGAGATGAGACGGGTCACGGCCGCGCGACGCCGGCGCAGCTCAGAGCGACGCATCGCGCCACTGCGGACATTCAGGGGGGCAAAGCCTTCGGCAAGGGGATTGATCCCGTCGTCAGCCCCCGCTCCAACCCGCCACCCGCACCTCAACCACCGCGCCGCGATGGGCCGGCCATGGGCGCTGCCTCCTCGGGCGCGGCGTCACCCGGCGGCCCGGCTCCTGGCGACGCTGGCTGGGCTGGCGGGGCCGCGGCAGCTGCCGCGCCGATTGCGGCGACGGCCGGGCGCCGCCGCGCCGGCCGCGAGGCTCGCGACACCTGACCAGCAAGCGCAGTCGAAGCGGTGTTCGCATGACGTTCCCAAGAGGCATGGTGGCGCCACTCCCTGGAGCACTGCCGCGACGACGCGCGCCGCTATTGGTCATCCCATCTGAATACGTGGATTTACATCGATAGCGCGATTGCGAGCACATTTGGGTTGACCACATACTACGCGTAAAATAGCAATTTGACAATCGGGGCCCTGCATCCAGCGATTCAAACATGTTTCGTTGATCGAGTTCACAGGTACAACGCTTAGATTGATGTTCGAACGACTGCTGTCTGGAAATATACACCTACATTGTTGCATTCCAGACAGACGATTCGATTTCGCAAATTGAGTTGGTTGGCTTGCATCAGCGCACCAGGGCAGGTGGCCCGTCACGAATGTCGCGCCAGCTTTGTCGACATCGTGGGCATAAATGCACCCAGGCAGGTGGCCCGCGGCAATGGAATTCCACTTGAATGGGATGTCGGTTGCCTCGCGGAACGACGCGCGCGAAGCATGCTTCCCATGACCCATTGCAGTGATATTTTCCCCGTGGAACTACGCTGGCTTCAGTTCACATATACTCTGGGGACTGGAAATTTGGACATGTTGTCGTCGCAACTTTGAATGCACACATAATCTTGAATGCATCATTTGGGTTGCTTTGCGCCCGCATATCTCTGGATGGCATTTCCGTGCCCTGGAGTGCCCTGTGAATGGATCGTTGCATGATTATCGCTCTGATCAGTTGCCGTCGCAATTTCGCTCGCGCGTGCACTTCTGACAACATGTCTTGGGATGCCGCGCGCCCACGTGTGTCGACGCGCGCAAGATTTGAATTGAAAACGCGCCTTGCGCGCATGCCTGCACGCGCGACTTCGCGCGCCGGTGGAAACGCATGCGCCATTGTACTTCAGTAGTGCACTTGACGCAGGACATTCATTTATTCTTTCTCTTGCTCTCCCAACCCCGTCGCCCGTGGCGACGGGGAGTCGTTGCGGCGTGTCGTGGCGTTTTTTGGGGGCGCGCCCTCGGCCCGCTAAAGGCGGGTTGGCTCCCTTAAGTATCCCGCTCTGCGTGGTTGGTCCTTACTTGCTATTCTAGCCGAAGCGGCCCCCGCTTAGGGGGTGCAGGGGCTGGACAGGTGTTTTCAGTGGTCCTCGTACCTCTGTCGCCGAGTTCCGCCGCTGTCTTCCGCGACTCCGAGGCCAGCGTGGCGCGGTCGGGATTAGCCCATCTATCCTGCTATCCTTTCGGCTCAGGCACTGGACATCTTGAGCGCCCCTGTTCAGACGGGCGCATGGACAAAAGAGTATCAGAGTTTCTCGCTATCGCCCCCTACCTACGGATCACAGGGTTGGTTCGATTCATCAATTGTCAACCTCCGTTCGCAGCGGCGGCGCCGTCGGCGATTCTGCAACGCGTCGTCGTGTTTCTATTTTGGCGCGCACAACGATATTTGGGCGCTGCGGCGTTGGGCCCCCTGCAGCAGCCGAGGCGACGGGGCGCGCCGTCTGCCACTTATCAGATTGAAAGAGCCGAGCGGTTTTGCACCATCCCTTGGGCGCGCGTGTGGTGTGAACCCGCGGTGCGGATTGTCATCGTTGTGGTTGTCGTTGTTGTTGTTGTTGTTGCAGTAGCAATGGCGGGGCGATTCGGCCCGTTGCACAGTAGCGCAGTAGCACCCCCCTTCCGCGCCCCCGTTGTCCCCCTCACAACCTCCGCCCTTTCGGATTCTTTTTAGTTGCGTGTCCACTTCTGATTTTCCGCGTCCCGCTTGGGGTTTCTTGCGCACCTCGGTGAGGCTTCATGTATGCCAGAAATTATCGGGAAACTCTGAAGAGAATTCCGTGGGATTGTCCAGCGTTCTCACGGGGTTCGTGGGAGTTCTTGAAGGTTCGTGACGATTCCTCCGAGATTTAAAAGTGATTCGTGCGGCTTCTTGGGGGGTCCGAGACGATTCCCAGATATTCCTCCGGGATTCTTGCAGATTCGGGAAGAATTCTTCGAGGGGTGCTTGAGATCCGTGAAGGATGTTTCGGGGACTCTTCGTGGTTTCCCGATGATTCCTGATGGTTCCTGATCGATTATTGTGGATGAAATTTGCGTCAAGCAGTCTTCACGCTTCGCGTGTCTCCATTAGCTCATGAACAGCAAAAATAACTTACCCATCAGAGTTGACGGGAAAAAGGGATCATTTTTTTTTGGCCTCCGCAGCGGCGGCCGCAGGTCGGGCGCTCGGCGCGCGCCGCGCGCCGCGCGCCCGGCCCGCGGGCCCCCGCGGCGCCCCGGCGCGTCCCCCGAGAGAGAGGCGGACGAGATGGAGCGCAGGGTGCCCGAGTCTAGGGTCGGGTCTTTCACCGCCCTTCGCAGGGCCCCCCGTGGAAAGAAACGCACTCGCAGCCCACGCCGAACCGCCCTCCCATGAGCGCCCCCAGATGACGGCACCAGCCCTCAAGAGAGCGAGAGGCTGGCCCCCCCATCCCCAGGGAGACGCATGGGGGTTGGCCCCGCGCGTGCGGCCAGTAAGGGGAGAGGAGAGCATGACAAACAACAAGCAAGGCGAACAAGACAAAAAGGGTGCACACATACTGCAAACATCATTCGCACGAGCAAAACAAGGACCGCATCACGACTGTGAAGCACAAACACGGCAAATGACCGCATCCCGACTGCGAAGCACAATCAAACAAATATGTGAGCATAAACTGGGAAGAAGGCCAACAGGATAAGTAGGAACATAGACAAGGTGCACTGCGATCTTTCGCGTTACCCCAACGCGCCGAGGAGCAACTCAGTGGGAAGGTATTGCAAACAACCATTTGTGCGAGCTAGACAAGGGCCGCATCGCGACTGCGAAGCGCAAGCAAGGCAAAGGACCGCATCACGACTGCGAAGCACAATCAAACACATATGAATCATAAGCTGTGGGAAGTGAGAATTTACTGCAAACAATCACATGAGCGGGCAAGGCGCGGAAGAGCCGCAGCGCAACTCTGAAACACCCACCTGTTTCCACCCCGGCGGGGGCCCCCAGAGCCAAAACAGGTGGGAGTTTTTCGGGGCCAAGCGGGGGCGGGGCAACGCGCCGACCCGGAGCCCCCAGGGACAGCAGGCCCCCAGGGGCCAAGGGGAGGGGCAGGACCCCAACAGCCAAAAACACCCACCTGTTTCCACCTCAGCAGAAGCACCCACAGCCGAAACAGGAGGCGTTCCATCCCTCTCCCCCCCGCAGGCGCCTACCATGGCTAGAACGCATTCCGGGTGCTCCGCGGCCGCCCCAACACTTCCCTCGTCGTCGCCCCACGGGGGGCCCGCCGCCACGATCAGCAATCGACAGGAGGAGGAGGAGGAGGAGGAGGAGGAGGAGGAAGGGAAGGGGGCGACGAGGGGCAGAGGGGAAGGCGACCAAAGTTTTTCCAGCAACGGACGCAGGGCAAGCAGTCAGTCTCCCTGAGCAGGCCACGACGGCGCCGGCCAATGCCGGCGACCCCCCCGGCCATGCTCCATGCAAGCGGGCGCGCCGCAGGAGCGCAGGCGGCCCCCGACATCAGGGCCATGCCTTAAAAGTGATTGGCGCCAGTGACGGCCAGTGGCACTGCGGCGGCGACAAAGTGCACGTGCTCCCGGCGTTCCGCCGGTGGCCGGGAATGGCGAAAAAGGAAATTATCCCGGCAAAGCAACCTAACAGCAGTGGCCTTTGAGCACGAAGTGGCCTACAGTTGGCTCCGGGCATTGAAAATGTGGCCCTGGAATGGAGTTCTGGCGATTCGAAGAGCACGAAGTGGCCTGCAGTTGGCTCCGGCCATTCAAAATGTAGCCCGGGAATGGAGTTCTGGGAGGTCGAAGAGCACGAAGTGCGTGACTGTTGACGAAAACGAGCCCGGCTCTGTTCCCGGTTTCCCACAGGTCCCCAGGATCTTAGTTTAAGATCCAAAACCCTGCATTCTTAGATCCTAAGAACACTATGGGTGGATCTTAAAAGCCATCGCGCGATGATTGTAGTCACATAGAAATGGCTACGGTTTGAGCCAAAATGGCTACGAACCCTCTCCTTCTCCTCCTCCTCCTCCTTCTCCTTCTCCTCCTCCGTCCTCCTCCCTTCCTCCGTGAACTTCGGACCGTCGGATCGCCAAACTCGAGTCTCGGTCTTCGGCGGTGGTTCTGGGGCGTCCGCCCCGCGGCGGAGAACCCTCACTCTCCCTCCTCGCTCACCCTCGCCCCCCCATCCCCCCCCTCGCTCTCCCTCGCTCGAGTCCCTCCCTCCCTCACTCCCCCTCCTCCATCGCCCGCTTCCTCACCTCGCCCCTCTCGCTCTCCCTGCCTCGCTCTCCTTCGCCCTCCCCTCCCTCGCTCTCCCTCCCCCCCGTCGTCGTCCGTCACCCGCTTCGCTACGCGTCGGTCGTCCGTCGTCCACCGTCCGTCGTCCGACGTCGGCGTCGTCGCGCGCCGTCCGTCGCTGCCCGTCGTCCGTTGGCACCGTCGTCGGTCGACGGAGACGACGATGACCGACGACGACGACGGAAGCTGACCGACGACAACGACCGACGACCGACAGCGACGACGGCGGCGACGAGGACGACGGCGACGACCGACGACGACCGACGACGACGACGACGACGACGACCGACGGGCCGCGTCGTCGTCGTCGCCGCCGCCGCCGCCGCCGTCCTCGTCGTCGTCGGCGGCGTCGTCGCCCTCGTCGTGGTCCTCGTCGTCGCGCCGTCCCCTTGGGGCCCTGGGTCCACAGTCGGAGACGATTCGGGTAGGAGACGCCTCGGGGGGATCGGGCTGCTCTGGGCTCTGGAGGTCGTCGTCGTCGTCGTCGTCGTCGCCGCCGCAGCCGCCGCCGCCGCCGCCGCCGTCGTCGTCGTCGTCGTCGGCGTCGTCGTCGTCGTCGTCGTCGTCGTCGTTAGCCTTTTCGGCAAAGGATGGACAGGAAAGTCCATCAGGTTAAGTTTCGGGATATCCGTACCTGGACGCGGCGGGTGCCGATGGAGCTGCGTCGCTCTCGATCCCGCTCGAGATCCCCTTCGACCGTGGTGGGCCGGCCAACGAACGGAGTGAGAGGAGACGAGAGGGAGGAGGAGGGGGAGGAGGAAGAGGAGGAAGAGGAGGATAATGAGGAGGAGGAGGAGGAGGAGGATAAAGGGGCGGGGGAGGAGGAGGTGAGGATAGGGTGGAGGAGGGGAGAGTGAACACCAAATCCTGCAGGCAGAAGCGAGGGTCGCAGTGGAGGCCGTGGAACTGTTGCATTACGTTGCGTTGGAAAGCTATGTGGAAGAGTTGCGGGACGAGGTTGGAGGAGACATCGAGGATGAGGAGGTGAAGAAGCTGTTGGCGGAGGTGGAGGAGGCGATGCAGGCTGTCGCATCATCTGACCACTCCTACCCTCATGACCCCGTCCTCCTTCTCCTGTGCATCCTCTCCTTCCCTATCCCAGGCTAAGTCCGACGGCGCCCGCGTGGCCGAGCCGAGCTTGAGCTTGCCCATCGCACAGGGCCCGAGGGCGCAGTGAAACGAGGGACGACGACGAAGCCGACGACGACGGACGACGGCGACGACGACGACGGCGACTACGACGACGAGGGGCGACGACGACGAGGGGCGACGACGACGACGACGACGACGACGACGACTACCTTACATTTCTCCGTCGCTATCCCCTTCTCCCCTCCACATTCTCGCCCCCGTCGGGAGGGCGATGGGGACCAGGAGTGCCTTCTCGATCTTAGCGCTATCATCGAATGATTCTCCTCCTCCTGGTTCTCCTCCTCCTCCTCTTCCTGCTGCTGCTCCTCCTCCTCCTGATTCTCCTCCTCCTCCTCCTCCTCCTCCTCCTCCTCCTCCTCTTCCTCCTCCGCATCCTCTTCCTCCCCATTGTCATGCCTCCTCTTGCCGCCGCCCCCTCCCCAGGACGGCGACGTGGACATCCAGCAGAGGGAGAACGCGGTGCACTCCGTCGGCGACGGAGCTGGCCTGGAGGAGCTGCCAGGCACCGACCCCGCGCCAACGGCCGCCCCGGTCGACGTGGCCGCGGAGAGCCCTACCCTCGTCGACTCGACCGCGATGGATCGCGGCGTGCTCGACGACGGCGGCGACGACGGCCCCTCGCTCTCCCAGGAGGTGGCACGCATGCTCGAAGACTCGACCCCGCCCAGCCCGCCGGCCCTGGTCGGCGAGAGCTTGCCCCCGCCCAGCCAGCAGGTGGGCGCCTCGTTCGACGAGAGCTTGCCCGCGCCCAGCCAGCAGGTAGGCGATTCGCTCGTCGAGAGCTTGCCCGAGCCCAGCCAGCAGGTAGACGCGCGGTTCGACGAGAGCTTGCCCGAGCCCAGCGAGGGCGGCGCGCTCGAAGCGCCCCCGCCCGTCGAGGCAGCCGAGGTGGAGGCCCAGGAGGTCGAGGTTGTCCCCAGCCAGGAGTCCATGGGCGAGGACGCGAAGCAGGCCATGAAGCTGTCCGAGGAGCAACGTGCACTGGAGGAGAAGGGGGAAGATGCGCAGTTGGAGGAGGCGCTCAGGCAGTCAGTGCTGGTGACTTCGGCCGACCAGCTCGCCATGACCGAGAGCACCTCCGCGGCGTTCGCGGCCGCGGGCTTCCAGAACTCCCAGGACGTGGAGACCTTGATGTACGATGATGCACGCATGCACGAGGCAGAGGAAGCAGCTGTGGCAGCGGATCTGGAGCTCGATCGGTCGCTTGAGCAGACCAGCCGCGGAGCCACGCTGGGCAGGAAGCCCGCGAGCACGCCGATGCGCAACCTCACCAAACAGCAGCTCGTCGACAAGATCGAGATGCAGTTCAAGGTCATCGAGGACGAGGCTATGGCGGAGGGTGCCAACGCGCTCGACAAGGCGGCATCGTGCATGACCACGTTCTTCCAGGGTAGCCTCATCCACCAGCTGCGCAGCAAGCGCGAGAAGCCCCCTGACTCCATCGAGGCCGAGATCACATCGCAGGTGGCAACGGAAGCGGAGCGGAAGGAGATGGAGGCCGAGGCAAAACTGCGGGCACACGTGGAGGCGCAGGGTTTCGAGTTTTCCACGGCCAAGATCGCGGGGAACCCGATGGGAGGGCGTTGGGACAGGGCCCTCAACAACGACGCATCGTTGAAGAAGCAGTACATGGAGACGGAAGGATACGCCAACAAACGGGAGTTTCGCAGCAGCTGGGCGACGAAGGAGCACTTGAAGTGGCAGAAGAAGCAGAAGCGCGTCCAGGCCACCATCCACGAGAAGATCGAGGAGAAGGGCGGGGAGTACATGACGATGGGGCGCATCGCGCACAAGCTCGGCGGCGGCTCTGTCGGCAACCGCCTCGCTTGCAGGTACTGCGGCAAGGCGGTGGTCACGGGCTGCATCTGGGTCAAGTGGTGCGAGATGACGGACTCGTTGATGTTCCTGTGGACCTCCCGCAAGTTCGAGGACGTCTACACCAAGAGCTGGGCCGACTACGAGCAGCGGGCCAAGACGACGCCGACGGACGAGCAGATCGCGGCCGACGAGGAGGAGAAGCGCTTGAAGATGTAGCAGCTCTCAGAGTTGAGGGCGATCTCGCGGACGGGGCTCGACATCCAGGATCAGATCTCGCCGCCGTCGGCCGAGGCGCAGTGCGCGCCGAACCAGCCCACCGCCGCGCTGGTCGACGGGGCGCCGCCGCCGCTCACCAAGAGCGCCCCCCTGGAGTCGGGCGAGAAGGCCGCCTCGAGGAAGGCCGTCGCGAAGAGGGCCGACAAAGGCGGCGACGGGGCCCCGGTGGAGGGCGGGGAGAGCGCCGACGGGGAGGCCGCCAGGAAGAAGCCGAAGCCAGCCCCGGCGCCGCCATGGTTGGTGGACTTCCGCAAGCTGCGGACGCAGTACAGTTCGTGCAAGAGCCAGGCATGCTCCCTCCACCTCCCTGCTCCACACACTCCTCCTCGTCCTTGCCCTGCTCCTCCTCCTCCTCCGCCTCCTGCTTCTGATCGCATTGCTCTCGGCCAGCCTCGCGCCCCTCCTCAGTTTCCTCCTACTCCTGCTCATCTTCCTCATCATCCTACCCGCGCCTACTACTCGCACTCATGTTGCTCTTCCACCTCCTGCTACTCTGACTTATCCTACTCGTCCTCGGCTATCCCCACCACCCTCCTACTCCCCCACCTCCCACTCGCGATAGGCGGGGGCGATCTACGATTTCATCGGCGACCCAGAGAAGGGCACGGGCCACGAGGACTGGCAGTTCGCCACCGCCGAAGGGATCAGGAGCGACCTTGACAAGGCCATACAAGAGGTCCAGGGGAGGGCGAGGGGGAACACAAAGGAGGATGAGGATGATGATGAGGTGGAGGAGGATGGTGACGATGGTGAGGAGGAGACGGAGGATAAGGAATAGTATGATGAGAAGGAGGCTGATGATGGGAGGGAGACTGAGGTGGCTGATGATGATGATGATGAGGAGGATGAGGAGGAGGAGGAGGACGACGAGGACGAGGAGGCTGAGGATGGGAGGAAGAGAGTACACTGAACCCCAAAGAGAGAAATGGAGCTGTCCTGGGCCGCGGACGTCGCAAGTTTCGTTGCCTCCCCTTCCCCAGCACGGTAGCGCCGGAGCATGATGGCATCAATGCATCCCTTGAGTGCCCCCGGAGCTAATTTTTCTGGCCGCGTCCAGCCGTGGCGACGAGGAAGCCTCGCGAATTCCAGGGCCTGCGGTAGATCAGTCCTCCGTTGCAACGAAGCTCCGCCACTGTCTTGCCTCGCCTCCGAATCCATTCGACACGAGTTTTGGCTCCGCTTACAGTTCAGGAATGGCTGCCGCCGCTAAACGGACCCGCTTTCTCAAACCATCTGATGCGCTCGTGGCTGTGCTGTGGAAGCACATCGATGATGCAGATGCCTTCGACTACACCACCGATCTTGACGACAGTGTCGATATTCGCCGCCTGATGCCATGGACAGATATGCTTCTCGAAGTTCGGGCAGCGATTCACCCCTAGTGTCAATTGCAAAGAAAGGCGCTGATATGGCCATGACGGCGGTTGCAGAGAAAAGAGAGGAATATTGGAAACTCGCAGATACCGCCGCTAGCTGGGCGGGCGATAGTGGCAACAAGTTGCGCGCTATGCTGCGCCACGTGGACCAGGCAGTTATCAAAGGGAGGAGCCAGGGGGGTGTATGTAAAGCACACCCCTCCCCACTCACCATACCCACGTCCTCTCCTATCGTATCACGCCTCCGTTCCCGACTCAGACTAAGCCCCCGACCAGCGTTCCTCCAACCCCAGCCGCCCAAACCCCATCCAAACCCCATCCAAACCCCATCAAAACTCCATCCAAACTCCATCCAAACCTCATCCGAACTCCACCCAACCACCATCCAAACCCCACCCAAACTCCATCCAAACTCTAGCTGCTGACAGTCGGGACTCTGGACGTCAGGGGTATGGAACGCCGGTGATTCAGGAGGTGTGTCAAGATATATGCCATGGGACGGGTGAGGGGGAGCGCGCGCCCCCATAGGAGCAAGTTCCCGCACTGCCAGGACTGGGTGAAGCCGTTCATCAGGCAGATGATGGATCAAGATGCCCAGCAGGACGGGGCATGGGGCTTGCAGATGAGACGGCATGGGGATACGGAGGAGTGGGTCGGATCAACGATTGGGAGGATGAGGAGGATGCAGATGAGAAAGGGGAGGGGGAGGAGTAGGTAAGATGAGGAGGATTGGGGAGAAGTGTAGAAGGTCGAGTGAGATGTGGGGGGCTCAGCGCAATGGATGATTGAGCGGATGGGACGAAGAGAGAGTGGCCAGGACAAAGAGTACGAGTACAAGTACGACGACCGCATGACGGCGGACGGGGATGGGTGTGCTCTTGCATGCATTCGTGCTGCTTTCGTGCTTTACTGTCGCTGTGCTTGGCTACATTCCATTCGCGATGAGTCCCAACGGCCATGGTATCGCATGTGCTTGTGCCTGGCCCGTCCCCTCCTAAACTACAGCGTTCATGTCCCCTAGCAGGAGCTCTCCGATGACGCCGCACTTGTCGACGGTTGATCTCGCCTCCCATGCCACCCCTCCGATCCATGTACCACATGTCCCCATCGACTCCTCGCCCCTCGGCCTTGTCGTTCCTAGTTGCACGCGCCTGCCTCGCAGCAAAATGCATGGGCGCGTGGGAGGCGGCTTACCGAAGCCAGGAGGACAAGCCAAATGCACCACCTGAATACATGGAGAATTGGGCGAGGGCTCCTGAGGACGGGCCAGGGGGCACTGCTAAGGCCACGTGGAAAGGCGGCGAGTTACATGAGATTCCTGGCGCCACGTGGGCCGTGGTGGACGGCAGCATGCTTGAGAAAAACAAGCGCCGAGTGAATGGCTATGGTCTGGCACTCTAAATAATGGTACCATGTATTGGTTGAGCGAGAATGAGCGCAAAGAGACTGTGTTCTACGTCATATGGGAGAAGAAACCCAACGAAGCCAAACACATGTTCTTACAACTTGTCATCAATGACAGAATGGAAAAGCCAGTTCAGTTCTTGACGGACCTAGCGAAACAGTATTTCAATGAAAAGAAACCCACATTGGACAAATATGCCATGGAAGTCAACAAGAAAGAGTACATGCATAAGTGCGAGATCACCGCTAAAAAGAGACCTGCCGCCGCCGCGCAGCATGATGGCACCGCAAAAGCATCGAAGAAGGATGGCGCGGGCGACGAGGACACAGGCGGAGGCAAAAAGCAAGGGGCACTCAAGAAGCCTGCCAACGCACCAGCAGGAAAGAAGGACGATGAGGACGAAGAGGATGAGGAAGGGGAGGGCGAGGAGGACGAGGGGGGCGAGGAAGGCGGCGGGGGCGGCGAGGATGACGAAGAAGAGGGCGATGCTGCCGAGGAGGACATGGAGGATGAGGAGGACGGCGAAGCTGACCCCGAGGAGGACGATGCTGAAGCCGAAGAGGATGAGGAGGAGGAGGAAGCCGAGGAGAGAGGAGACTAGAAGCCAAATATGAGGAAGCCAGCTGGTGCGCCGAAAGCAGACCCACGCAAGCGCCCCGCTGCGGCATCGGGGGGATGTGCTGAGGCGGCATCGGGGGAGGGGGCTGGGGAGACGATGAAGAAGCCAGCAGCTGCAGGGGCGAGTGATGATACCAGCGATAAGCAGCATTGGCCCGCACATGTGCAAGATAAGGGCATCACAGTGAACAGCGATACGCCTTCGAAGCGTATCAAAGGCAAGCAGGGTCCCCTTGGCTCGGATTTGGCGCAGTCAGCGGATGAGCGCGCGGCAGTAGACCCGTACGGCGCACCATCGGCGGCGGCGTCGCCGAGAGTTTCGGCATCGACAGGGGCTGAGGCACCCGCGTCCCCGACGCCCGTCCCCGAGGCGCGCGCGCCCCCGCGGTCCCCGCAGGAGGCGAAGGTGTCGCCGAAGGCGTCACCGAAACCAGCAGTGAGCCCCGTTGGAGGCACGTCGGGGAGGATCCCTGGCTGCATGTTCGATCCAGAGTCGGAGTAGAGGTCTGCCAAGCAGCGATCCTCATTGTGCACCCCTGTGTGCCTCTTTCGCGGGGGGGCGAAGGCCAACCTCCACCAATGCTCCCAAGAACTGGCCCAGTGGGTCCGCGTAGATGGGGTCGGGAGGCGATGCGATCGGCGACGCAATGCGATCCAATGTGTTGCCATCCCCCGTCCTGACGCCGATGCATCGGCGATGCAACGTGACCCTCCGACCCCCGTCTATGCAGACCCCATGTATGCATGTGCGGTGGCATTCCTTAAGAGCGTCCATCTTCCTGTCCTTCTCGCCTCTCAATGCGCATATCATACTCGCTCTCATCCTCGCCTTAGTCTCATCGCGGTCTCTCGTAGCATTAGTTTCTGACCTCTCAGCCTGCTTGCGCTGCGCGGTACTGTTGCACGCAGCGCGCAAGGAAATGCGACGGACTCGCCGCTCATCCTATCCAAATGCTCGGCGCATGCATGGGCCCCCGGCATCCTTCACCCTACTCGCTCTCTCCCGCCCTCCCTTGGCATGCAATAATTCCAAACCTCCCCCAGCGCACCATCAGTTGCATCGGCCTCGTGAGACACGCGCCCTTTGCTCGTGTCTAAGCTACCCGTGCATGAGATGGAGTGCGGATAAGGAGGTGGGATACGTTGATGATGGATGGCGCGGGGTGAGGGGTTGATCTGAGGAGGATGAGGTGAACGGGTGAGGAGGATGGGGCAAGGACGATGGGGGTGAGGCGGATCTGATTCGCTTCCCTCCCCTGACCCTCGCCCAATGGGCCTGTGGCGGGAGGTCAAGGCTACCGTCGACAAGGACAGCGTCTACGGCGAGCTCCTGTCGGCGGACATGACGACGGTGAAGAAGCGCATCGGGGCCGAGCAGTTCGAGCTGAAGGTCAAGAAGCTGACCAAGGCCAGCTCTCGGGTGGGCTGTCTCTGGGGAGGTGGGCCGCCCTTTCCTCTCCTCGCTCTCTCCCTCTCCTCTCCCTCTCCCTCTCCCTCTCCTCTCCTCCCTTTCCTTTCCTCTCCTCTCCGTGTCCTCCTCTCCCTCTTCCCCCCTCTGGGGAGGTGGGCCCGCGCGTGCGCCGTGGGCGGGGGGGGGGGGATAGCGAGCGAGATCCCATCGGGCCCCTGTCGATCTGTCTCGTTCGCCCCCCCCCCCCCCCCCCCCCACCATCGAGCCGCCCCGCCGCAGCCTTGCATGCCCGCCCCCCTCGAGCGAGGGCCTGAGCGAGCACGTCAAGACTGTCGTCGAGGAGGTGGCTCGGATCTGGCGCCAGAAGAAGGCGCGTGAGACTAAGAAGAAGTGATTATTAGCCGTTGCTGGGCAATTTTGTCGTCTTGTCAGTTTCGGGCTCAGATCGCATGATTTCTGGGGGTGGCGCACCTGACGCTCAAAATTTTGCCCCGGTGGGCGCAAACCGCACCCCCGGCCAAACTCCGGCCAAACTCCATCCAACACACCCACGATCCCTGATAAATAACAGGGTCCGGGGCATCCAAACTCCATCCAAACTCCGGCCAAACTCCGGCCAAACTCCATCCAACCTCAGAAACCATGATTCGGGCCGAAATCAGCGCTTCGCCGTGAGATTTGGCTTCAGTCCGTCTCGTCACCCCTCCACTTCTGACAAATCTTTCCCCCGCCCACCCTCCACCATCCGCCTCCTCCGTCGCCCACTTCCCCCCCCCCCCGCCGCTCCCATCCGCCATCTCCACCCATCTCCACCCATCGCACATGGAAGCGACGGAGCCCCAGACTGAGGACACTTCGGCCGTCTAGCTTTGGCCAGGGATGCAAGCAGCACATGAGCAGCCCTGTCTAGTTTGCTCCGCGATCGCAAGCAACGCCCCACGCACGGCCATGGGGATATGGCGCGCAGAGACATCCCGACTGGTTGCCGATGCTGGCAGATACGGGATCCGCCAGCTATGGGTGGTAGCCGCTTTTGAATCCTGTCTCGGTTTCGTTTGGGGCGTGCGAGAGCGAGCATCGCCGCGCGTTTGAATGTTAGTTCGGATCTGTCAGGGCTCGACCAAGGCCGGGGTGTGAGAGGGGGCGGGGCTGGCGTGTCGGATGCGGACTGCGTAACGTTTTCTGGCCGTGGGACGGCCAATTAGCTGCGTCGGAAACGTTCGGCAGTCGTGCTTGTATCCGACGTGTTGTGATCATTCGCACTTGGATGGGGGGAGGGTTAGAATCTGCAGATGGTAGAGGTACGTAGGCCACGAACGGATTTGAAACAGCGCGCAGGAGGGAACGGCCACTGACAGAGCCGTAGCGCCGCTGCAAGTGCATGCGGGTGTGTATTTACGTATGTGCCCAGAGCATGTACGCACCATATCAGGCGTAGTTTTGACGGGCTTGCAAGTCATGCTCAATTCATGCCGTGTTGGGCCAAGGTTCCGACCAGCTTTTTTGCGATTTCTTCCAGGCGGGCCGATGGCTCCAAAACGGAAACGGAAGCATCAACAACAACTCGTGCCTTCTAGCGATGGCCGTCGACGACGAGAGGCAGGATCTGCGTTGTTCGAACACCTGTTGGGGGTATATGCTCTGGGCAAACCCATGTCCGCGAAGGACCTTTCTATCGCGTGCGGATATGCACACTCTGCTGGTGTCTTGGGTGCTCATTGGGGGCGATGGGGGCTACCTCCTGGATTACAGTCAGGGAAATACAAGCGGTATATCGATTCATTACTGCCGTGCCCAGGGCCGATGTACGTTGCAGATTTGCCGATGCGTGTGAAAGGCCACATGCAGAAATCAACAGCCCCACAGGAGTTTCAAAAGGTATACGAAACGCTGGCAGACGAAGTTTCGGAAAACGTAGACCTTCAGGATTTGTTGCTCGAAGGGACCCTGGACCAAAATTCAGTTATGCTGACCAGAGCTTATCAGGACCACGCATTAACTAAGGAGTGCCTTCAAGAGACAGGACGGTGGCCAGTACCATTGGGCCTCTACGCTGACTGTGTGCGGTTTACGCCAATTCACGCTGGGCGGACTGACTCTATTTTGAATGTGAGTGTCATCAACTTGCTGTCGCAGAACAAGCATTACCTCGGATTTTTGAGGAGCAACGATAAGTGTGGGCGTGGCTGCGGTGGGTTATGCACGACACAATCATTGATGGAGGTTATCAGTTGGCAATTGGGATCTCTAGTTAGGGGGCGCGTGCCAACCGAGCGGCACGACGGGTCTGCGTGGCGCGACGGCGATGAGCCCCGGTCAGGTGATGACTTAGGTTTTCGGGGGGTCCTTCTATATGTGATGGGGGATTGGGCAGAGTTCCCAAAACGTTTAGGATGGCCTCTTGGGCCAGCTGGCGCAATCCGCGCCCCTGTTGCGCCGCCGCGGCAGATTCATTGCATGTGTTGTGCGACGGTTTCATTGACAGTAATGGGTTACCTTTTGCCGACAGGACGCCAGAATCGTACGAGGCCTCATGCAAATCGTGCGAGGTGGAACTGGTGATCGATACAGAAGCTCTTAGGGATCAGGTGATGTCGTGCGTGGCGTACAGAGAGGAAACATCGAAGACACCAGGGGGGCTCTTGGTTGTGCGGACGTGTCCTGGCCTCATGTTGCAAGAGGGCGACTCGCTACGCGCGTCGAGGGAGCTGCCAGATCTTAAAAAACTTGGATCGAGGCCGCTCCCATTCAAGGCTGTTTTCTGGCGTAGGCACGTGGATGCGAGTGGAAGATGTACAGACTGGCTAAGTCATAGGTGCCAGTTGTTTTCAGAGCACCTCAGGACATCCCCCTCGAAAAGTCTTGCCCTGGACACACTTCACACGATTTAACTCGGAATTGCACAACGAATTTCGTCTGCGATATTTTGGATGATTCTTGAGTTGAACCCATGGGGGCTCTCATCCCTGACAACAAAAGTGAAGCGTCTTGAGGCGGATCTGTTTCTTTGGTTCGAAGAGAAGGGCATTCCGCATCCTGAGAGGATTGGTTGTCTCACTCCTGGGATGGTGGGGGCTGGTAAGAAACTCAGAAGACCTCGGAACACGCCACATCCAGGAATGACAATCGCTTTGAAGGGGGCTGAGTCAGTTTTGTTTATGCGGTTCGCGCTATGCCTCCTGGAGTCCCATGGGGGCAGGGTCAAGGGGTCGGCCGATATGATGCGCGCGGGTAACTCTCTCATTGGCTGGTTGAATCTGTCCAAGGCTGCGCCCGCTCGTTTGCCACGGGACACGCATCAGGCATTATTGGACGCAGCGGCGCGGGTTGCGGTGCACTCTGATCTCGCAAAGGTCAGATTGACGCCGAAATTTCATTTATTTTGCCATCTTACGGTGAGGACCCGCGGGACCACGAACCATGAAAGAGGTTTGGGGGATGAAGAGGGGGAGAATACAGATGAGGAGGGGGATGAGGGTACAGATGAGGAGGGGGATGATGGGAGAGGATGAGGCGGAGTAGGAGGTGGATATGGACGGGTGGGGACCTGCGGAGACCCCAAGGGCCACCCTGTGTGTTTGGTGGAGCAACAATCACCACAGTAGCGATGAGGAGGGAGGTGGACAGATGATGATGAGGAGGGCAACGAGGAGGAGGAGGAGGAAACTAAGAGCCCCGGTGAGCCAGGGGTCGCGGCCCTTCCACGTTCGTACTCCTCCTACTTCGCTTTCTGCCCCCATGGAATCCTCCTCCTCCTGCTCCTACTTATCCTCTTCCTCCCCCTCCGTCCCCTGCTCCCCTTCCTCCTCCCCCCCCTCTCTGTCCCCGTATGTGTCTTGCTAGATTCCACAGGATGTGGGAGTTTGGGCTTTCCGATTTTATTCCACATTTACGGATGAGACGCTCAACTGCATGGTTCGCAGCTTGGCCCAAAGAGCGCACAGGCGCACCCTAGCCAGGACAACGCACGAACATATCAAAACAATTGGCTCGCTGGGGTTGTCTAAAGTCATATATGGCTCAGATTGCGGTTTCGACGGATCGCACGACAGAGCCCCGAGGTCTTGGGATTGGCCCCCCCCCAGTGGGTCACTGATCTCGTGAATGCTCGTTGGCCGAACTCCCAGCTGGGCGTCGACAGCGGCGACATGATTTTGGATTTCGCGAAGCGGGAGGTCGCCAAGTGGGGCAAGGGCGGCGACGGCATCTCCAAGCTCAACGGGTATTTAGACCTTTTCGAGGTGTGCTGCGGCAAGGGCGGCACGACCGAGAAGTCGAACGAGTTGCATGTTGCAGCTCGTGGCTTCGACAGGCGAGCTGCCGATTTCCAAAGGTGGTGGCCCATTCGGCGCGAGCAGGCGGGTTCGGCGATCGGCGATGCGTCTCGATCCAGAGCCTGAGTTGCCCCGCCCCGACATCGCCGATGCATCGGCGATGCGGCGGAACCATCCGACCCCGTTTTCTCGGGCCCTTGGGCGACCGCCAGGCGCGGTGGTTTTTCTTAAGAGCACCCTCCCATTCGATTCCTCATCCTCTTCCTCCCCGATCTTCCTCCTCCTCCTCCTCCCCCTCATCCTCCTCCCCCATTCCTACTCCACCACTCCCCCTCTGTCCTCCCCCTACCCTCCCCCGACCACTTCATATCTCATCCTCCTCGCCAGCCTCCTCCTCCCCCTCCCCCTCCTCCCCCTCCTCCTCCTCCTCCTCCTCCTCCTCCTCCTCCTCCCCCCCCTCCTCCTCCTCCTACTCTTCCTCCGCCTCCTCGGGGCAACATCGGAACTTAGCCCGCTCCTCCCCGCCATCGAGCCAGGCGGACCTCGCGCATTTCAGAGGATCTGTGCTCGCTCGAGGGCATTCTCGCGGCGGCCGCTGGTATATGCCAGGTTCGTCGAGGAGGCATTGTTTTTTTTTCCCAGCCCTCCTTGGTTGGGTATTCGTTTTGAATAGGGCAGTGTGGTCGCGTCCTTCCCCCCCCCGCCTCCCGCCTCTTTCCTGCCTCTTTCTGTCTTGCCTGCGGGGGGCTGCGATCTGTGAAACTGTCGCCACTTTCGAGGCCTGCTGGGGGGTCCTGCATAGAGGGTAATCGCGGCGGATTCAAATTAGACCTCGCCATCCCTGGGGGGCTGCGATCTGTGAAACTGTCGCCACTTTCGAGGCCTGCTGGGGGGTCCTGCATAGAGGGTAATCGCGGCGGATTCAAATTAGACCTCGCCATCCCTGGGGGGCTGCGATCTGTGAAACTGTCGCCACTTTCGAGGCCTGCTGGGGGGTCCTGCATAGAGGGTAATCGCGGCGGATTCAAATTAGACCTCGCCATCCCTGGGGGGCTGCGATCTGTGAAACTGTCGCCACTTTCGAGGCCTGCTGGGGGGTCCTGCATAGAGGGTAATCGCGGCGGATTCAAATTAGACCTCGCCATCCCTGGGGGGCTGCGATCTGTGAAACTGTCGCCACTTTCGAGGCCTGCTGGGGGGTCCTGCATAGAGGGTAATCGCGGCAGATTCAAATTAGACCTCGCCATCCCTGGGGGGCTGCGATCTGTGAAACTGTCGCCACTTTCGAGGCCTGCTGGGGGGTCCAGCATAGAGGGTAATCGCGGCAGATCCAAATTAGACCTCGCCTCCCTGGGGGGCTGCGATCTGTGAAACTGTCGCCACTTTCGAGGCCTGCTGGGGGGTCCAGCATAGAGGGTAATCGCGGCAGATTCAAATTAGACCTCGCCATCCCTGGGGGGCTGCGATCTGCGAAACTGTCGCCATTTTCGAGGCCTGCTGGGGGGCCCAGCACAGTGAGGGCCACGGGCGGATTCAAATTAGACCTCGCCATCCCTGGGGGGCTGCGATCTGCGAAACTGTCGCCATTTTCGAGGCCTGCTGGGGGGCCCAGCACAGTGAGGGCCACGCGCGGATTCAAATTAGACCTCGCCATCCCTGGGGGGCTGCGATCTGCGAAACTGTCGCCATTTTCGAGGCCTGCTGGGGGGCCCAGCACAGTGAGGGCCACGCGCGGATTCAAATTAGACCTCGCCATCCCTGGGGGGCTGCGATCTGCGAAACTGTCGCCATTTTCGAGGCCTGCTGGGGGGCCCAGCACAGTGAGGGCCACGCGCGGATTCAAATTAGACCTCGCCATCCCTGGGGGGCTGCGATCTGCGAAACTGTCGCCATTTTCGAGGCCTGCTGGGGGGCCCAGCACAGTGAGGGCCACGCGCGGATTCAAATTAGACCTCGCCATCCCTGGGGGGCTGCGATCTGCGAAACTGTCGCCATTTTCGAGGCCTGCTGGGGGGCCCAGCACAGTGAGGGCCACGCGCAGATTCAAATTAGACCTCGCCATCCCTGGGGGGCTGCGATCTGCGAAACTGTCGCCATTTTCGAGGCCTGCTGGGGGGCCCAGCACAGTGAGGGCCACGCGCGGATTCAAATTAGACCTCGCCATCCCTGGGGGGCTGCGATCTGCGAAACTGTCGCCATTTTCGAGGCCTGCTGGGGGGCCCAGCACAGTGAGGGCCACGCGCGGATTCAAATTAGACCTCGCCATCCCTGGGGGGCTGCGATCTGCGAAACTGTCGCCATTTTCGAGGCCTGCTGTGATCCCCGTTTTCGAAGTGGCTAGGAGTGCTCAGGAATTGTAAATCATCAGCTTTATCAAGCCCTTTTCCTGTAGCCAGTGTCCTGCGAGTCTCCCGAATTCCGTCTGCAGACATATGTAACCCATCGCTCCGTCATCGCCCCCTTATAAAGTATCCTAAACTATTTGCGCCCCGCTTTTGCGCAGGGGTTGGGTACGTCGCCAGGGTAATTTTTCAACCTGAGTGCAATGCGTGGCTGAATATGTCAATGGGCCACACGAAGCGCAAGAGAGGTGTCGACATTAGCCTTGATCAACTAAATGGGGACACGTCTAGGACAGATGTCAGGGAGGCGAACTTCGCGGCGGAGGTCGCGCCACTGCCTCAGCCGAGCTAGCCCGACCACAACCACATGAGAACCTTAGCGACACCAGCCCGAGCAGCCGAGCTAGAACATTCAAACCAAATGAGAACCTTAGCAACGCCGGCCCGAGCAAATCATAACGAGCTGATCTCGGGAGCGCCAAACCAAACGTGGTCGGGGACCCCGGTGCACCAGGCTGAGGGTAGCGGGGGGGTGGAGGGATGCGAGGGGGCAGTGAGGGTAGGGAGAGGAAGAGTGAGTGGGAGTGGAAACGAAATGAGTTTGGATGTGAAGGGGGCGAAGGGGTGCTGGGATGAGGGGCAGAGGGATGAGGAAGATGCGGGGGGCGCCCGATCGCCCAGGTCCTGGTTGATGTGTTTGGCGGACATGAGGGGCGTCAAGGTGATCGTTGAGAACCCCATGGGGAGCGCATTCTATGACGTGGTCAGCATCAAGGCTATTGCTCGGGGCGGGAGAAAGAGAGAGAGAGAGAGATATTGATATGTATATATACACATATATACACATATATAAATATATATGGAGAGAGAGAGAGATAGAGAGAGAGAGAGGTGAGAGAGAGAGAGAGATAAAGATATAGAGAGAGCTCGACAGACTCTGACCCCAAGGGGCCATCTCACTCCTCCCTCCCGACCTCCTGCCTTCGCTTTCCCCTCCTACTTATTCCCCCCTTCCGCTCATCCCACCTTCCCCCCATGCTCCCATCCTCCCTACCCCCTCAGATCTGCTTATCCCTCTTGATCCCGAAACGGCGCATGCCCCTTTCCCCCGCTCGTGCTATCACGCGAGGCCGCGATCGAGCTCATCGAGGCTGGCAGGGTGACAGTGTACCTCGGCTATTTCGGCATGGGCTCGAGCAAGCCGCTCACGCTGTACACCGCGCACGATGTAGGCAAAGCTCGTTATTTCTTGTCGCGTTCGCGGGGCGAGGCTGCGGCTGCTGTTGCGGCCCTCGGCAGGCAGACTCCTCTTTTTGTGGGGGGCCCGCGTTTGTCGGGTACACCTGCCACCTCGGGCTGGAGGGCCGCAGTTTGGGTCTCTGGGACAAAAGGGGCCCAGGGCCAGAAGGCTTCCCGTGAATATCCAGAGGCTTTCTGCGAGGCCGTGGCAGCCCTGATCGTGGATGACCTCGGTTTGAGCTTGTAGCATGCGTCCGCCAGAGCTTCCCCGACCCTCCAACTCAGCCCAACCTTAAAAGCAAGCCTCCAATCTAAGAACCAGAGCCTCAGCTATCCCGAAGCCCCACTCAGCCACCAGACGCGTCGCCAGAGTTTCAATCCTAGAGTACGTATCGCGCGTGTGCTAAACACGCCATGATATGCGTGCACAGCGGGTGCTTCTGAATGCATCCGAGACCCTGGTGAAAAGGGATGCAAGGGCACAGGGGGGAGGAGGAGGCAGACGAGGAGGCGGAGAAAACTGAGGAGGATGACAATATACTGGGAGAGGCGGGGTCGAGTTTGGATGGAGTTTGGATGGAGTTTGGATGGGGCGTCGGGCCCCGGCGACCGAGGGGGGGGGTGGGGCGATGAGGAGGATGCGGAGGAGGTGGGCTGAAAAGGACAGAGAACACTGCAACTCAATTCGGGCGTCGGCGGCCGTGCGAATAAGTAAACCGTGATGCCAGCTTGCACGGAGGCCTTGCTTGTGCGAGGTGCGTAGTACAGCACTTCGCACGTCGTCGTCGTCGTCGTCGTCGTCGTCGTCGTCGTCGTCGTCGAGGTCGTCGTCGTCGTCGTCGTCGTCGTCGTCGTCGTCGCCGTCGCCGTCGTCGTCGTCGAAGTCGTCGTCATCATCGTCGTCGTCCTCGGGTCCTCCTGCTGGGCGATTTGCTCGTCGCGGCATCGTCGTCTCCCAGGGGTTGGGCAGGGCAATATTGCAGCCAACGTTTGCTCAGAACGTAATGCACGGAACTAATATGCCCTCGCAGTCGCGCTCGCGCCCCAGGGGCGATGGCAGGGGTTCGGCCAGTTCGGGCCAGGGGCAGTGCCATGACAAGGGCTCGGGCAAGGACAATAGCCACGACAATAAGGGCTCGGGCAAGGACCAGGGCCATGACAAGGGCTCGGGCAAGGACGACAGTCAGGCCGAGGGTTCGGGCAAGGGCGCGGGCCATGACAAGGGTTCGGGCAACGGCGTGAGCCAAGACAAGGGCACGGGCAAGGGCGCGGGCCATGACAAAGGGACGGGCAAGGACCAGAGTCGCACACACAGCAGGGCACAACATGAGGGCCTCCCGCCCGAGGTCTACGCCACGCTAGGACACGGCAAAGGCATCGGCAGATCGGTGATAGAGACGCAGCTTGGACCGTGCAGTGACAGCTCGCCCCTCGACGTCTCGACCTCTTGCGCGACGGCAACGTTTGACAGCTGCGCGAAAGCAAATGCAGAGGCGACGCAGGCATGAGAGGGAGGAGTAGGATGGAGGCGGAAGGGAGAGGGATCTGGGGATAGGGCGGGCGAGTGGTGAGGGAACGGAGGGATTTCGGAGGGGGGAGGGGATGGGGAGGAGGGACTCGGGCGGGGGTGACCTCCCCAGACCACTGCGAACCTGATGAAGTGCATACAGGAGAACAACGCCATGAGAGGTGAAATTGTGGGTCTGCGATCTCGGATTGCTTCCCTGGAACTGCAAATGTACATGGTCCTGAAAACGTATTGCAAATACGACATCCTCGAGGCGCCTGGCCCCCGCGTCGGCCCCCCAGCGGTGGCCGTCCCGTTCGCGAACGACCCCCCAGGCGCGGCGGCGCCCAGCGGGTGCCCGACGTTCAGCCTCGACGACCCCCAGGGGGGAAACGATGAGGAGTGAGGGAGGAGGCTAGGGGGCCAAGATCGGGGCTAGGGAATGATAGACACCCCACCAGGACGGCTATATTCAGAGAGGGGCGACTATGGTATTAGCGACTCCGATTTCGACCCGAACGTGGACTCGCCGAATCCTTGGCCCCAGGAGGGCCGACGAGGGAAATCCTTGGCAAGGGGGAGGGATCGGAGGGAATGGGGGAGGAGGGAAGGTTGGAGGATTGGCCCCTCCCGAACACGAGGGCCGCCTCCACCGCCGCGGAGACCGCCCCGCACCCTGGCGGCAGCGGAAGCCCGGTGGCCGCTGAGGCCGCGCCCGAGGCGGCATCGGCGAGCTGAGGGTGGGGCCAGCTTCCCCTTCCTCCCTCCTCCTTACCCTCGCCACCTCTCCCCCCCCTCCTGCCCCCTCCCAGTCACCCCCTGAGTTAGCCTCATCATTCGTTCGTCCTCCAGGGTCTCTGCCCTTTTTCTCCTGCCCACCCTCTTCCTCCTTCTCTCCTCCTCCTCCGTTTCCTCCCCCCATCCTCCTCCCTTTCCTCCTCCTCCACCTCCACCTCCTCCTCCTCCTCCTCCTCCTCTTCCACCTCCTCCTCCTCCTCTCCCTCCTACTCCTCCTTCCCGCGCCTACTCCCGCCTGCTCCCCCACCTCCTCGCCCTCCTGCCTGGGCTGCGCCTCGCCACCAGCCAGCTGGCACGGAACCGCTCGCGCGAGCGAGACGCCCGACCCCGAAGGCGTCCGAGCACGGGCGCGGCGCCGCCGCCGTCGCCGTCGTCGTCGGCGGCGGCGGCGGCGACGGCGACGGCGACGGGGGCGGCGGCGGCGACGGCGACGGCGACGGCAACAGCGACGGCGGCGGCGGCGGCGGCAACAGCGACGGCGGCGGCGGCCGTCGCCGTCGCCGCCACCGCCGCCGCCGTCGCCGTCGCCGTCGCCGCCGCCGCCGCCGCCGCCGCCGTCGCTGTTGCCGTCGTCGCCGCCGTCGCCGCCGCCGCCGCCGCCGTCGCCGCCGTCGCCGTCACCGTCGCCGCTGTCGCCGTCGCCGTCGCCGTCGCCGTCGCCGTTGCCGTCGCCGTCGCCGTCGCCGCCATCCCCCCTGCTTTCCCTCCCCCCCCTCCCCCCCGCTCTCCCCTCCTCCCCCTCCTCCCCGCTCCCCCCTGCCCCCCCTCCTCCCCCCTCTCCCCTTCTCCGCCCCCCCCCCGCCCGTGGCCGAAGTACGCGCGCATGCGTGTGTGTGTGTGTGTGCGTGGCCGACGTGATGAACCTGAAAGGCGCGGTTGCGGATCTCGCTGGTGATATTCCGCCACCGTGCGTCGGGTGGCATCTTCGCTCTCCTCGCCCCCCCCCCCCCCATCCTCCTCCTCCTCCTCGCCGTCCCCCTTCCTTATGTTCCTCCCCCTCTTTTTCTTCTTCGTCCTCCTCCTCCACCTCCTCCTCCTCCCCCTTCCCCCTCTCCCCGTCGTCGTCCTCCTCCTCCTCCCTCAAGCCAACGCGGGCTCAAACTAGCTATGCGGGCGCGCTTGGCGCCAGCTGAGCTCTCGGATATCCGTGCAGGAGCGTCGACAATATATATATATATACATACATATATACATATATACATATGTATATATATATATATATATATATGTTGCCGATGTTCCTCGTCGACTTTAGGCTCGGTGCGTGCCCGCGACGTTTCGATTTGACGGTCGGGCCGCGGTCGTGCATCAATGCTCAAGAAATGGATTGCTTTCCTAGTAGCGGAGCAGGAACAAGCGAAACGATTAGCGGAACCAGAAAAACCAACACAACCAAACAAACAATACAACATATGATCTCAGAGCTCATATGTAGCAGCACTTGGATCTTAGTCTAAGATCCTGGGGACCTGTGGGTTTCCAGAAAGTGGCCCGGGAATCGAGTTCTGGGAGGTCGAAGAGCACGAAGTGTGTGACTGTTGGCGAAAAGCGAGCCCGGCTCTGTTCCCGGTTCTCCAGAATGTGGCCCGGGAATGGAGTTCTGGGAGGTCGAAGAGCACGAAGTGTGTGACTGTTGGCGAAAAACGATTCCCGGTTCTCCTCCCCGGCACCCGCCCAGACCCCCCTGTGGAGTCCAGATGCATTCTTTTGACACCACTAGAAACCTATCAGCAAAAGCTGTTAGGTAATGAGAGACCAGGGCGGGCGAGGAAGGGGGGGGCAGAGAAAGGCGAGACCAAATAGCGGACCTCAGAGCTGCCGCCGCGGGACTAGCGAAAAGAGCGTGCCAGGCGTCAACATCCAGCGCCCCGCAACCCGCGCACCGCGGCAGCGTGGGGGCGCAGAGTGGGGCCCCGAGGACCTGGAGCGGCCAGCACCCCGACATCCGCACGACTGCCCATAAGCGAGATTGAAGCCAAGAGCCTGGGCCAAGCTCCAAGTCCAACAAATTCCATTGGAGGCCAGGCGGCCCAGACAGCCACGCCGAGAACGGCAGGCGGAACGCTGGCAGTGATGCAGCTGCTGCCCGCTGGAACGCAAGCTGGTCAAGCTTGAGCAGGGTGGGCCGGGCCACGTGAAATTTGTAGCTGCGCAACAGCAGCCGGCGAGCCGCTGGATCTGTTCGAGCAGTTGCACAAGCTTGCTGCCCAGCAAGGGACCACTCAACTACGTCAGGGAGGGGGGGTCCACGGAATTCATCCACGCCCGCGCGGCTGACGCCCATGAGGAACTGCGCGTGCTCTCTGCCACCTGAAGCATGATAGCTCCAGGATGCTCACCAGGTAAAAGGAAGAGCCTCGCACGCGCGAGGATAGTTCGCTCGACCATTTTGGTGCCAAGGCGCATGTGCCAACCACGCTGCACGATGACAACCGGGCCAGGGAGCGGCAGGCCAGCGGCACAACCGAGCAAGCGGCGGGCCCACCCCGCTTGCATGTAGCCAAGGGAAAAGCGAGCACGGGAAGCGAGAAAAAGGAAGGGGGAAGGATAGAGCAAAGCAGACTCTACACGCAGCGGCACCTGTGCACACAGGACTGGGAGCCCAAAGCCTCCTGTCTCACCTACGAAAAACAAGGGCTCGAACAACCCCTGAGGTCTGATAACTTCTTTTTTTGAAGTTGTAGTTATATGCTAACATCATAATAGGTATAACTTTATTTCTCTTGGGGCTCTGTGAGCCAACTTCATTCTAATAACACAGCAATTACAGAAATGAAGTTATGTTGCGTATATTGGGCGAGTGTGGTTGCGCAGTGCACGCGCGCGTGTAAAACTGTCAAACGCTCACGCGCCGCATCCAAGAAGGCTCACATTTACTCCAAGACAGCTCGTTCCCCTTGGTGTTAGATTATGCTGGATATTTCGCGAAACATATTTCGACGTTTGTTCATTACTTCCCTTGTTGTTAAACCTGGTATTCGGCGGCGTTCGAAGTGTTTGAACTGCCGTTTCACTTCGCGCGGCCTCGCAATCAGCACCCCAGGTAGCACTGCAGTTTCGCGGTAAACGATAAATGCGGCAGTTGCGCGCGAGAAGCAACAAACACGCAAGGGGCGCAGCTCGCGATGCAAAGGCCGCGGAACGCTGCGAAAAGAGGTCCGACGCAGCTCGCCAAACAAAGGCCGCCGAACGCTGCGAGAAATGCGCGGCACCAGATGGAGCTTCCCACGCGCATGAAACCACCCGATCGAACACGGGCCCATGTAGCCATGGGCCCGCGCCATTGCCAACGCCCGCGCCCGCGCGCAAGGAGCAACCATCAAGGGCGCAACGGATCCGACGAGGGAAACGCGCAGGCGGAGGTGGCGAGAAGGAACGAACGGGAAATACATCGACGAGCAAGCACATCCAGAACTTGGCGGGCGAATGCATGGAGGAGGAGGCAAAGATGCGAGGCGGGGGCGGGAGAGGAACGGGGGGGGGGGCAAGGGGAAGGGGGGACGGAGAGGAGGATGTTGAGGTTGAGGTGGAGGAGGATTGACGATCATATGATTTTCGTTTCCGCCAGGTTCGCGCGACGCAGTTTTACGCCCGATGTTTTGCACCGCGTGTATGCTGTATAAACAGACGATGAAAATATTCTGGCCCCCAAGGCCCCCAAGGCCCTCAAAGTTCCCAGGGTCCCCAAGGTTCGAGCTCCCAAGATGGGGCCAGCGGAATGGCTGCAGCCTGTTTATATAAGATTTTCCCGTGGGCCTGTCCCGACCTATCGGGCGCCTCCAGATTTACCACGTTCACCGGACGCGAGTCCAACGCGCCGTCTCGGAGATCCCATTGCGATTCCATCGCCGCTCGCCCTTGGCCTGAATCCTGCTCGTTCGTTCGAGCGACGGGGCGGTCGGGGAGAGCCGCGATGGAATCGCATTGGAATTCGCAAGGTGGATCGTTGAAATCGCGATGGAGTCTGTGCGAGGTCCCCAAGTCCCCCTCCCCCCCTCCCCCTGCTCCTCACCCCTCCTCCTGTCCCCGTTCCACCACCCCTTCCCCCTGCCCCCCCTCCCCCTCTGCACGCGTCGCCCGTGGCAGGGGGCAGAGAACCTTGCGCCAGCCGCGAGCAGCCGCGGGCAGGCCACGAGCAACGATTCACGGGGAAATCAGGCTGGGGTCTGGGGCGCCATCCGACGCCTCTGTTTCTCTCACTCTCAATCTTTCGGCATGTCCGTCTGTCCGTCTGTGTGTCCGTCTGCCTGTCTGTCTGTCTGTCTGTCTGTCTGTCTGTGTCTGTCTGTCTGTCTCTCTGTCTGTGTGTCTGTCTTTATGCTTGCTTCTGCTTGTGATTATGCCGTTGCCTGCTGTCTTGGACGGGCCTCGCCTCGCTTTCTCTCTCTCTCTCTCTCTCTCTCTCTCTCTCTCTCTCTCTCTCTCTCTCTTTCTCTTTCCGTCCTTTCTCGTCGCGTTCGCCCCCCTCTCCCCTCCGCCCCTCCCCCCCTTTCCTCCCCCTCCTCCTCTCTCTTACTCTGCCCTCCTCCCTTCCATGCCCCCCCCCCCCTACTCGGCTGCGTCTCACTCGCTTTGAATCCTCCGATGGCGGCGGCGGCGGCGACTGCGAAGAGAGGGGGGGGGGGGGCGTGAGCGATGCCGCATTCTTGGACTGAGCCCAATCAGAGACGCTTCAGCGCAGCGATGTTTCGCAAACTGCGTCGCGCGGCCAGCTGGCCAATTTTCGGGAGGGCAGCGACGTGCCTCGGGCCGCTCGAACGGGGGCCGATCCAATGCCTTCTCGTCCTCCTCGTCGTTCCTGATATTCCTCCTCCTCTCATTAACTTCGAAGGCGTGCAGGGCTCTGCGCTCTCTGCCTGCTTCTACCGCCTCCGAGCTTGCCACTGCCTGAATTCAGCCCTCAAAAGCGACGGCACGACTTCAGAAGGTGCGTCCGTGACTGATCCATTGCCGTACGTGTCGTCCGACTCGTCTGGGTCTGATCCCTCCTCTTCCTCCTCCTCCTCCTGCTCCTTCTCTGTTCTTGTCTGTCAGAACCTTCTACATCCTCTGAGTTGCCCCTCTCCTCCTCATCCTCTTCCTTCGCCGCCTCCTCCTAGCCTCCTCTCCAAACTTCACGCATCGCTCTGGCTGGTCGCCTTTGCTCCCCCTGTCCTCCTCAGCCTCCTCAGCCTCGTTGTCTAGCACGTCGTGTTTGGTTTCATCCCCCCCCAGCGTGCCCTCGTCATCTGCTACGTCATTCGGGCCGATATCCTCTTCCTCGCCGCCGCCCTGACTTCGATGAAGGCGGTGCGAAGCTGGCAAAACGCTGCGAGCCATCGGGCCTTGAAACCGCGCGGCCCTGCGGGGCCCGTGCCCGACCAGAGTGGCGGCCTGTCGCCAGCCAGTTTCACGGGGCGCGAGCCCAAAGCGCAGCTTCGCGAATTCCATCCCGATTCCATCTCGCAGCTTGCGCCTGGCGCCCCACCCGTTCGCTCGAGCGGGCGATCGTTCGGAGCACGCTGCGATGGAATGTCGCTGGAATTCGCGAGGCGGCGCGTTGGAATCGCGGTGGAATCAGCGCGGGGCCCTTCCCACGCCCTCTCGAGGCGATGGCCGAGACGGGGATTCTCAAGATTCCCACGTGGACGTGAGTGGAGAGATGGGGAAGGTGACGATGACGAGGACGGCACAGGTATGCTCTGAGGTTGTGGGGCAAGACATGAGTTACATGATGGAGGCGAGGAGGAGGGTGGGTATGACCATCATCGCGCGAGCATGCGTCCAAATGACGATTGCACACAGTTCAAACCAGGCGCTGCCAAACGAAACGCGCCGCCAGCCACGTGAGCGACGATGCTCGCTAATAGCGCGCATGATTGCACGCAGTTGAAAGTTGCACTTAGCCACGCACTCAGCTATTCGGAATTGCGAAACAAGCGGAGGCCAGCAAAATGGGAAACGATGCGCGCAGTCAGCTTGCAAAAATCATGTGGGTACTGCTGGGTATCCCTCCGGGCAGACTTGTCGAAATTCACCCACTTCGAGCCCCGCGTGCCTGTCCTGGGTTTCTTTGCGTCACTACCCCAATGCAATTTCGCCTTGCGCTTGCCAGAGAGTCCAGGCCCCTTGGCATCTTTCATGGGGCGCCGCAAACTGTCCAGCATATCAGGCTCGAGTGGGAACGTCGTGTAAAGCTCAACTGGCTTAACTGAAAGCCCACCAAAAGCGCCCAAATATGTGGTGATACGAGTGGCGGCAGCCGTTGCGAGCGCCTTCTTTAAAACGGCGTGCTGGTACATAAGGGAGTTGAGCGGCTGCCCCACGAAGACATGGATGCCGCGGGTCTTCGCGACAACAATGACGTATGACCTGGAGATACGCACCACGAGAAACAAACAGACGATGAGAAGGAGGGAGGACTCGACTGACACGAGGAGGTGGGTGGAGGCGGTGGGCAGAGGAGGTGAGGAAGATGAGGATGAGGAGGAGGCGGAGGAGGGGAGGTGGAGGAGGGGAGGTGGAGGAGGGCGAGGTGAATGAGAGCAGGAAGCTGTTGAGGGAGCGGAGGCGGCCCGACCCGACGGCGACGCAAGGCCGCCCCCCCCCCCCCCCCCCCGACCCCCTGTTTCCATGGCCAGCGTTGGCCTCGGGGCGCGAGCTGCGATCCAACAGACATCCCAGGGAGATCAAAAACCTTGGGCAGGGCGTGCTAATGATTCCGTCGAGCTCACTGTGCGTGTGGGGTGGTGGTGGCGGGTGTGTGTGTGTGTGTGTGTGTGTGTGTGTGTGTGTGTGTGTGTGTGTGTTGTGTGTGTGTGTGTGTGTGCGTGTGTGTGTGTGCGGGGGGGGGGGTGGTGGGGGGGTGGGTGGGGGGGGGGGGTCCTTCGCCCAGTGACACGAATGCTGCCACGTGATTGGCTTCTGCCACATCGAGTCTGTCGACGTTCCCAGACGTGTTATCCAGCGATCTCCTTCGGGCGTCGCTTGAGTCTGTTATGCCGATCTACCTCATCCCTCCATCCACCTTTTTCCATCCCGCCCTCTTCTTCTCCTCTCAGGGCCCCCATGGGCTCCTTCGCCACCTCTCCCCTTGCCTTTTCGCATCCTACCCGAGCCTCCCCCTCCTCCCCCCCCCCCTGTTGCGATCCCCCCATCCGCCTCCTATCATTCACCTTTGCCCGACTGTGGGGCCCCAGTTGAAAACAAAAAAAAACAAAGGGTCCCAATCGGAAATGGGGGCTGTGATGGTAAGCTGGCGTTTCCACCCCCTTTCCGTGTATGATGCCTGCTCAGGTTGATCCATGTTGAGCATTGAGGGCTGATGAAGACGCACCCCCCTGCCGCAATGCAACATACGATGCAGAGAACATATAGCATGCCGTCCAGCCTGCACGCATCCTGATATTCGAAGTGCTCCCGATCAAACGAGTATGACACGCCGTCAAACTTGTCGATGATGAGCCTGGAGGTCTCCGAGTTCCCAGAGAAAAGCTCAAGGAAGTTGACAGACCGAGGCATTCCAATTTTCGAAATTCTCATGAATTCATCTGCGGCTGTTAATATCAGGTTGGCGCTGTCGGCAGCATCTCGCAATTGCAATGTTTTGCCGAGACATCCCAGCGATCTGGCTCGACCACACGCCCATATCTTAGCAGGTTCATATTCGGGCGTTGGCGCTGATTCAGCCACGATTGCCAGCATCCCTGATACAGCTAATGCCCAGACACAAGAGGTAAGCATTCCTTGTACGGCAAGTAAGGGGACAATCTCAAACAGGAAGAGAGCTCAACCAAGGACCACACTCGACGCTCAAAGGTGCTGCGATGAGCGTATTTGACGATGTCCCTCAGGAGGATGTTTAGCGTTTCGTCTGTAAATGTGTTGTAGGCCTTGGGGCTGCCGTGGTAACCAATCCTGGGGCTGTTGTTTCTCTCTCTTGAACTCGTTCTCATGCTGCTGATGCTGGAACCTGTGAAACTATACCGTCTTTTCTGGTTTCCCCTTCAATCTTCGGGGTCTCATTTTTCATCCTCCTCCTCCGCGTTTCCCCTATCCCTTCCCGCTCCCCCTCTCTCTCCTCCCTCGCCAACCCCTCCTGGAGTGAACCTCGCCAGCTGGGCGCCCGATCCACCGGGCTCGCGGATTCCAAAGATCCCAAAGCAACGACAGCAACAACTCCCGAGGACCCGCCGCCAGCGCCAGGGGGATTAGAGACAGAGCGGCATACAATGGATTGCAGTGGAGTTGCGAGGGCGGAGGGGGGCGAATATGGATGGGGCGGGGGAGGAGGGGCAAGGGTGGCGGGCAGGTGGGGCGGGAGTGCAGGGAGGGGAGGATTGACAAGCGCAACAGCGACAGCAAAAAAGTGGCCCTCTCAACCATATGGCACATCAAGTGGTGCTTGGGCGTGAGTGCGACGCCCGCGGCATCGCAGCACCTGATGTGTATGTCGACCGCCTCCATCATGCGAAACCTGCTTCCCTCGGAGACGTTGAACATGACCTCGCGGCAAGAGTTCAGCAATTGCTGGAGTGCTCTGCCAGCGCCAATGATCGGTCCTCCGAGAGCCTCATGTCCGCCAAAGCCCTCGATGCGATCCACGAGGAAATCAAGGACCAAAGTCGACTCCGCGGCTTTCAGCTTGATGGGCGCCCCAGGGTGGTGGGGGCACTGGAACGAGCAGCCGCGAGTCTTCCCAGCCATCTTGGGAGTCAGGGCGCGGGCCCAGTTGCCGTGGGGCACTCCTCGTTCCTGCTGCCAGCGGCGCAGGTCAGCGGTAAGGCCCCGAAGCCCGACCTCCACCACGTGTTTCTGGGTGCCAGCGTGTTCGTACAAGTTCATGAGCAATATGCGCCAGATGACGGCGCTCACCCAACGCTGCGCTACTCCGAGGTATAAGCAGTGCATGCTGTCGATGGCAAGCGACAGCTCTGGGCAAATGCCAATTGAAATATCAAATATCGGGTTCCTGTGGTGCACCGCATCCATTGGGTGTCCGCCTAATCCAAGACGCGCTCTCCAGAATTTGAGATCACATGGGTATGAAATTCCAGTCAGGTCACCTATATCTGGCACGTCGCGTGAAGGTTCTAGCCTGTCTCCTGCGATCAGCTTCACGCCGCCGATCTCGACGTCGAGCGAAATCCCGCGAGTTCGGATCCCAGAAACTTTCTTGCTTCCAACTGGTCTCATCCAGCGCAGGACGTTACATAGTTTGTGTTTGTCCGCTGCCGAGTGCAGCGTGAGGGTGAATTCGCATTTCCCGATTGCCTTATCGTAGTCCCCAACCTCCCTGAGCGGCCATTGTGGCCCAGTGCTTGTAGAAAGGAGGCGGTTGAAACTGTGCAGCTCGTCCTTGGCTAAATGGCAGATCTGGCAGGGATTGTGTAACTGGTTGGGCCCCGCGAGGCCGAGCGTCCTGGAATGTTCGCACCAGTCCCCTTTCACGTAGGGTACACATGCAGAAAAACCCAGCTCCGCAACTGCAGGTTCTTGACCAACTGGCCATGGCGTTCCCGTGTGCGTGAGCGGTGGCCGCTTGCCGTCAGCCAGGGCGTGCAGTTGCCATGATATCGTTGAAAGAATTGGATGGATGCTGCACCACCCCCTGCACCCGCAGGTGCACTCATCAGAGTGGCGCAGCGTTGCGATTAGATGTCGTGTGTTCGTCAGTAAGTTGATTCCCCACCAACCCGTGACCGAGTCCGAACGCCCAGCCGCTTGCTGAGAGAAGGAGACGCCGTCGACGTAGAGTGCAATTGGGATTGGCAGTTCGTTCCCAGCCTCGATGGCTTGCTTCACCAGTATGTGATCCTTGTAAACTGGCAAGTCTAATATGCATTCGTCCCGCTCGTCTTCAGGCGCCCGCAGCAGCTTGAGCGACTTCTCGTCGCTGTGGATCTCGTCAGACAATGTCTCGTATATCAGCTTAACAGGCACTGCCCGAACGCGGCGATGGGCCCTCGATTTACATTCTGCGGCACTCCCACGTCATAGAGGTGGCTCGGCGCAGGGAGGACCCGATCAAGGTGTTCTTGCTACTTTCCTGCTTGCAGGTTGGCGCCCCTGGCGCATCTTGAAAAGCAAGCCCCTTTGACGCCCGATTGTTCGCACAAGCTGCATAGCCGACAAAATTGTTTGGCTGTTAGACGTACAGATCCATACAATTCTAGCAGTTGCGTCAGAAGTGCTGCGCCCGCCGCCCTCTCCGACGCATCAGCTCGCAGCGAGGTGCTGCCATCGCCGAAACGATATTGTGGCTGTCGCATGGCGAGTCAGCCCAAGCGTGAGCCAAAATGGCTAAGGTCGGCGAGGAAGTGGGGCAGGCAGCGAGGCACTATGAGGAGCAGGGCGCGAGGGGTAGTGGGGGGAGGGGGCGAGGAGAGGAGTGGAAATGACGGGTGGGAAGCGCGTGGCGCCCCCTCTCACGGTTGGCAGCAATCATCTTGATCATGCGCTCACCCTTCGTTGTCTTTTGGCGGGCCATCACCTCACCCATCCCCGCCCCCGACGGTTAGCGCGGCGCTCTCGAGGCCGCTGAAAGTTCACCTACCTCGCATTGCAGTCCCGAACTCTTGGCCACTTTGGGGGTAGAGGGCGCGAGTGCAGAGGGGGTCGGTCGGCAGAAGAGCGATGCAGGAGGGAACTGAATGGACCTTGGAGAAATAGACGCAGCACGAGATGACAGGGCGGTGCTGGCGCGAGAGGGAGATGGGCAGTATCACCAGACTCGGCCGTTGCGACAGCACTCGCTCCCCCCCGAGGACGACAGTTGGACCGAGCTCGTGCCACGACGTGTTCGGGGACAGCCTCCGCACCGCCGCGCGCCTCTTTTCATGAAACTTGCGTTGACAGAATGTCCGAACTACTGCTGCTGCCGCCGTCCTCCTCATCATCCGTCATCTTTCTTTGCCCTACTCCCCCCCTCTCTCTCACTCTCTCTCTCTCTCTCTCTCTCTCTCTCTCTCTCTCTCTCTCTCTCTCTTTCTCTGCGTTTCCTCCTCATCCTCTGCCATCCCCACCCCGCTTCCTCCTCCTCCTCCTCCTCCTCCTCCTCCTCCTCCTCCTCCTCCTCCTCCCCATCCTCATCCTCATCCTCTTCCTCCTCATTCCCCTCCTCCTCCTCCGCCTCTCCCTCCTCCTCCTCCTACTCCTCCTCCTCCTACTCCTCCTCCTCCCCCTCCTCCCCCTCCCCCTGCCCCTCATCCCTATTTGGCGCAGCTGGCCTCCATGAATTGCCACGGGAGGCCGACATGCCGTGGACGAAGGCTGAAATACTGGCTGCAGCAACGCGCAACGCGTTACCAGCCGCCCTCGTACCACGCTCTGCTGTCAAAGATGCCACACTAGTGCCCGAGCGCCATCTCGTCGGCAGAACATCTGGGCAAAAATGCGGTCGAACCCACGAGAACGTCACTTGTCTCCACAAGTGGGCATGATACCCGCCGTTTCAACGCATGGATGCTCATGGGTCAGCTCAAAATCGGTCCCATCGGCATTCCACCGGTATTCCACCGGACGCCATTTTCTATACGGATGATTCCATCGGTAGTTTTGCATGAGAAATCACAGGTAAAACGGCGATCCCATCGGCATTCCATCGGTGCGATTCCACCGGGATTCCATCGGGATTCCATCGGTACTTTTGCGCCCAGACAGCTGATCCCAGAGTGATTTTCATGGTGCTCGATGCATTTGTCGTCAGATGTTTTGGGTTTCAGTGTCTAAGGCCTCCTCCCACTCCTCTCCCGTCTGTTTCTGCATCCTCTTCCCCTCCTTTCCACGCTGAGAGATGGTGGCGCGGTGCATTCGCTCGAGCGAGAGCTCGGGCACGATTCAATCAGCCGCATGCCCGCACGGCCACCATTGATTCCTGGCTGACAAATACCCTGATGCAGCCAAGCCCCAGGACGTCCTTGAAATCGACAGCGATTTACTTGGACGCCTTGCCAATGATCCGCTGCTTCTTCGGGGTGGGCTCGCTGCCGTTGGCCGCCGCAGCCTTCTCGGCCATCTTCTTCTCCTGCTGGCGCTTCACTTCGGCGAACCCGATGATGGTGCTCACCTCTTCCTCGATCGTATCCAGCGCAGGGTTGAGAGTGTTCGCGATGTCATCCAGCACCTCGAGCGCGATTCTCTCTCCGACGCGCTTCTGGTACTTAGTGAGGTTCTCCGTCAAGGCCGAGCTGAGGTTCGCGTCGTCTGCGACCATCATCTTGACCTTGTTGATGGCATCAAAGAGAGGCTTCACCACGTCAGTCGTAGCCCACTTCTTGTACCAGCTGTCGCTCTGCGTGGTGTCGTACACCGTGGTCCCCGTGGCCAGGACGCCAGCGCACCTGCCGATCACCTTGCGGGCAGACACCATCTTGGCCTGGAGAGGCGTCTTCTCCTTCGGCGCCTTGGCGTCGGCGTCAGCGGGGCCCGCAGCGCAATCAGCGCCTGCCGCCCTGGTGGCAGCCGTCCTCTTCCTGCTGCCCTTGCCGACGCGTTGGAAAGCTATGGAAATCCTCGGCCCGAGCGATGGAAGAGCGATGGAATAGCGATGGAATCGCGATTCCAACGCATTTCCATCGCGATTCCATCGCGATTTCATCACGATTCCATCGCGATTCCATCGCGATTCCATCGCTCGGGCCGATGATTTCCATCGCTATTCCATCGCTCGGGCCGCAGCTGCTGGCACTGGCGTCTCTGGCGCCGCCGTCTCCCCCTCCGCCTCCTGCACAGCGACTGGCGCCGCAGCTGGCGTGGCTGGCGCTGCCTTCGGCGTGGCCGCGGCTGGCGCCACTGGCGTCGGCTGCGCCACTGCCGCCGGCAGCGCGGCCTGCGCCGCGGCAGCCAGCGAGTGCTGGCCAGGCGAATCCTTCGGAGTGAAAATGTGCATCCTCGCACCCTACCTCGTCACCCCTCCCCCTTGCTCCCTCGACCGTCCTCTCTCTCTCTCTCTCTCTCTCTCTCTCTCTCTCTCTCTAGTCTCGGCTCGAGAGTGCTCTGCACTCAGACCGCAGCTACGACGCGAAGCGCCCCGCCTCGGAGTCAGACTCCCAGGCCTCGCGAGACCGGAGGGGTCCCAGCAGGACCCTACTGATTCGCGTCACCTCTCCGCACCAGAGTGCCCGCAGCAATGGCCCCCAAGAAGCCGGAGCGCCGTCACTCTTCAAAGCAGCCTCCGAGCTCCCGCCCCACGCGCCCTGCTGCTGAAGGGTCCCTCCTTCAACGCAAGCAGGACTGCATCGCAGCGTTCAGGCAAGCGGGGTCTGACCGCCCCACGGCCGCCTATAACGGGCTAGCCGAACTGAACGCGGACGAGCTCCAGGCAAAGTACGACATGCACAAGTCCAACACGAAGAAGCTTGGCAGCGCCCTTATCCGCATGTGCGCCGCCAACCAGATCAGCTACACGCTCGACCACTACCAGCGCAGCAAGCCTAAGCGCACTGGCGGTGACACATCGCACCCACCATCGGGCTCCGCACGTCTTCAGGCTGCGGACACCCAATTCATCGCCTTGGACCCTGCCTTTTGGAAGGTCCCTGTTCTTGCCGAACCCACCTCGCCTGACGACGGCAAGACGTACAAGCCCAGCATCAGCCTCCACGACTCCGAGAGTGGCGAATGGCTGCTGCAACACCACCTCGGGCAGGGCAAGCGAGCCACGGGCCAGCTCGCGATTGCTGTCATGGGCCCGAAAAACGACAACTACGTCGGTACCGAGCTCGCCGTCCCCGTCCTGAAGCGCCACCCCAAGGCGCCCAAAGTGGTCCACACGCACGTCCCCGTGATCGTGTACCAGCTGGGCACCAAGGAGGTCGCCTGCACGGAAAAGGTAGCCGTCGCCACCATCGACCCCGCCGACCACGTCTGCTGGATTCGGGCGACCATACACGAGACCGAGGCCATTGCCACAGTCCCCTCCATGCACCAGGCCTTCGAGGACCAGTTCTCGGGAGGTGCCCCCGTGAACGGTGGTCCACGCGCCAAGGGCCCTTTTCGAGGCGACTCCGCTCCACAGGACAAGGCGCGCCAAAAGCACAAGGAGTCCAAGAAAGACGCTCGCCGCCAGGAGCTCGATGGCCAGCTCCAGGACACCTTCAAGGCCCTCTTCCACGGCAACTTTAAAGCCGTCACCATCCTCGAACCCTGCAAAAGCCTAGGCAGGTTTGGATCGGGCGTCGGAAAGAGGTCCCTGGCTGCCACCTTCGGCGTCAGTCTCCAAGCGGTCGACAAGGTCCTGGCGGGATCAGGGCAACTCGGTGCCACCTACGACCTCAGCAACGTAGGTGCAGACGAGCCCACCGCCGACAAGTATCAGACCGTGTGGTTCCCTGAGGACCAGCCCATCACGATGGCAGACGCGTTCCAGAAGTCGGTGGAGCTCAAGGCCCTGGGAGTCGTCAGGCACGGCAAGTCAGGCCTGCTGGGGATCCGTGTTCCGCGGGGGTCTGACGTCGCCAAGGCCGCTGCTGTCAGCATCCGCGGCTGCGAGGCCACCCTCGCCAAGACGCGCTACCGCATCACTGGCATTGCGTCACGCCACGCCACGCTGACCCAGCTCGCCAAGACTCTCACGGGCCCGTCCGTCAAATGGGACTGTGAGGTCTACCACACCGCCTGGGACCCAGCCACTGCGGCCCAGTTTGCCCTAGTGCGCGCCCATCGGCCCCCACTCACCTATACGGTGCAGGTCGCGGGGTGCTCCATCCCGTGGAGCATCGCCGAGGCCCCGCTGGCTGAGGTGGCGCCGAAGCGGGACAACGTTACCATCGTCACGCCTACCACCATCACAGAGCCTGCGACGCCGCCAGCCGGTGGTGGCGGCTTCAGCCCCGCCACCGGCACACTCCTCACCAAAGCGGCCCAGAGCCCCTACCTCCACGACCTCATGACTGCCACGCCCAAAGGCAAGGGCGTCGCACCGCTCCTGACCCCCAAGGAGGAGCCTTTAGCCAAGCGCCACCGCTCCTCCAGCGGGAAACGTGACGCCACGCCGCCCGCAAGGCCACCCCGCGCCCCAGGCCGCAGCTCTTCTGCGCCCCCTCACGGCACGGACGGAGCCGCTGAACCGACGGCCGCCCCAGGACCAGGTGGCCACGACCCCTGGCTTGGCACGGCGGCGGCGGAAGGAGGGGGCCACACCGAAGGCGCCGCTGCCACAGCCGCCGAAGTACCAGGTGACGTCGTTGACGTCGAGATCCTCTCATCAGGCGATGAATACAGCGTGGCCTCCCACGAACTCAACACCTTCGGCGAGCGCTTCGCATCGGCCTCTAAACCGCCCGATGCTGCCACGACCCGCATCCAGCACATGGAACAGCAGCACGAGCTACTAGCCACCACGGTGGATAACATGCAGATGCAGCTTGCGGGCGTTCTCTCCTCCCAGGCCACACTCACGGAGCACGTTTCAGGGCTGGAACGGGGGCTTGCCACCGTCGTCACCCAGCAACAGACGGCAACCGCCGACGCCGCTGCACTGCGCGGCGACATCCAGACCCTCCTCGGGCACCTCACGGGAGGCACCATCCACCTGCCACAAGCGGCCACTCTGGAAGCTAAGAAGGAGGAAGCCGCAGCGGCCGCCGAGCCCGCGGCAGCCTGCAGTGCGACCGACCAGCCAGGCCAGGCCACCCCAGGGACGGGGCCCCCAGGGGCCGACAAAGGCAAGGACAAGGGTCGGGCCACCCAGGACCCGTATTGAAGGTGCCTCAGAGAGCCCGCCTCAGCCCTCCGAGGAAGCGCCTTCAGAGGCACCGCTCCCCTCTTCGCGTCGTATCTCTTTCTTGTTACCTCATGTCTGTTTTGGCAGCAGCACGCGCAAGCTCTCTGGTGTAGGGACACCCGTAGTCTTGCAGGGGGCGTGATTGTAGCGATGTACATGAGCATTCAGGGGTGTATGAGGACGTGTGCTGCCACGCAGCTTTCGGCTCATCGCTCGCGCCGCCCGCCAGGCCTCGCCATCATGCGGCGCCTCGCCTGCGGCCTGGCCCTCCCCTCGCTGGCTGGAGCACGCCCGTCTTCAGGCGGTGCGCCCCAGCACGGAGGAGAGGCTTTCCTGCGACATGCGGAGCGTAGGACGTTCTTCTACCTTTACGATGACAGCATCTACAAATACGATCACAGCGCCATTTTGGACCCGATCGTGAACAGCACCGCCGCCGCTGGCCCGTGCGGCACCGGGCTGCTGGGCGCCCCCGCGAGCGCCTGGCCTGAGCAGCACCAGGGGCCCTGCCCCACGCGCTGCCCCCCTGGGACTTCGACGGCTACTACTATGCCTACGCCGAGTACCAGCACGTCTCCTACGAGCACGCCCTCGTCAACTACGACACATGCATCGCAGTCGACCGCCGATTTTGCCGCAGCTGAGCTGACTCCTGCGTCCTCCGGCCACGCCTCGCACCGCATGCAAGTTCAGCTACGAGGGCTACCATCACTCAATACGACGCCTGCGGTCGACCGTCGTACAGCATATCCTCGATGGCACCCTGTCTTCAGCTTGTCCTCGACCGTCGTGCAGCATATCCTCGACAGGGCCGCTGGCAAGGCCCAGGCACGCAGTGGCGGCTTCAGCCCCGCTGCAGTGCCCTGGCTGCCACCGCCCCCGCATGAGGCAACGCACGCCGCGCACGACCACCTGCGAGAGTTACCACCGACCACGACGCCTGCCGCCGTACGTCGCACCGTGTACCCTCCAGAGTGTCGCACCCCCACAGCGTGCCGACCTGACAGCTTCGACATTACTGACAGCGGTGGGCCGTGCCACGCTGGAAACCACGCCGCTGAGCCAGCGCCGCAGACGGCTCCACCGTGGCCCCCACAGACCACAGGCGCCTCGCTGCGAGCCATCTGGCTCCTCGCGCCCTACCTGTGCATCACCGTGGAGCCCAACGCGCTATGTGGGCTGCTAATTATGGCCGTGCTTAGCACCCACGCACACGGCCTGACTACCAGCAACACAGCGAGTCCCGCTTCCCCTCTGTGCGCCAGGGGTGAACCTGATGAGGACCCCGCCTTCTGGCACCTGATGAACATCCGAGCACGGCTCATCCCGTGCGCCGCGGCGTGGGCACCAGGTGAGGACCATCAGGACGTTTACTGGGCATGGCTCGAGGACTGCGTCCCGCACGTCCTGGCGACGCTCCATCTGCCACAGTACGACCACCTTTTTCCGCGGAGAAAAACGACGCCCTGCGTCACCGCACCGCGGTCGACATGTGCGAGGATATCTGGCACAGAGCGGGCCCCGACAGACAGCGCACCAACCGCAACCTCACTCGTATTCAGGGCAGCCACGAGTACCCCACCCGTTACCTTGGCCTCCTTCTGGAATACCAGTGCGCTCGTGCCCAGCTCGTCGGCCCGCGGCACCACTGCCGCCATACCTCTCACGGGCCCACGCCTTGCTGCCAAGAGGCCTCCCTCCGCCCGACCAAGACGCCCTGGCGTATCTCGTGGATGCGATCCCGCACCACCCGCCAGACCTGCAGCCGCTTGTCGAGGCGGAGCTCGCCGCGGCACCGATGGAACCGCTAAACCTACCACCGCCCGCTGGCCCCCCCGCCCAAAACGCCGCGTGTGACCAGCCCGCGGCCGACGCTGAACCGCTTCTGCTCCAGCACGCAGCTGCCAGCGATATCAGCAACATATCCCTGGACTCGTTCCACGTGTCGGACGATAGCCAGAACGACTCCATCCACGACACGGAAACCCAGGACCCCGACGGCACGCCACCGCCAAGTGACGCTGCCCAGCGCGACCGTGACAGCGATCCCCACACAGGGCGCTCCCTGTCGCGCAGCAGTGCGCCCAACAACTCGGCCCAGGCCGACCCCAGCGCACAGCTCAGCGACGCCGAAGGTGCCACCGCCGCCGACGAGCCAGGCCATGCCACCGCACCGCCAGCTCCCACCAGCCCGCGCAGTGGCGGCTTCAGCCCCGCTGCAGCACTGGCTGGACCTGGGCGTCTTCAGACCTCAGGTGGCAGGACCCCGTCCCGCACCCTTGTCCGCCGAGCTAACTCGACTGACTCCAACTCCAGCGCCGTCGACCACTGGCAGGCTGGCCTCGACAACGATCCCATCGAGGACGCGGACCCCGACGCCAGCGGCTCCCATGAGGCCCCGCACAGCGCAGCGGCCTCTCGACGCTGCGGCTGTCTCATCTGCCTCTTCGTGGTCACGTACGCCATCTTGGTAGCCATGCCGTACCAGGACCAGATCGACGGGTACCTGCCGACACCGAGCCGAGACCCCAGCTACCGGCAGCGACGACGCCGTGAAGCTGCGGCACCAGGCCCATCCGTGTCCACTACGCCCCGACGCACAATAGCATACGACGCCGCGCCCGCCTTGTGGGGTCTTCTCAAGTGGACCAGCGCCAAACTCAGAGACATTGTCTCGGGCGGAGCCAGCGCAGTCGGGTCTGGCCTCTGGGGCGCCCTGAAATGGGCCAGCGGCAAACTCGGAGCTATCGCCACAGGCGGAGTGGTTTGCGGTCTCCTCCTGGTCGGCGCCAAACTTCTCGCTCAAGGAGCCGTCGGACACGTAGGAGCCCGCATCTGTGCGCGCGTCCTGGACTCACCCACGGCCCAGTGGTGCCTCCGCTGTTGCCAACCGATCAGGAGCCCGCGCGATGAGGCCCCACACACGCTTCCGCGCACGCATCCCGACGACCCCGAGAGCCAGCACGTGCATCCCCTTCGACACCCGCTGCTACAGGAACACTACGCCGCTGCAGTTGCCGCCGCAGTCGCCGATGTCACCACCGCCACCACCGCCGCCATCGTTGAAGTCACTGCCGCGGTATCGCGAGCCTCGTCTGTCACGCCACGGTCGACCAGCCCGTCCCCGCGAGACGGCCCCACAAGCGGCGCGGCCTCTGGCAACCCGCCGACTCACGAAGCCGCCGCAGCTCAGGCCACCGACGCCGAGGCAAGTGAAGCACGTGAGCGCACCCTCGACGGCGACGGCGTGCACGGAGCGCCCGACGACGAAGCGGATGCAAGCAACGCCCGTGGTTCCTCTTCCGACATGGACACCCAACCACCACGACGGCGAGCACGCCACGCATCACCCGCCAGGCCCCAGGCGCCTTCAGGCCCTGGTACGCCCCACCCAGCCCTCTGGCCACCGACGCGCAACTTACGCAGCACCATCCAGCGCGACCCAGCGGTCCCCGTGCCGCCGACGAGCATCCTCACCTCCCTGTACCAGAACGGCTTTGCGCTTGGTAACAGTGGCGTGACTACGGAGGACATCGAAGACGCCCTGCGACTCTACGACCATCCTCGATTCACCCATGACCCAACGCTCCAAGCGTTGGCGCCGTGGACTGACATCATGCAGAGGCCCCCGAACCGACTCATTTGGGTGCTGGAAGACTCGGGCGGGAACTCAGGCGAGACGATCTTCCCCTACCTCACGTGGGACCTCCGTGCTCCTACCACTGACACGCCCACGGTCTTCTGGCACGGGACCCGCGGCGACCTTGCGGCCCGTCTCGCTTTCAACGGAGGTCACCTCCTGCCGGGCCCCCGCCGTGAAGCGAAGGGCCGAACCGCCACAAATGTCGGCCGCACGTACGTGGGTGTGCACCCGTCGCTGGCCGCGTGGTACGCGGTGCCGCCTCACCCGCCCCGCAGCCTCGAAGACGACACCCTCGCCTGGGGACCCATCGCGCTCTGGATGTGCGAGGCTACCAAACCGCCGCGCGGTGAGAACTGGCACAACTTCGTGAACGGGGAGGCTCACGGAGCGCGCCTCATCTACCCACGGGTCCTGGGCCTCCTCATCCGCATGGACTGGTGTGCCCCCACCGAAGCTGCCTCCAGGTGCCGTGCCCTCCCGCACACCTGTGGCATGGGCGACTGCACGCACGCCCTCCACATTGCCGGCTTCGATCACCCAGACCTCCGCGAGGCGGCTGAAGCCCGCGACCAGGAGGCAAAGATCTGGCGCCGGCTGGACACCGCGGCAGCGTGGCCACCGCCGCAGGCACTATACTCGCCAGAGGCAGCGCGAGCATGGGCTACACAGCACTACGACACCGAAGCAGCCACCAGGGCCGACCCCAACCAGCCCCGTCCGCGTGCCTCGCTTCGCAAGCTCCAGCTGGACCCGCAGCCACTGATCGACCTGGTGTACACTGCCACGGCGCAGGCTGTACCCGAGCGGTGGCAGTCTGACGTACGAGCGCCGCGCCCCAGCGGCTCCAGCCCTGGGGCCGCGTCTGGCCCATCGCACACCTCTCAGCCAGGTGCCGCCTCGGGACACAGTCCAGACCGCTCACCGACGGCATCGGGAGCCGACGACCGCCGTACGCCGTCCCTTATCAGCGCGGCCGCCGCCCTCGCCCGAGGCCATGCTCGCTCACGGCGCTCCGCCTCACGTTCGTCACGGCAGAGCGGCGGCAACTCCGCCTCTGACAGCAGCGACATCGACACGTGGGAGCACATCGAGACGGAAGAGGAGCCGACCGCCTACCACGTCCTCGCCTTCCACGTCCGCGATGTGCGGTCCCGTGTGAACGCCCCTGGCGTCGAGGTCTGGCTCGACCCAGGCGAGCATCACGATGGCGCCTACCTACCGTGGGGGGCGACCGTTGTGGGCCACCGCGTTACTGACCCTGCGGTTGCGGGTCGCGATGGCTGGGTCATCCTTCACCACGACCACGGCGACACCACCACCAGGCTCTGGGCACCGACCCAAGTCCACGTCAAGGCGGACGACACTTGGCGCACGGTCATGATCGCAGCGGACCTGGGGCCCCAGTGGATCGAGCGCCATGCTGACGACGCTCGCCTCCCCGCGGAGGCGGTCCGCACTACAGGCCAGTCCTGGTTCGCCGACGTCTGGCCTTTGTGGGATCGACCCCGACCCCACCCAGACGACGCAGTCACCGACGAGCAAGCGTTCCCGCCCCTACCAGGACGCTGGATTTGCCTACAGTGCCGATTCCAATGCTGCCAGTATTGTGCTGCCCGCCGCAACACGCAGCTCGGCACCTCGGGCCAACCGACGTGCCCGGACTGCTCCCTCAGCGGACTGCGTGCACCTATGGACTGGTCCACGGACTACTCTTGCAACAGCTGGACGTGCGTGTACAGCACCGACGACAGGGCCGCCGACACATGCTGCCTCTCCAGCAGATGCCCGCATCCGCCTCGTCCGCACAGCCTGTTCGACGTCCGTGCCACAGGGATGCCTCCGCACATCCTCGCCCGCCAATACGGCAACGCGCCAGCCCAGCACGACCTCATGGAGCCCCCCCGAGCGCCTTCAGGCCCCGGGGGGGAGCCTCCGCAACCAGGCCAAGCAGGATACCAGGGCCAATGGTATCTACCACCGAGGCCGCGTCGCGTCCCCAAGCAGGGATTGCCCGACGGCACGAGGCGGCCACCAGGGTTCACAGGGACGGGGATGCCTGAAGACCCGTCTCCCGACCAACCGCTGTGGAAGGAAGGCTACGTGCTCTTCGGCCCGCACCAGGCCCTCAAGGAGGATTTCATCTTCAACAAAGCGGTGCGCCGACCTTACTCCCTAGCCATCACCAACATGCACAGGGATCGTGTCACAGTCAGGACCGTCTGCGAGTCTATCGCCGAGCGCATCCACACTACCCGCACGCGCTGGCGGGATGTGGTACTGTACTGGGATGCCGAGGGCGGCCCTGGGCCTCAAGCTCTCGACTACGACATGCGCCTCTGTGACGCCATGGTGAGTCGTGCCACGACCGAAGCCGAGTTGAACCACGACCGCAGCAACCGTGGTAGCTTCTGTCTCTATGGACCAGCGCACCAGCGGGCTGTGAACATCACGGTGCTCCCCGAGCCGCAGAACATTGACTTCGTGGAGCATGTACGGCGCTACTCACCTGACGGGGAGACTTACCCAGACCATGCCTTCGAGCACGTCTACCAGGGCTGGCGGCGGCCCGACGTGCCGCCCATCCTCCCCGACACCCGCCCGCTCTCGAGAGCCGACCAGCAGCGCTACCAGCAGCACCAGCAGCGCACCCAGCAGCGCGACCAACGCGACGCAGGTCAGCCGAGCACGCCACGCAACCGCTCTCCCGCGCGCGTCCCGACAGGCGACAGAGCGGTGTACGGCGGGGGCGCCGCCTACCACCGTGGCCCCATTGGTGCCATGCCCGCGGCGGCAGGGGCAGCCGCCTCCAGCTACGGCCACGTCCCCCACGCCAGGGTGCACCCAGCGGTCGTCGGCTACCCGCGCGCACTCGGGCAGGCTCCCCCACGGGCCACCTCGCCCGCGCCAGGGTCCACGCGTGCCTGGGGCCATTACCCAGGCCGCCACGACAGCACCGCCAGCAACCAGTCCGCAGCGGCACCCCCTGCGGCTTCAGCCCAGGGGGCTGCGCCAAGCCGCGGCAGGACAGGGCGCCCCGCAGGATGGCGCGAGGCGAACGTGCGCGCCTGGCAACCGCGCCAACACACGCCCCCGCCAAACGTGGCCGCAGCGCAGCGCCCTGCCCAGGCAAAGCCCGCCCCCCCTGAGCGCGAGCGGCAGCCGCTCGTCCCGCTCGTCCTCACGCACACCCAGGCACACCACAGCGCCTCCCCGCGGCACAGCGAGGGTAGTGCCCACCGCGTCAGCCCCCGGCCTGACGCCGCCGACCCTGACCAGGCTGCAGCCTCGGCGGCGGGCGGCACAGGCGGCTCCCGCCCGCCCAGCCCAGCACCCAGCGCAGCGCCGATCCGCTCCCCGAGCAGGGCGGACTCTGCGCGCGCCAACGCCCAGGCGGCCTCGCCACGTGACCGCCACACGGGCGGGCGCGTCCCGTGCAGCCGGCCCAGCAGCCGCCACCGCTCGCGCAAGCCCCCTGGGAGTTCCACGAGCTCGCCGCCCCGCGAGACTCAGGCTGACGCCCAAGCCCCCGAGGTGGTGCCACGTTTCGGTGCCGGCGCCAAAGACCCTAACGAGGTCGACCTCGAGCCGACGCCGTCCACGGACCAGGAGCTGCCACCGCCCACCCGCGTCGTCGCCCCCGACGAGGCGCCGACCTTCGACCCCTTCAAGCACAAGTACTCCGTCAAGGACCTCGCGGCGGGCTTCGGCGGCGGCTCACCGCTGTCTCCTCAGAGCCACGGCGGCGCCCCCGCCACCTCTGCCGCTGCCGCGGCAGCGGCGGCCCCGCGTGGAGTCAGCCCTGTCCGCAACGCGAGCCTCACGGCAGCGGGCATGGACGAGGCTCAGCGCCAGGCCACCGACCGCGCCGCTCGCCACGCCCAGCTAGTGGCTGACGCGCTGGCAGGGCGTGCGCCGCCGCAGCCACAGGGCCCACCGCCCGAGGCGAGCGCGGAGGGCGCACACGAACAAGCTGTTCCAGCTGATGCTGCTCATCACGGCACTGACGGGGCGGGCGCGCCGCCGCAGGACGGACCAGCGGTGTCGCGTGCGCAGTATTTGCGCGCGCGCTGCGCCGCTGCCGCGCCGCGCTGCCGCCGCTGGTTTGCTTTTGCTCTTGCGCTCGGCAGGATGGATCGAGGAGTCGCCTCCCTCTCCCCCTGCTGCCGTCTCACCTTTCCTCCCTCCGCCCCCCACGGTACAGGAGTGAGGAGGTTTTTTCGAGGCAGTTTTGCCGATGTTTATGACCCCCCCCCGGCGCAGCGTCGACCATGCCTTGCCTACACTTTTGGCCCGACGGCGGCTTCAGCCCCGTCCAAGCCAATCTGCTGCGACGCCATGAGCTCCTACTGTGGCCAAGCCTCCTACCTGGGTGACGGCCAGGCCGCCCTCCACCGTGCGGGGCGTGCTAACCCCAGCTCCACCGACGGAGATGGGCCAGGTCGCTCCATCCACCTCGTCAGCCTCAACATCACGAGTCTTCCAGCGAACTGGCCAACCATTACCGCCCTAGGTGTCGACCACAACGCCGCAGTCATAGCGCTGCAGGAGACCCGTCATGCCAAGCCTACCAGGCAAGCCATCGTCACCAACGCCGCCAATCCACACCACGGAGGATACCAGGCCAGTCTGGGACCTGACCTGGACCTGGCGCGTGCCCAGCGCAAAGCTGCTCACGGTGGCACGGACCACACGGTCGAGGGCAACACCGGCGCCTCGGGCGGGGTTGCCATCCTCTCTAAGGACGCCATCGTCGACTCCACCGTCGACGACATTGCGACCTGTATCGCCACCCTCAAGGCCAAGAAACGATGGCACGAGGCCTTCCTCCCGCTCTGCACCCAGCACCGCCGCAGGCGGCGACGAAACAACCACGGTCCCGCTGGGATCTACATTGCGAGCCTCTACGGGGTCGCTGGAGGGGACAGCACCGATATATTTCGGCTTGCTGATTGCGCCGCCGCGAGGGTCGGCTCAGCCCCGTATTTCATTTGTATGGACGCCAACACGAACATCGACGACAATCCACACCTGCTGCACATGATGCAGCACGGATGGTCCAACGTCGCTGAAGGCACACCAGACCACACCATGCACACATATGGCAATATCCCTGACTGGGACCGCGTCACCAAGTGCCCCCGCACTTCGCGCATCGACTATGTCATCGCCAACCAAGCTGCGCGATCCCTTGTCACCGACTTCTGCTATCTGCGTGACTTGCCAGCGAAGTCCCATGTTGGCCTGCAGGTCACACTCGACCTAAGCCGCCTCGATCACACGGCCCCACGCCTTTTGGCCCCCACGCCATACCCTCCAAACGACGGAGCTCATGAGGACCACGAACTCCAGGCACTAGGGACCCACATCGCCGGACGATACCACGACCGCATGGAGCAGGCTGACGCACGCGACGATGTGGAACGCATGTTCGCCCTGCATCTCACCCGGCTGCGGGACCTGCCGCCCCCACCGCCAGACCACCCAAAAAAGAAGGCCCCTACCATGCACGGGCTCACACCCACGTTCGAGGAGCGACCCGCCGTCCCCCGCGCCTTTCCCACCTACGGAGCTTCCACGATTCACATGAACCGCCTTCGCAAGCTCCATCGGCAACTTTGCGAGCTTCGCTTCATCGGACTGCACCATCATATAGACTGCCGTGCTATCCCGCCGCACCTGGCGCAACGCATCGACTGCACGTGGGCCGCGGCCCGCCTTCTCTGCCACAAGCTGCGCCCCACGGCCCTCCTGGCTTTTCCTGACGCCTGGACCCCCGACGTGCCAGCGCCACGCGGAGAGCAGCTCGATCGTCTGATCCAAAATCTAGACTCGGAGCTGGCGCGACGTGCAAACCGAGCCAAAGCTGAACGCATCAAGATCTGGTCTGAGGGCGTCCGCGAGCCAAGCGGGCGAAAGGCGGCCATATACGCACGGGCTGCCGACTGCTCGCCCACGGCGTATCTCCGCACGCCTACCACTCCCGACGATGCACAGCTCCACTGCGACATCACCGCCTTCAACCCTGACCAAGCTAGCACGGACGACAGTGACGCCGACACCGACGCCGGCGGCTTCAGCCCCGGCGACGGTAGCTCGCCCGACACGGACAACGACGACGGCCCCATTCGTGGCCCACTACCAGCCCAGGTTCCCGACGCCCTCCCCGCCAACGCTATCGTTGCCAACACCAAAGACATGCTCAAGCTCATGGTCGACACCTGGGAGCCCATCCTGGGCACGTACCGCGCTCGCGCGGGCCATGACGCCGAAGCTATGCCGACGTGGGCGGACTTCTACGACGAATACCGCCAAGAGCTGCCTACGCCATCACCAGCAGCCCCCTTCCACCTTACCGACGACCAACTCATCCACTTCATTCGCACCCGTTCACCGCGCCGCGCGGGGGGACTCGACGGCTGGACGACCAAGGAGGCAAAGGAGTTACCCGACGACATCCTTCGCCTCTTCGCCAGCGTCTTACGTGCTATGCAACGCACTGGCACCATCCCCGAGCCCCTCCTGCACGTGCCAAACCCGTGCCTCCGAAAAGGCCGAGGGGAACTCCCGACGGACCAACGGCTTCTCTCGGTTCTTTCCGTGTGGATGTATGCGTGGGAGGCGCCGGCCTACCGTAGCCTCACGACCTGGCGGCAAGGATGGACCCATGCCACGAGCTTCGGCGCCGTTCCCAAAGCCACCATTGGGGATGTCAGCACTTCTCTCGCCCTGCGCATCGAACACGCCAGGACTTTACTCCTCCCCTTAGCTGGAGCAGCCCTTGACCGACAGAAGTGCTTCGACTACCTCATCACGGACATCTGTCTAAACCTTGCGCTGCACGCGGGGTGCCCACAAGACATCGTCACTGTCCGCCGAAACTTCTACAGACACCACAAACGCTACATCCGCATGAACGGAGCGTACTCCAGGGACCTGGCCAGGACAAACGGTCACCTCCAGGGCAGCTCGTGGTCCCTGGATGACATCAAGCTGCTCATGTGCGTGTGGACAAAGAGGCAGCACCGATACGTTCCTCGATCACTCAGCACTACCTTCGTTGACGACAGCAACTCCACTACCCACACCGCTCCTGAGCTGCAGAAATCTCTCGACGAAACCGCCAAGTTTGACCGATTCTCCGGTCAACGCATTCACCCTGGTAAAGTGGCAGGGTGGGCGCTCACCGATGAGCTGCACGCCGCCGTCACCCAGCTCACACTGGCGGATCGCCCCCTCCGAGTGGTCGATTCCTTCAAGCTCGTCGGGAGTTACATCAACGCCGAGGCAGCGCCGGCTCCAGCCGCGCTTAACCTCACGGCCACCGCAGACGCCCGTGTGCGGAGGGCGACTATCCGCCTGCCGCGCATTGGCAAGCTCCCGTCGCCGATGCTTATCAAGGCGCGGCACGCCCGATCCCTGGCCGCCAGCGTCTGCACCACGGGCACCGACATCCAAGCACCATCAGGCCCAGCCAAGACTGCCTACAACCACGCCCTCAAGGCGGCTATCCGCCCCAAGGGGAACAAGTGGGTCGAGTTCTGGACTCTCATGGCCGTGTGCGTGCCGGGACACGCCCTTGAGATCGACGCCATCACGCAGCGTGAAGCATTCCTGTGCCTGCGGCGTCAGGTTAACCGCGACGTCACACTCTGCGGGCTCGCCAGAGACCTCCAACACCACGTCCAGACCCTGTTTGGTGGAGGACCCGTCGGGCGACTCGTCCAGTCGCTCCAGCAGCTCCGATGGACCTGGCCCACATTTGGCATCATGTACGATGACTGGGGCTGCCCGATCAGCTGGCTGAATCTACCCCAGAACGCCTTCCTGCACATGCTGCGGGCCTCACAACGCAGGGCATTTCTGCGGAAGATCAAGCCACGGCGACACGACCTTGGCTACCTCGCCTCGGTCAGACAGGGCCTTGACCTCTTCGCCAGCACGTGGCTCGCGCGAACCAAAGGAGCAGCCAAATGCACTGCCTGGCAGCTGGCGCTCCTCCTGAACTACCTGTCGGGCGGGGACCACACCCAACAGCGACGATCCCGATCCAACACGTCGGCAGACCCCAGCCCCATGTGCCGCTACTGCGACGAGGAAGAGGAAACTCAGGAGCACACTGTCCGCGACTGTAAGTGCTGGGCCCGAGAAAGAGTTCCTCTTACCACCCTCATCAGTGACGACCAGTGGGCCCGTCTTCCGCCGCACACAAGACACTGCGGGCTCTTCGACGAAGACCCAGCCCTCCTCGACCTGCAGGCCGACCTCGCGAGGGACCCGCTGCCACAGCCCATCCCGCGGCCCCCCCCTGAGGGTGATCCTGCGGCTTCAGCCCAGGACACCTACACCACCTACCTTGACAACGACACTGGATGGACATGGGTCTATGCTGCCACGGACGGTGCGTGCACCAACCAAGCCATCCCACTCCTAGCACGAGCGGGCTACGGCGTCTACTACGGCATCGACCACCGCATGAACTACAGTGCACGCGTTCACGGCCTAACGCAGAACGCCCAGGTTGCGGAGACCCTTGCCATCGTCCACCTTACGGCGTGTGCCGAACGGCCCGTGCACGTCTTCGTGGACAACCAGGCGGTGGTCGATGGGTTCCAAAGCATCATCGACGGACATCCAGCGCCGCAGGGCACGCACGCGGAGCTCTGGGCAATGATTCACCGATGTGTCATGGCCAAGCCCGACATGTTTCGCGTCGAAAAAGTCGCCAGCCACCTGGGAGACCTGGGCATCGACCTTGGGCTCATCGGGCCCATCGCGGAGGAGTTCAACCGTCAGGCCGACGCCCTTGCCACAGCGGCGGCACGCACGCACAACCTCCCCGACGACATCGTTGAAGCTGCCAAAACACGACATCGCCAAGCGACCGTGCTTCACGGGGTCGCTGTCGCCATCTACGAGCGCAGACACCGTACTCTGCCGCTCCCACACCGCAGGGCTGGGTTTACAGCGGCTGAACTCAGCAAAATGGAACCGAACCCCCTGCTGTCGGACCAGGCACCACCCGCGGCTGGACCAGACATCCCGCAGAACCCGGACGAGCTCTGGGCCGAGGCCCAACGGGCGATGTACGACGAACAGGAGGACGACCCGTTCGGCTTCGGCGGGGGACTAGACTTCCTGGACGACGGGCCAGCCAGCGCCAACCTTGCCCCGTCGGGCATCCGCACGACGCCCACCTCGACTCCGCCACCGAGAGCGGCACCGCACCCACATGATGACGTCGCTCACCTCCAAGACGCCGACGAGGACTTTTATGATCCCCTCGGATTGGGTGGCAGCATAGACGACGTCCCGCCGACGCCCCACGCTGCCGACGATGCCGCTTCATCGAGTCGCCACCCGGTCACGCGGCCGACCTCTGAGCCCTCGCACGGCATCATGATTGGTCCCTCCGTGCCACCAACCCCGTCCCCCCACCAGCGCCAGCCCGCGGGGGCGGCTTCAGCCCCCCCGCAGGGCACTGAGCCAGTCAGGCCGTCGCGCCCCGTCCACGCTCCTACTGTTGCAGGCTGCGAGGCTGCGGCTCCTCCGTCCTCAGGGGGCGTGGCCCCAGCGGCTTCAGCCCTGGGACCGCGCGACACCCTCCAGTCGCCTCGCCACGGCGACGGCCGCCAGCGCACGGACCGCCGCACCGCGCTGGTCCACCACCTGGCCAGGCGCACCGATGACCTCGTCCCCGCCGCGAGGCCCGCGGCCGCGGGCACAGAGCAGCCGCCCCGCACCGACCGCGAAGCCGAGCTGTCCCAGTCTATGGCCGCTCTCCAGCAGAGGTGCGCAGCTCTCGCCGCCGACCTTGCCGCTGCCCAAGCCCGTCAAGGCCCTTTGCTCCAGCGCCTCCACCGCGCCGGTCGTGCCTTCGCCGAGCTGCTAACACCCCCGCCCGATGGTGCTGCGCCGCCACTCACCCTCCATGCTATGCTGTCATCGCTCCGCGGCGCTCTGCCTGGAGCCCCGCGCTAATCTCCGCCATTCTGCCTGCCCGTGTGCACGCGTGGCCCCGCGTCCACGGTGTCAGGGCGTGGGGGCGGGGGGTGCCCCGTCCCTGCGCGCCGCGCTGCGGCCAAGCGCCCAACTGGCGGTCTGCCAAGCCGCCTAGCCACGTGTCCGCACGTCGCCTTTCTTGTTGGGGCCTTCTTCGTCACGCGGTCTGACACGTGAGATCTTCACAGTCTGTCCGCCGTCCGTAGCTTCAGACGCAATGCGCCGGGGGAGGGGGTCTGTTGCCCGCCCTCGTATCTTAAGGCTGCACCGCCGCTAATAGTGTTTTGCGGGTTGTCGCACCGCAGTGCGCCTCGCGGACGGACCCTGGTCCGCCTACTTGTCCGGTCTCTCTCTCTCTCTCTCTCTCTCTCTCTCTCTCTCTCTCTCTCTCTCTCTCTCTCTCTCTTCTCTCATATCCGCTATCCCATTCCACCTATTCCTTCCTCCCAACTTCCATCCCCTTGTTCTCTATATCCTCTCCTTCTCCCTTGTATTCCTGCCCCCTCTCCTCCTGCTCCTCCATCTTTTTCTCTTCCTCCTCCTCCTCCTCCTCTTCCTCCTCCCCCCCCCCCTCCCTCTCCCGTGCCAAGCGTTTTGGTGCCCGTGGACGTCCTGCTCCCCCCACGTGGCATGCTCCTCCCACGCCGTGCTGAAAGTCTCCCTGAGCCCGAACGAGACGTACAACCCCTTCACCGTCTCCGTCCACTCGTCGTAGGTCACCCACGGCGGGCCCATCGACATGCAGCGCCACATATACTTTGTTGCCTGGGTAACGTCTACGCTGGGTGGCTGGCGACACCTCAGTGTAAGGCGCGTTTTTTTCGGAAACGACGTTTGATTCCTGGAGGGTTCAATGGTTTCACCAGGGCACACAGAGAGGTAAATAGTTGCTTCCGCCGAAGTACCGCCAGCCAGCCAGCCCTGCCGTTGCCCTCGAGATGGGCGATCCGCCCGATGCTCAAGTACTGGCTGTCCTTCCAGTGGGTCCTCCGATCCTCCGTCGTCTTGGTGAACTTCTTCACCTTCTTGCCGTGCTGCTCAATCGCCCACTTTCTCCGAAACTCGGCCCTCGCCACGTCCCCCGAAACCTGCGCGTAGTCGGCTTTCAGCTTGGAGTCCGCAGCAATCGCACGCTGCCACCTCCCCGCCTGGGCGGCCTCCTTCTTCCCGTCAGTACTGATCCAGAATCCCTGGGAAGCAAGCGTCGACCAGAACTCGAACTCCTTTCTCTCGTGGGGCTTGAGCGTCTCAACGTGCTTCTTCTCGTCGAACGCAGGCCCCCGCGACGAAGGATCTGTCGGCCACGACGCCGACGTCTCGCGCGGCGTGCCCTTGAGCTCGAGAAGGCGCTCGAACACAGGGCCAGTGAAGATCTCGTACACCTTCTGGGACAGGTCGAACTCGTCGCGCTCGCCGAAGGTGACATCTGGCGCGCTCAGCTTGCCGATGAAGTTCGCCTTGAGTGCGTCCACCTCTTCCAGCGTTGCCTTCTTGGTCTTCGGTGGCGTCTGCAAAGGCTGGTTCCCGAGCTCCCCACGCATGCCGAGAGCTGCCTCCACCATTTTACTTCCAGTAGGCCAGGTGCCGCTCTTGTCTGGTGCTGTCGCCGCGCGTGCTGCTGTCTCCGACGCTGGCACCGTCTCGGCGTCCGCCTCGTAGCCCACGGTCTCCGCCTCTGGGTCCTCCCTTGGGGCCGCCTCCTGCTGCGCCGCCTGCCGCGCCGCCTGCCTCTTCTTGGGCTGAGCTGCCGCCCCCTGCTGCGCCGCCTGCTGCGCCGCCTGCTGCGCCCGCTGCTTCTTCTGCTGAGCTGCCGCCTCCTGCAGCGCCGCCTGCTGCGCCTGCTGCTTCTTCTGCTGAGCTGCCGCCTCCTGATGCGCCGCTGCCGTCTCCTGCTGCGCTGTCGCAGCGCCTGCTGCTGCCTGCGCAATCCTTCCTTGTCCTCTTCTCTCCCGCCTCCCCCCCCCGCCAGGACCACCGACCACCGACCATATCCACCGAGCCAGGGCTGCCGGAACCACCGCGACCGCCGACCAGATCCAAGGCGGGGAGGGAGGGGCAGGGGAGGAGCAGAAGGAAGGTTAGCGCCCTGTCCTCTCCCAGCGTCGGCGCGGGCTGCGCGCCTGCCCCAGCAGCAACCTGCGCGGCCATGCTCATGAGGTTGGCCTTGATGGCCTCGGCGTCCTGGCGGAGAGAACAAAGAGGGCGAGAATGGCATGTCCTCCTCCTTCTCCCCCTCCTCCTTCTCCTCCTCCTCACCTCCTCACCCTCCCCCTCCTGTTCTTCCCCTTCCCCCATCCCCCTCCTCATCCTCCTTCCCTGAGGCACTTGGGACGGGCAGGGGCGGGGGAGGAGGAGGAGGAGGAGGAGGAGGAAGAGGAGGAGGAGGAGGAGGAGGAGGAGGAGGAGGAGGAGGAGGGGTGACGTAGGACACGGAGTTAGGGGAGGACGAAGGAGAAAGGAAGTGGAAGACGAGGAGGGGGGGAGGAGGAGGAGGAGGAGCATGAAGAGAGGCGAGGTTGGGTATTGTGAGATGAGATTCCTGCATGCTGCCCATCATGTTAGCGATCTGCATCATCATGCTCTGAAGCATCATGGCCTGCGACTGGCTGGCCTCGCTTTTTGCTGGGGGGGGGGGGGGGGGCATGCGCAGGAGAAGCGGGTGGCGAGCGGAAGGGTGGCACATGACAGCGGAAGGATCATGAGGAATCGAATGGAAGAGCCAGGAGTAGGAGAGGACAGAACATGAGAGGAGGAGGAGGAGGAGGATGGAAGCGGGATGAAGCTTCGGGAAACGAGAAAGGCGACGAAGACGAGGATAATGAGGGATGTGGCCTCCTGCTCTCCAGCGACGCGGCCCCGCTGCGCAGCGGCTGGCGGCTGCGCGGGCAGCAGGGGCGGCGGCGTCTGGAGGTCCGAGGCCGTCAGCAAGGGCTGAGCAGCCAGCTGACTCGCCTCCTGGCTCAGGCCGAGCCGCTCGCTCTCAGAGGAAATGGAGAAGACCTGGCTCTCGTTGCCATTCTTGTCGAAACGAGCCAGCGCCTCCCGGCTCAGGCCGAGCCGCTGATTCCCAGCTGGCGGCGTCGAAGGCTGCGGCCGCCCATCGCGGTAGCAGTCCTTGCTGCCCATGGACGGCTCTTGCCAAGCGGGCGGCTGCGCGTCGTCGGTCGGGCCCGGAGGACCGCGGCGACCAGCGGTCCGCTGGGGTGCGGCAAGGGCGGTCTCAAGCTGGCGCTGCTCCTCAGCCGCGAGCTCTGATTGCTTCTCAGCGTCGCGCAGGCTCTCCTGGACCGCAGCCTCCTCGGCATCGCGCTCCTCAGCCTCGCGCGCCGCCTCCTCCTGAGCCGTCCGAGCACTTTCCTCGAGGGTCTGATCTTCATCATCAGCATGCTGTGGAAACGGCTGTTCAGTAGGGGCGTCGGAGCCCTCAGCCTCGTCACTGTCGGCATCTGCATTGCCCTCGCTAGCGACGCCCTCCTCGCGGGCGCTGGTGCCCCAATCAATGCCAGACGGCTCGCCCCTCGACTCCTCAGCACTCTCAACCACCTCGACCTCTTCCCCGTCGAGGAGCTGCGTGGAGTCGTCACGCATGGTGGCCGAGGTCGCCAGCGTGTCATCCTCCGACAGTGGGCGTTGCGCATCCTGCTTGGCCCGCTTCCTGGGCTTCCACGAGCCTCTCGCCAGCGCCTTGGCGATCGGCGTGTTGCGCTTCTGAGGCGCCATCGATTCTGAACTCCTGGGCCCTGGTGCAAGCCGAGTCCGAGCCCTGTCAACCCTTCGGGCCCGAATGGCTGTGGCGACGCCAAAGAATTGGATGGGCCCCCCCATGGACGCCCAGGGGCTGGCATGGAGAAGGATGAGAAGGAGGAGTGCACTTCGGAGGAGGAGGATGGGGAGAGGTAGGAGAGGTAGGAGAGGGAGGAGAGGGAGGAGAGGGAGGGGAGAAGGAAGGTGAGAGAGGGGCCGAGGACGTGCTGCCCCTAGGGACGCAGCACAACTCCCCCCCCTCCTCGGCGCCAGGCTCCGACTCGACGCCAGCGCATTGCTGCGCCTTCGACTTGCCGCCAGACCCCTTCCCCCTCCTACCCCCTGCCCCCTGACTTCTCGTTTCGCCCTCCCGACCCCCTCCCTTCCAGCCCTCCACCTCGTCCTCATACCTCCTCACAGTTGCCATTGCGTATGTGGCTCGAACCTTTCAAGCGTCTTGCTTCGAGGTAAAGTACTTCGCGCCCCTGCGAGATGCTGATATCTTTGCACTCGTGGCCGCGCGAACTGTTAGTTGGGATTGGCAGCATGACCGTCGTCATTCGACCTGACGTTTTGATTTTTCAAGGCCCAGACCCTGGCGCACGATGCAAAGGCGCCAGGAATGACATGCGAATCTATGTTCATATAGATTCGACCCCACCTGATCGGCTCGTGGCCAATCTAGCACCTCACATCGAGGAGCGACGACGGGATGCCGTACTCGTCGTCGAGGGCCCCGCCGATATCCTTCTTCTCGTGGCTCTCGTTCACGCCTCCCTGCTGGCCGCTCCTGTGATCGTCGATCTGAGTCTTGTCCTCCACGACCGCGACCTTCGCCCGCTTGGTGATCGTCCCGTCGGCCAGCGAAGATTCCTGCACAGCCTTCTTCGCAGCCTTCCTCTTGGGCTCAGTCGCTGTCACTGCCTCCCTCTTCTTCGTTGACTGGGGCTCTGCCTGCGCGGGCTTCGAGGCTGGCGTCGCAGGTGTCGTCGCTGCCAAACTCAACGCCGTGGCCGTTCCCTTCGCCTTGGCCCTCCCAGCTGCCCTCTTCGCAGGCACGTCGCTAGGCTCGCCCTTGTCGCCTCCGTCACCAGATCCGCCGTCGCGAGGGCCGCCCTTCTGCGTCTTCCCGCCGCTCTCCTTGCCGTCCTGCGAAAATGAAAGAGGGATGGGGGCTGTGCAGGGGGTGGGGATGAGACTTAAGATCTCACTGAGAATTCCACGGGGCACCGATGAAATCCCATCGCAATTCCATCGCCGCCGCCGCGAAATTCCATCGCGATTCCATCGACAGCCTCGTCTCCCACCCCCCAGCCCCCTACCCCTCCCTCATTCTATAAGGCCTGCTGTCCTGGATCGCCGCCGCAGACCCCGAAGTGGACTTGTCCTTCTTGTTGTTCTTGAGGTGGTCCCTCTTGATCTCCTCGGCCATCGCCTTGTCGAGCTTCCCTGAAGCCAGACCCTTCAGCACGTTGAGGAGGCACTCTTTTGCTGGGAGCTCCTGGCCGCAGTTCACCATCTGGAGCACCTGCGCTTTGCCACCAGCACCGTGCTTCCGAATGACCATCCAGCGGCCCTTCCTGCAGTGGTCAACGTAGGCCAAAGACAACTTCTCGTCCTTGTTCTTGCCCTGCAGCTCCTGAATCACGTTGGTCCCCTTCTTCGTCGGCGTCTCCTCGAACTCCTCCGCCAACGTGTGCGGGATGACCCACGATAGCTTCTTGCCGTCCGAGGTCCACGTGGCCTTGAGCTCCTTGATGCCAGGCGCTGGACGCGCAGGAACGTACTCTGGCATCGTGGAGCCCTTCGCGTCAACTGGCAGCCTCCACGCCGAAACCATGGCCTCGTCGAAGCCGAGGTGGAAGCCGCTCATTTGAGCAATGACCTTCAAACCGTGCTTCTTGGCAGCATTGTTGAAGAACTCCAGCGGCGGTGCGTCCTCGCTGCCTCCCTCCTCGGCGTCGTCCTCGCCGCCTCCCTCCTCTGCGTCGTCCTCGCCGCCTCCGTCCTCTGCGTCGTCCTCGCCGCCTCCCTCCTCTGCGTCGTCCTTGCCGCCTCCCTCCTCGGCGGTGTCCTCGCTGCCTCCCTCCTCGGCTGCAGCGCCTGCCTCCTCGGCGCCGGCCGCGGACGTGGCCTCCGCGGCAAACTCCCGGGCCCACTTCGGCGGCCTCGGGCAGAACATCCAATCGGATTCAGTCTGAATCCACGGGAAATCGAATGGAATCTCATTAATTCCATTGGAGTTCCATAAGAATTCTAATGGATTTCGTTTGAATTCCACTGGAGGTCTCTGTCTGGAGCGGTGCTCCGTTTCGAAAAAAAGTCTCATTGCTTTCTTTCTCCTTCCTGCCCCCTCCTCTCCTCTTCACTTCCCACCCCCTCCTCTACCTCCTCTACCTCCTCCTCCTCCTCCTCCTCCTCCTCCTCCTCCTCTTGCTCGACCTCCCCCTGCACGCACCTCCTCTTTCTCCTCGTCTTCCCCGTCCTCCTTCTCATCGCCTCCCTCCTCCTTGCCGTGCCCACGAGCCTGAATCCCTCGCGCACGGTGAGTGCGTCGCGTATGTGGCCGAGCATGGCCCTGATCTTCTTGGCGTTCTGGTCAGCCCACTCCCCTCGTTGGCTGCACAGCCGCCAGGTCCCCTCGTGGTCGGACGCGATCTTGTAGAGCGCCGCCTTGGGCAGGCGGGAGATAAACAAAAAAACACACCGAAACTGTTCCGAATCGAATGCCTCCAATCCGAAGGATCTTGATTTTCGAAGAGGGTCGAACTCAACAAAAAAATCTAAGGGATCAAACTCGGAAAGAGTCTAGGGACGAGAAGGGGGTCCTCGTCTCTCTCCTCCCTCCTCTCCTCCCTCCGCCTGTTCTCCTCCCTCCGCCCCTCTTCTCTCTCCACCGCCTCCTCCATCTCCCTCCCTTCCTCTCCACCACCCTTCTCCTCTCCTCCGCCTTTCCTCTATCTAACACCCATCAAGCCTTCGCTGCCCGCTGCGTCACGTTGGCGTGCCCCAGCTTACGCGTGCTCTTCAAGAGCAGCCCGTGGTATTTGAGGACGTCGCTGTCCTTCCTGCCGCTCTGGCTTGTCGCGTAGTCGATCGCGTCGACTGCGCGGATGTGGAGCCTCCACACCGTGCACAGCGCCTCGTCGTCGTCGTTGCAGCTGCTGCGGGGCGCCGCCTTGGGCAGCTTTCCGTCATCCTCCTTCCTTCTCCCCCCTTCCCCTCCTCCCTCCCCCTCGTCCTCCTTTCTCCATCTCCTCCTTCCTCCTCCTTCCTTCCTTTTCCTCCTCCTCCTCCCCCTCTTCCTCCTTCCTCCTCCTTCCTCCTCCTCTTCCTCTTCCTCCTTCCTCCTCCCCCGTTATCGCCCTCCTCTTCTGTCCGCTCTCTCCTCCTTCTTCCTCATCCTTCCTCTTTCCCCTCCTCCGTCTCGGTTTCGGATGGCCTGTTGTTTTTGCGCCCCCCCCCCCTTTTCGCCTTGATTTTCGAAGGCGGAAGGGGGGGGGTGAAGGGGATAGTGCGGGCGGAGCGGTCGTTGACCCTTCGCGCCGTCGGCGGCTGCAAGGCCTGGGCAGCCATGGCGGCGAAAGCCGCGCGGCCACCTCGTGGCGGGGCGCGGTGGCGCTCCGCCGGTTCGTTTGAACCGACGGCGAGGCACGGCGAGCCGACGACGCGCCCCCGCCCCTCTTCGGAGGACCTCCCCCCCTGGAACCCCGAAAAGCACAATCCTCCGCCGCGTTCGCGGCTGGTGCGTGGTAGAATGCCGAGATGCTGTCTGGCATGGCTTCACCTCAACACCTTGTTATGCTAACGTGCTGCTCTGACATTGCGTTCATGTCCATATCGTGTATACGTGTGTGCGTGTGCTCTTATATTGTGTAATGCGTGCGATAATAATAGCATTACATGTATATAATAATGAAACATATGGATATATAGCATCAACGCCATTGTGGCGAATACTACTTGAGCCAACGCCAGTTCATGCTTACAACATAAGCAAAATAATGTTAAACATTGCATTTCATTTTTTGAAGTGATTAGACCTCAGGGACTCGCTCCCTCTGGCCAAAGTCGCCTTCAGCAATGGGCCAAACGTTAGGCGCGAATCAAAAAGAACCCCCCAGCAGGACCTTTAAGTCTACAGCTGGACAGCCGACGTCTCCTGGAGGAGGGCTGTCGAGGATCGCCATGGCAGCTGTTTTCCCCGTTTTGTAATTAAACTGGGAACGGGTACGCCTCGCATGCCGGGAGGAGGCCGACCACGGCTCACGCGAGACGATTGCGCGGAGAGCACCTGGCGAGGAGGTTGCGACCGTCAAGTCATCCACAAACTGCAGCGGGGGGAGGAGGCCCGAGCCCAGCCGGTCACGCAGGTAGGCCTTGTCGGCCTCTGTGGCAACACGCGTGGCCCCACAGCGAAGCGCACGCTTAGCCCTCGGGTAGGGCGCCTGCTCCGCGGCGGCCGCGGACGCCACCTCAACAGCGAGAGCTTCGAGGACGCCCCCAACAGCCGGCGGGGCGGGCGCGCCATCGCAGGAGGGCTCGGAGACACTGATGCCCAAACAATGGTGGCGGAGGTGGGGTTCCACCCAAGCAGCGCCGCTTCCTGGTAGTGCACGATATACTTCTTCAGCCAGCCACTTGAGCTGCGCGTTGAAAACGCCAACGCTGAATCTACGCCCCTGGGCTGTTCCACCACCGAGGGAAAATGTGGGCGACGCATGGCCGCGGAGCGCGATGTATTGCGCGTCAGACGACATGAAATCATCAAGCAGGAGCCAGTCGTCACCACGCACCCCCGCCTCGTAGGCATTGAACAGCATGGCGAGATGAGACGCCACATCGAAAGCCCACTGGAGGTCCGTAACTGCCCAATAAGTGGCAAGACCTTGGGCGCTACGGAGTTGAGCGTGGAGGAGAAGGGAGAGAAGGAGGGAGATAGGGTCCCCAACGCCGCCCTGCCGCGCAACCCCGCAGTACTTCTCAAGCGAAGGAGCGTTGCGCAGGTTCCACAGCCCATCCACAACGGATGTCATGACCGCCGAGATAGAAATCGGCCGGAGACATAAAGTTGACCGAACAACGCGGGGCCCCGACTTATGGAGAGGCGCGACCTGGCGAATCGACCACAGGGTGCTCGTGAGCGCGCAGTGCCTGGAAAGATTTGCGAGGGCACGCGTGACCCGGCGGCCCTCAGGGACCGGTGAACGGACAGCTGCGAAGCAGCCGCGGACCGCGGCAGATGTCGTTTTTAGACTGTCTAACACCGCGTCCACCTCTTCGACAGAGTACGGACCAATGTGCGCGTGCACCGGCCCCCCGCCCATCGACCTTATGGCCGAGACCGCGCGGGCCTGGGCTTGTTGCGCCGCCGCATCGAATTCGAAGTCGTTCTGCACTCGGCCTGTCAAGTCAGACTGCAAGAGCGCGAGCGATTTCTCAACGTCAAGGGAGCGCCCGTCGACCGTGTCGACGAGAGCAATCTGAAAGGTATTACGGGACCGGAAGCGCTCATTAAGGAAGCGCTCCGCCAGCCTTGGATTCTGGGCGCGAAGGTCAGAGATGCGCTGGAAGGCACGATGGCGGTCCGCCCACGCGGCTTGCGCCACCGCCCGCTTAAAAGCAGCGTGCGAAACGTGAGCTGATGGGTCAACCGGGGGGCTACTGACACGCGCTGGGGACGCCGCGGACGCCTTCGCGGCCCCCGCTGCGAATCCCGCAAGCACGTAGATTACATCCCGGGCCCATGCCGACGCGTCCAACAGAATGCGGCGTTCTTTCTTAAATGCCCCACCTCCGCTCCACGGGGGACGGAGCCAAGCGCACGATAAGAGAGACTCGACCGCACCTGCTAAGGCTTCTAAGACTGGGGCCACTGCTGACAGCGCATCATCCCACTGACCATGAGTGCGCCATCCCACGCGGGAGAGACCAGATGTCGGTGGAGTGCGAAAAGCGCATGGCACTGAGCATGAGACCAGACGGTGCTCCGAGTCCACCCCGACAGCATGAGCAACAACAGTTGGAAGGACCTGGTGCCGCTCTGCAAGGGTTAAATCAATGCATGTGCCAGAATCGTGCGTGGGCACAGGCGGGTTACACGCCACAAACCCAGCAGCGTCGACCATTGCCTCAATCGTGCGGTCGGGCGCTGACTGCCGGCAGTGCGAGCACGAGCAGCCAGGTAGGTGATGCAGGACGTGCGACAAGTGGACGTTGCCGCCGCCGCAAATCAAAATCCGCACTTCCGGGTGGCGTGCACGCACAGACGACAAGGAGGAGAAAATGTTGGTCCACGTAGGCACGTCACCACCAGGGGCAGGATAGCACGCGCAAAAGACAAAGCACGGGCTGCAGGGGTGGAGGAGCCAGATGCTTCACCCCAGAACTCAAACCACTGCACGCGATCCGATGAAAGCTCAGGGATCGGGCGGAGGAGTGAGGCGATTTCGCTCCGCACAAACAAGCCCACTGCACCCCGAGAGGCAGACCGCGGCCCCATCCAAGAGAATGGGAATCCCGACGGCAGTAGCGCCGCTGGCGGCATGCGCGCACCAGGGAGCACGCAAAGATCGGCGGAGCACTCCGTGAGCGACTGGGCGACCGCGCGCAGGCGCCACTCTAACAGAACATCAGTCCCGAGGGCGAGGAAACCAAGGCGCCCGGGATTGAGAACAGCAAGGCGAATGGAAAGCTCCGGTTCCGCACGGGTAGGCGGGCTCAGCGCGGGCGCAGCCTCAGCGCGAACGCCCCCAGCATAAGGTGAAACCAAACGCTGTCGTGAAGGAGCCGAGGCCAAACGCCCAAGCGCAGGCGCAAGCTCCCTACGTAGAAGCGTCGATAGCGCGGCCACAAGGGCAGCGAGCGGGGCAGCAGCACCATCACATGAGTGCAGCAAGTGGGGCGGGAGCAACGGGCAGGCATGTAAAAGCGCATCGCAATCTCTGGTGAGAGCCGCGGGTTTCTGAGCCCAGCCACGAGAGGACGAATTCGCGCAAGGAGGTTGCTGGACATACGGGCCCGCGGTCACCCATTGCCGGCAGCGGCCGCCCGCCCGCTCCCTCGGCATCGAGCGTCCAATGACAGCTGCAACACGGCAGCGACAGAGAAGCGGCCCCATCCAGAGAAGGGGGACGGGGCACAGGGAAGACGCGACAAGAACACGCAACACGACGGAGAAGCACGAAAAACAGAGAGACGGGGGGACGTGCAGACGAGAGGACGAGACGCGCAGACAAGAGAACGACAGGGAGCCACAGCGCGACAATGAAACACCCACCTGTTTTCACCCCGGCGGGGGCCCCCAGAGCCAAAACAGGCGGGAGTTTTACGGGCCAAGAAAGGGCCGGCAGGACGCCGACCCGGACAGGGACAGCAGGCCCCCAGGGACCAAGGGGGGGGGCAGGAGCCAAACAGCCAAAAACACCCACCAGATACCACGCCGGCGAGGGCCCCCAGAGCCAAAACAGGTGGGAGTTTTTGGGGCCAAGCGGGGGGGGGCGATGCTACGCCCTCCCACGCGGCAATCACAGCCCATGGTGGCGTTCCATCCCTCTCCCCCCCGCTGGCACCTACCTCGGCAGGAACGCATTCAGGTGCTCCGCGGCCGCCCCAACACTTCCCTCGTCGTCTTCCACGGGGGGCCCGCCGCCACGATCAGCATTCGACAGGAGGAGGAGGAGGAGGAGGAGGAGGAGGAGGAGGAGGAGGACGACGACGAGCAGATCAAAGGACAGGACGCGCAGACAAGAGAGAGGCAATGAGCCGCAGCACGACTGGGAAGCACAATGACGAATGCACCGCATTACGACTGTGGAGCACAATATGAGAGTCAAGTTCGTCCAACCTTTGTAGAGGGCCCAGACCTAACGCTACTGCCGGGAATCACGAACTGCCCCATGTGCGGAGCGAGACTGAAGCCAAGGACAGAGAGTATGAAAGGCAGAGGCAGGCAACTGTTTAACCGCTACGCTGCAAACTATAAGGTTCATAAGGCGTCTGCCGACGAGCACGCTCAAAGGACACGTAGCGGGGGGCCCCGCTGAAAATGCTCAAAGTGCCAGCGTGTGCCTGAGGCTGCGTCATGGCGGCCCAGCTACTAGGGCGGCGCCCAAGCAGGGCCGTGAGCAGGCGGGGGCTCCTCCCAGAGTGATGACACAATGTAGTGAATATCCCGCTCAGCCTGCTCCAAAATCTCACGTGCCGACCTCTTGGGGGCTGGCGCGCGCGCAGCATCCCCGGTCGCAGGCGGCGCAGGCGACTGTAGATCCGTCACGGGGCCGAGAAAAAGGATTAACTCCTCTATCCAAGTGTCAAGAACGGCGCGGCTGCCGCGCACTACGATGCTGCCGAACCTCCTGTTCACCAGCTGGATTTGAAATTGTTGCTTCGGCTGCAACTCCACGGTGACATCGAGAGACGGCTGCTTATAGTCACCCTTGGCAACGGCGAAGGGCAGGGCGGCATGGTGCGCATTGGTCCCGCGCGCGGGGCCCTCTACAATCGCAATGCCCATGGCCTGGGCCGCGTTGTGCAAATCAAGCTGGGAGGTCAGGTTAGAGGCAAAGTGCGCCGTGAGCTTCAGCCTCTGGCCCCTAGACTTGGCCAACGGTCTGCCGGAGCCTCATCGGCCAACTGGCCACTGCGTCTTGGCGCGCAGCGCGCGTGGTGAAACGCGCCAGGGCGGCGGGGTCCTGTGGGCCAGGCGGCGCGCCGAGGATGGGCGCTGGGGCGGGCGCGCCAGCCACTTGGCTGCGAGCCTGGGCCAGGATGGCAGCTTGCGCCACCGCCTTGGGTGCGCTCGGCGGGCCCGGCGCCGCTTCCCGAGGAGGCGCAGCAGCGCCGATCGTGGCAGACTGCGTGGGCAAGGCGGCAGCGAGCGCGCCAGGCGCGGCCGGGAGACTGCGAGCCGGCGTCGCACTTGGAGTGGGCTCGCCCCCGGACGCCGCAAGCGCGTCAATCCGAGCCCTGAACTCGCTCACGCGAGCATGGTGCTGCGCTACCTGTTGCTGGACTTGTTCGCGGGTAGGCGGCGGGCCCGTGCTAAGCGAGCCGGGCTGCGATGACGCCTTCAGAACTGGCGACGGTGCTGCGGGCGATGCCGACATCGCCGTGGCCACCGCTGCTGGCTGCGCAACTGGGGTTGGCCCCGCCGCTGGGACTGGCGCTGGTGGCGGCGGCGGTGGGGGCGGTGGCGGCTGGCTCGCGGCAGGGTGCTCCCACTGGCTGTGGCTCATAGCCCTGTTGATGAAGTACAACGCACCAGCAAGATCCCTTCTCGACTCCCAGCCTGGGGGCAGGCTCGGCGGGCTCAGGACCGGCGGGCCCGGCGAGCTGGGCGCCGGGGACAAGCGCGCTCTCCCGGACGGGGAGGATGCGGGGCGCGGCACTGGGGACGTTGGCGGTGAGGAGGCAAGCGACTTGGGGGCAGGAGCCGCCCCTAGAGCCTTGGTGGCGACGCCAGGGTACACAGGCCCATCCCAAACGCCCGGGGGAGCCTGCAACGGGCTGAGCGTCAGCTGGGTTGCGTGGTCCACGGCCCTCGGCGATAACACTGGCGGCGTGGGGCTGACACTGCTGCGCGAGGAACTGCGGCGCCGGCGCCGCGAGGGGCTGCGGCGACGGCGCCTAGAAGGGGAGCGGCTGCGGCTGTCATCACGCCGGCGGCGGGAGCGCCCCATCCGGCAGCGACAGGTGGCCGAGGTGAGATGCCCACCCAGAGAAAGAAAACAAAACAAAACGCTCAAGCAAATCCCTGGGCCAAACAGCGCCTGGGATAGAGAGACAGCGTGCAGCGTTCCTTCCTGCGCACGCCCGCGGCGCGATAGCACGGCTAGAAGCATGACGCTCCTCCCCGAGCACGCCGAGCAAGGGCGGCCGGACAGCAGGCCAGCAGAGGCAGGCAGCTCATGCACGCCACTCAAGCGAGCGCATCACTACTGCGAAGCGCAATCACATAGCACGTTCCCAACACTCGGACCGCAATCGTGAAAAGAATACCTGACATAATAGCAGATACGGCATTCAAGGGAGATGAAAGTATCACGACTGAGAAGCAAAGCGCGACAGTTGACAAACTGGACACATGTCGTCGGTGCTGGCGCGAGAGGCACAGCGACTCCGCGCTACTCGAACCCCCTGGGCCCGGGGGGGGACACCAACGACGAAAACACCCACCTGTTTCCACCCCGGCGGGGGCCTCCAGAGCCAAAACAGGTGGGAGTTTTCGGAGCCAGGCCAGGGCGAGGGGGCACGCCGACCAGGAGCCCCCAGCAGGGACAGCCACGATCAGAGTTCGACAGGAAGAGGAGGGAGGGAGGAGGAGGAAGAGGAGGAGGACGACGACGACGACAACAACGACGACGAGGAGGCGGCGAGGGCACCAAAGCAGAAACTATGTTTTCCCAACGCCGGCGCGCTTCGCCGCCGGCGGGGCCGCAGGCGCCGGCGCTGCTCTCTTCACCCCTCCGCCCCCATACGCTTCAGCAACAACCTTATCAAAAACGCACAGGGCACTCTCTCCGTAGCCATTTTGGCTCAAGTCCGTAGCCCTTTCGGGTCAGGACCTGGCCTCACTGGCAAGGGGGGAGCAGCGGCCCCCACAGTGCTCCTCCTCGTCTGCCAGGCCAGACGAGGGATTTTGGCTTCTCCCGCTCTCGAGCTGCTGTGGCATGGTCCCCGCGCCCCCGCAGCCCCGCTCCCAGAGCAGACACCAGACCCGCTCCCAGAGCGGCTACAAGACGTGCTATGGCAAGAGCTCATGTGGCTATCAGTATAATCTGGTGGATTGGGCTCGCTGCTATCGTTGCAAGAAGTGGCTCCGCGACGACCCGGTTCGGGACACGGTCAAGGGGCCCCCCCGTCCTTGGTCAGGTGAGCAGCAGTCCAAGGATGCATGGCAACAGGTGGAGTCCACGCGCCGCAAGGCCAAGTCGGGCCCAGGCACGAGTGCTGACCAATCCCAGTCTGGGAGTGGGAAGGGCGGCTCGGCCCAGCAGCGCAGTGGCAAAGGCTCGGACACAGGTGGCAAGCAGACGCAGCGCGACTACCTCGCGGCGGCAGTGGAGCAGCTCACGCTTGCTGGGCTGGCTGACGACCACCCGCTCATGGTGGCCGCCAAGGCTCAGGTGCCCTCCGCTGCTGCTGCCCAACCTGACGAACGTGGCCCACCGCCATGGATGCGAGTTCGGTCCCATCAGGACAAGCTGGCCCACTTCCAGGGCCAGCTTACTGCGTCGAAGGCGACGGAGGCCAACCTCCGTCAACAGATCACGGAGCTGGAGCAGGACCTGGAGGACTGCGTTGCATCCCAGGCGGCTCTGGCGGAATCGGTCAAGAAGGAAGAGGATGAGCTCCAGAGGCTCCATCGACGTGCTGCTCTTCACCCTGCTGGTGATGACTGCAAGGCGGCTGTCAACGGGCTGGTGGAGACGCTGTTCGGCCATCTGCCCGAGTCGTTCAGAGTGGCGAAGGCGGACCAGCTCCGCACCGCTGTGGACCTCCTGGGCGACCTGGCTGCTGCTGGGGCCTCTTTCCAGGAGCAGGAGGAAGCACGGCGGAAGGCACAGGCCGAGGAGGCCGCGCAGCGTGCCATGTCGGGCAGCGGCCCTTCGCCAGCCCCAGCGGCACCCTCCGACTCACGTGTGGCGGAGGATTGCAAGCAGCAACTTACTGAGTTGCTGGAGGGCGGACAGGCAGGGCAGTACGAAGGTCTCTACAGGACCATGCTCGAGTTCCTGCAGAACCCTTCAGCCCTCAGCAAGAGGCCCAGGAGGGACGCGCCAGGCCCTGAGGCTGCGGCGGCGGCGGCCCCCTCGGCCGCGCCTGGGCCTGCGGCTGCTGATGTTCCTGCTGATGTTCCTATGCCTGCTGACCGCGATGTCGCTGGAGCCCCACCCCCGTCGGGGTAGCGGGGTCGTCGATGCAGCGGGACACCGCTTGCCTGCGCCCGCCTCGCTCGATGCAGCGGGACACCGCTTGCCTGCGCCCGCCTCGCACCGAGGCAGGTGGCGCTCTCTGGCGGCGCGGGGTGGGGCTAATGGGGCTGCTGGATCCGATGCTCAGGTTCCTGGGCCAGCAGACCCGCGGGCGCCGCCTCCTGATGCTGGGTCGGGCTCGAAGGTCTTGGAGCCTTCTGCCCGTGTCGCTCGGCGGCCTGAGGCGGCCCGTCGGCCTGATGTATGGAAGCTGTGCACGGCCAACATCACCTCGTGGGGCATCGAGCGCGGGGACAAGGGTAAGGTCACGCGACGGCCCTTCCTGGAGCTCTGCGACTCTGTGGATGCCGACATCTACGTTTTCCAAGAGCACCACCAGACGGAGCTACGTTTGGTGGACGTTCAGCAGGCGCTGGTCAAGGCTGGCATGGTCTCGCTCCTCGCTCCGGCTGCCCCCTCAGGTCGTTCAGAGGCTGGCACCACTGGAGGAGTTGGCATTGCGACTTCGAAGCTCTGGGGCCTCAAAGGACTCGATGATTTGCCTGAGGGTATCGCGGTTCCTCCTGGATGTCGATTTCGTCTGGGGCTCTGGAGTGGGTTATGTACTGGAGGTGTTTTAGTCGGATCGGTCTACCTGCACACTGGAATCGGTTGCCGCGGTCAAAATCTTTCCCTGCTACATAGCATTGGGGAGGTCCTGAGGGCGTATGGCATGCCGTTTATTCTGGGTGGAGATTTTCAGTTTTCAGCGGAGCAACTGGTCGAGTCTGGTTGGATTGGGGATCTTCAGGCTGAGGTGGTCTCTGACGTCTCGAATTGGACCTGTCAGTTGGGTACCTCTCGGTCGTCCATCGATTACTTTGTCCTCTCCTCCTCGCTCAAGCAGTTTGTGGTGAGCTGCTCAGTTGCGACATGGTCTACCTGTACCAGACCGCACCGCCCTGTGGTGTTGAGCATGTCTGGCCACCCGCGACAGGTGACAGTTCCCAGACTCAAGAAGCCGTCGGCGCTCCCTCTCCACCGCCCTGTTGGGTGCGACCCTCGCCCCCTGGAGTGGGATGACTTGCTTGATCAGCTTACCCAGGGGGATTGTACCAAGGACCGTTTGGATGCTGTCACTTCTCTGTGGGTTCAAAGAGCTGAGGTGGCGCTATCTCGTGTATTTCATGTTGATGGGGATCCACGGTACCGAGGCCGAGGAGGCCCCCCCAAGGTGGTGCAAGTCCCTTTGCTCGGCCCCCCAGCCTCCACTCATCCCAGGGCTATTGGGGAGGGCCGTATGTGGCGTGTCTTGGAAAGGCGACTCCAGGACATCGTATATCTCTGGCATGGGCCTGCGCCCACCTTGGGGGGGATAAAACAAGCGGGGAGCCTCTTGCGGAAGCTCGTGCACTACCAGTCCCCCTACACCGATTGCAAGCATTGGGCTTCTTGGAGAGTTCGGGTTCTGGCCGTCAACCCTGCCAACGTCTCGGAGCTCCAGGAGTTGATCTGGCAGGTCCGCAAGTGGGCCCTTCAGCACGAGCATCATGCGGCCTCTGAGCGGGCCCGAGCCTGGCGTGAGTGGGTTCAAGATGCTTTATCTGGGAGCGCTCGACTGGGCCACCGGTTCACCAAAGAGGTTCCCAAGTGGGCTGCATCTGGGCTCTCTTGTTTCTCGGGGCCGTCTGGCGAACCTCTGGGGATTGCTGCTGAAGCCGATCATCGGGCTCAAAAGTGGCATCAGCATTGGGGTGTCGGCCAAGCTTTCCCAGAGCCTGATTTTGACTGGTGCGATGACGAGCCAGAGCTGGAGGCCCCCACCCATGAGGAGCTCTTAGCCCTTACCAGGACCTACAGCACGCACACGGCCATTGGAGTCTGTGGCCTGCATCCCCGTCATTGGTCCTTCCTTGACGACGGCGCTGTCGCGGTCTTCCTACGGATCTGGGTCGAGATGCAGCGCCTGGTTCACATTCCGAGGTGCTGGGCTCTGCTGCTTATTGCTCTTCTACCGAAGCCGCCGCCTGAAGGGGGAGATCGTCCTATTGGGATCTTCGCGACGCCTCTTCGGTTGTGGTCCCGTTGGGCCCGATGGAAAGTCGCTGGCCCCTGGGAAAAGGCCAACCCTCGGTTGTTCTGGTATGGTGACTCAGGGGCCTCATGTGACATTTGCGTTTGGAAGCAGAGTTTCAAGGCGGAGTTGGCCAGGGACCAGGGCAGAGCGGCAGGGACAACCCTGCTCGACCTGGTCAAAGCATACGAGCACGTGCCCCATCATGTTTTAGCTGCAGCTGCCCGTCGGCACAAGTTCCGAGGTAAGACCCTTCGCTTCCTGCTCGCATCATATTGCCTCGACAGAATGGTGCTCTTCCAGAACATCGCCACACAGGCGGTGGTGACGCACCGCACGATTGTCGCGGGCTGCAGCTGCGCCGCTTCCCTGCTGCGTCTGGTGCTCTTGTCGCCAGTGGATGCCGTCTCTCTTCGCTTCGTGTATGTCGAGGTGGCGGTCGTGGTGGATGATCTGCAGTTGCAACGTATTGGCGAGGCGTGGGAAGTTGCCAGGGAACTCAAGGGGGCCGAGGACCTCTTGGCGGCTGAGCTTTCGCAGATCGGCTTGACCCTCTCCCTGCCCAAGAAGCACCAGGTGGTCATCGGCCAAGGCATACGGAAGGTGTTTAGGAAAGTCAACCCGTCCTCGTCGAGGTTCCTCACACGCTCGGTTCGGAACCTGGGGCTGGACTTTGGCGGTGGAAATCGGCTTTCTCATTCGGTTCGTGCACAGCGGCTGGGCAGGATGGCGTCTCGGATCCCTCGGTATAAGCGGCTCGCGAAAGCTGGGGGCAAGACGATCAAACTGGTGCAGACTGGCCTCAAGCCTGGTATGCTCTGGGCAGTGGGAGTTCACGGCATCAGCAACACGCACCTGCTGAGGGCGAGGCAGCTGGCGCGCGCGGGCATGGTCTACAGGCACACGGGCAGGTCGCTCTCATTGGACCTCATGCTTGCTGGGCCGCAGGTCGACCCCGCCTTCGAGTGCAACAGGAGCCCGATCTTCCTCTGGCTGCAGGCGCTGTGGGACGGATGGGCCCCCAGAGCAGATATGGCGCGACTTCTGAGTGGAGCATGGGCACGCCTGTCTAGTGGTCCTGTGTCTCAAGTTTGGTCTGACATTCGCGGACCTGCGTCTGCGCTTGTTGCGACACTGTTGCGGTTGGGTTGGTCTGTATCTGACCCTTTTCATTGGAAGACCCACCGAGGTCCTCTCGCAATTGAACAGATTTCCCCGAAGGATGGAGTTAGGTTAGTTGATGAGGCCACCGAGCGGTGGGTGTGGCGACAGGTTCTCGCGAAGCATCCCTCGTGGGTCTCGCCCTGCCCTCATCCTCCTCTCGTGGAGCCCCTGAGGTCCCTCCTCCAGCCTCATTCTATCCGAGGCCCTGACTGGACCCCAAGGCATCAGGGTCTTCTGCGGTGCCTTTTTGCAGGAGGTTTCTGGTCGCAGGAGCGACTGTACGAGTCAGGTGGAGCCGTCAACCCGAGCTGCCTTGCCTGTCAGAGTGCTGGATCTACCTGGCACCGATTCTACGATTGCCCCCTGCATACTGAGTTTCGTCGGGATTACAGAGCTGGCAGTGCCATGGCTGGTCAAATGCTTGACATGGCTCGTGCTGCTGCGGTGGATACCTTGCTTTTCACGCGCTTTCTTGTCCCTGACCCTGCTTGGCTCTTCCCGAGCCCCTGCCTCGAGGAGCGAGTCGTGTGGACGGTGCGGTCTCCCGACTTGCTGCTCGATATGCACGTGTTCGGTGATGGGTCGGGGAGGCACGGACGTTTCTCTCGCTTACGGCGCTGCGGATGGGGACTCTGTTCGCTTGACGACAGCAAGCGAGTGGTTGCTCGCCTACATGGCCCTCTGCCCTGTCTCATTCAATCTGTGCCAGCGGCTGAGCTTTTCAGTTTCTTGATGGCGCTGCGCTATATGGGAGCTCAGATGAAGTTTTATACGGATTGCAAGCCACTCGTGGATGTCTGGCGCCAAGGTGTTGGAGCAGGCACCGCTGCGAGTGACCCGCTTGCCTTACTATGGAAGGAGGTTTGGAGGCTTGTGTCTGACCGTGGGGGTGAGTCGGTGGAGGTTTCTCACGTCAAAGCACATACTCCTGCCTCTGCCGTAGCAGAGGGACGGATTTCAGAATGGCAGAGGGTCGGCAATGCCCAAGCTGATCAGTCGGCTAAATGGGGTGCCGCCATGCATAGAGATTCCCTCCAGCTGCGTTCTGCGCATGGCGCGTCGCGCAGCGCCATCCGCCTAGTTGCTCAGTTCTGTACCAGGCTGGTCGCTCGGATCGGCACGATCACGCCACGGGACGCTCAAGCGCAAATACTCGGCCGTGCCATAGGCACGATTGGGGGGGGACTCGGTCCCCCGAAGCCGCACTCGCGCTTCGACCCTGCAGTGACGGTGGTTGCGCAAAGGTTCCGATGCATGGTGTGCCTTCGGTCAGCGAGGACACGCTCGGTGCTTCGCCAGCTTCGTTGTGACGACAGGACCAGCTCCCACGCACTTCACCGCGCGGGGCCCTTCCTGTTCTGCTCTCTGTGCGGGGCCTTTTCGGAAAAGAAGAGCCAGGGTCTTTCGCAGGATTGCTTGCCGATGAATCGTAGGCAGGGTGTCCTCGTGAGAGACTCGAGGTACTACAGGCTGCGCAACCTCATGCGAGGCTGCCATCCGCTTCGGTCCCGCGAGTTCGTGGGCCCTCCGATTTTGCTGCGGAAGCGCTGGCTGCTCGAGTCGGCCGAACTGCCGCCTCTGCCTGCTCTCTCTCCTTCGGTCGGGACTGGGTGTGGGGGGGTGGGGGTGGGGTGGACGGGGCAGGTGTGCTCGCCGCCGCCCGCTTTCCAGGCCGATCTGGCCTTGTGGGACGGCCTTGCTGGCTTTCCCATTGCCAGCGTAGAGGAGGACGACGGCGACCCATCCCACGGTGCGTGGGATCGGGTCGAATGCGTCCCCTGCGCTGGCTAGAGGTTTTTCAACGAAGGCTGGTTCGCTTGCGGTCAGTCTCTATCAGCAAAAACGCACAGGGCACTCTCTGCCATAATCACCTGCTTCACCGGATTGTCTAGGGAACTCACAAGAAACGGCACCGCCCCATGCTTGCAAAACGCATTGCCCGCGAAAGCCTTTCGCATCTGATCTACAGCCTGGAACGTAAACTCACATAGAATAGACTGATGTACAACATCGTGCGTGTCTACTTTGCTGTTCTGAAAATCACGAAGGAACCCATGGAACCCGTTACGGATGCCGTGGGGGCCCCGGCCGCTCGGCACCACGAATCTAGCGACCTCTTTGCCAGCACCATAAAATTTCGAATCATCAACAAAGGCCATGAACAACAGCTGGTTCTTAAGACTGTAATCGCTTCTCCCCGATATGCGTAGAGGCTTGAGGTCGGAGGGAGACAACGCCCCCCTCTCCCCAAGAACGGCCGCCATCCTTTTCAGCTGTCCCACCGTCGGGGCGAACCCTGTGTTGGAAAGCTCTCGAAGGGCCAGCAAACGGGTGGGCGCCGTCGGCTGGCCCGCTCCCCCAGCCCCGTCCGCACCAAAGTCACCATCGGAATCGCTTTCCTCGCCCGAAGCACGAGCGAACTTCCAATTCCTTGGAACACCCCCCCTGGAAAAAAGTTCAGCTGTGTTTT
>CAUYUJ010015553.1:253217-325741 GCA_963575745.1 Prorocentrum cordatum | reverse complement strand
TACTGCTACTGTTACTGCTGCTGCTGCTGCTACTGCTACTAGCACTGCTAGGACTTCTAGTACTGCAATGATTTGGACGACAACAAAGTCGGTTTGCCGGCGGCCACGGTGGATCTGCAGTCAGGCAGACGTTTGTGTTCGTAGGGGTGCCCTCGCAGATTCTGTGGCACATGGTCTGTGTCATGTACAAGAGAATTCAGCAGAGGTGTTGCGCGTAGCTCCCCCCCTGGCAACAACAGCAACACTGGCCCAGGTGTGTGCGCTCGCTCCCGGGGCGAGCGGACTTCCCCGGGCCTCGCCGGGCCAGCCCCAGAGAGTGTCCTTGCGTTGTTGTTGTTGTTGTTGAACATTATTTATTCTAAAGAATAATTATTGTTGGGCCCCCTGGTGCGCGCCCCCCCTGCGCCGCCTAGGCCGCAGCTACATTTTCATCATTTTCGAGAGGAAGCCTCAGGTAATTCGATGTGATCAAGATCCGGTTGTTTTGTTCCCCCCCGCTTTCCCTTGCAAAAAACACTATAAAATGACATTTCTTGTTCTAATATAATCAAATTTCAAGAATCCCTTGCAAAAAATAAGGTAAAGTGGACATTCGCGCGCGCAAGACGAAATCCTTCCAAAACCTTAGTGTTCGCAGCGATTTTAACATAAAAACATCAAAAAACCAATGGTTTTTCAACAAAAAATTGTCAAAATCTCATCCCGCGCGCTCTTGCGGATTCGTAGGAAACCCAACACTTTTTAAACATTTCTGTCAAACGGGCTTTTGCGAGCAACTTTTTCGAACTTCTGCGACAACGGTTGCGCACCTGCCAGGGCCATCATCCCTGTCAAATAATACCATGCGGGACACATTCGTTTTTTCTTCGCGCGCGCACGCCGTCGTCGTCGGCCGCGGGGCCCTGAATAGTAGCCACGGTCGTCCGCATGCCACGAAGTGAAGTGTCCGAACGTCATAGGGCGGGAAGCTGGGTGTGGGTGGTGGCGAAGAGTCGTTTGGAAATTTGGTAGAGCTTGAACCGGCCCCCCCACAAAGTGGGGGTATTGCCCGCCTCCTATGAAAACCCTGGCACTGGTGAGAACGGAGTGTCCCCACGTGCTAGTAATTGTTGTTGTTGTTGTTGGTGTTGTTGTTGTTGTAGTTATTGTTGTTGTTGTTTCTGCCATTATTATCGTCATGGCTGGTTTCATTACGTTCAGTGTGTGTCACACGAAGGTTAAGATTTGGTTGCTTCTATTTTTTGTCAGAAGTAGCTCGATGTTCCTTCCTTAGGATCTCGAAAGAGTGGCGTTCAGTGACGTCCAGCCTTAGGGATAACTCTTGTATTACGCGCATAGTTTTGCCCCTTGTAGCCGCAGGCAATGAGCCCTGTTAGTAAGTTCTTGCTTGGATGTGCCTCGCCCATTGGCCACGTGCTCTTCGAGCTGGTGGATGGCAGTTCCACGCCGTACGGTTCCCTCCCGACGGGCGCACCATTCCGCTTTGGGCCAGAGATTCACGTGGCCAGTATGCATCGGTTCGGTTCATGCGGGACCCCGTTCTGGCAGAGCTTGCTGCGTTCATGGTTGATTCGCGAACGCCGCCGCCTCCGCGGTGCTGGCGCTGCCGTTGGTGCCCAGCGGGTGGCCATCGAGACCACGACAGCAGCAGCCTGGGCGGATCTTATCGTGCTGACCGGTTCGGGGGTCCTGCACGCCGATGTGGAAAAACATTTTGTCGCGGGCGGTCTGGCGGTGGCATTCCGGAATATCGGCGTCAATGACCCGAGTGAGGGTGCGATCTTGTAGTGCCACGAAGCGTGCGCCTGTTGCGGGCCACGGCTTTGGGTGGCACGTTTCGGGTGAGGATGCAATTCGCAGCGATGGCTGCGCATCTTCTCGACTCCACCTTCCCGACTGGCGGGTGCCATGGCCTCGTGCTGTTCTCTGGCGCTGCGAGTGGCTGCGGCGCCAGCAAGGCGGGCCCTTCGAACATCACAGGCTTCTTGTGATGCCATTCAGCCTTCGAGCCACCGACTGGAGTGTAGAGCTGCGCCACGGTGTCTGGGGTCCAAGACCACCAGGGCCACCCGAGGTACACAAGGGGCCCCCTCTCGTCCCGGAGCCTCCCGGGGGCGTCCTCGGAGCCTTCCTGGAGCCTTTGCCGAAGCCCCCGGACCCATGGCAGAAGTTCCGACGAAATAACGATGCGCCGGCGATGCGGCGTGATCCTTGGCCCCGTCTCTTCGTCCCCGTTTGGGGGGCCTGCAGGTTTGGAGGGGAGGACGCGCCGGCAGGCCATCACGCGCGTCAACCAGGACGTGGCTCCGAAGGCCCGCCAGACCGTGTTCAACACGCTGCGCCGCTGGAAGCAGATCGACATCCTGATCACAGAGGCGCCGTGGCCTAACGCAGAGAGGCGGGTGGCGGGGGAGGACGTCTGAGGAGGATCCGGGTGACCCGCCGTAATTCGATGTTTTAGATCATTTGGATGGGTTGCAACCGACTCCCAGCATGCGTCTGCAGCCAAGCTGCTGCCCTGCAGCGCAGGCTTCTCATGTGAGCACGCGATGCAGGCGCGTGAACCCCAAGCAGTGAAAGTCGGAGCTTGTCCCACATGCAAAATTAATGCGACTCCTCCTGCCCCCCAGAGCTCCCCAGCACCCCCCCTCCGGCACGCCCAGACAGTCGCCTCGTGCCGCCCCGAACCGCCCGAAGACCCGGTCCTCGCTTCGTGGTCGACCGTCGATGACGACGAGAACCGGGTTTCTTTTGCAGCCCGTTTTAGTCCAGGCCGGCGGAACTCCCAGGGGCGTCCAGAAGAGGCGAAGCCAGTCAGAGTCTAGTGTCAGCGGCGAGCGAGGGGGGTCAGTGAGAAGGAGGACTCGAGCACGCCAGAACTTGGGTTCGCCGACGCTTTTTGACGAGCCCGTCCTCGATTTTGACGGTCCAGTTTTCGGGGGATGTCCGCAGCGGGAGCGCGCGCCAAATCTCAGTGTGGGTCTCGTTCTTTTCATAATGGCCTCGCCAGGTCAACCAGAGTACCCCGAACCCGAGTTTTAGGTCTCCCCGATCAGCGGGCGGCGGGGCTTCTCAGAAGGCCTCCAGCCTTCTGAGTCTTTTTTGTGTCTTCGGGGAAGGCTGAGAAAACTTCTCAGAAGGCTGGGGGACTTCCGAGCCTTCTGAGGAGGCCCGCCCCTTCACACTTCCCCCGGCTCGCCGCCGATAGTGGCGGCGTACGGAATCGGCGCATCGCCAGGGTTAAGTCGGGCATGTCCCGCTACAGGAGGAATATTCAAGAATCTTAATATTCAGGCGACGACTTTTCGTTATCTTATGATTTATTTTCAGATCAAAAAGAAATATATTTTTCATAGGAGGACATGCCCGACCTCACGTCAGGGTCGGGGCAGTCGGGGCTCGTCGGCGGCGTAGAGGACCCGCTGCGCGCCAGGGCAGAGGGCCGGCTTGGGTCGTGTGGCCCGGGGTGCTGTAGCCGTCGGAGGAGGGGAGCACACCGACACCAACGCCCCTGCCGACGCCCTCGGCCCTCTGGGGCCTCGCGCTGCTCGTCACTGCAGGCCTGTTTTATAAGTTCTCCGTCCCCACTCGTGGGGCGTGACGCTTTCGGGCGTCCGATCGGACCTTTGCTTGCTTGCGGGGGGCCCCCGCTGCTTGAGGCTTCGTGCGCTTCGGAGTCCTCTGTCAGAATGTAACAGGGAGACGGCCGGGCTGGTCCTGGGCCTGGGACCGCCATGGCCAGGGAAAGGTGTGGTTGTACACCGATCCATGCCAAGGATGGGCCCGGCCAGGATCGGTGACGTGGACAGTTGACGTTCCCCGATCAAGGGGGGGGGCAGCCACAATGACGGGGATGCGCACAGAGATTTGGCCCCTCGCCTTGGAATCCTGGTCTGATTCGCATGAGCACCTGTGGGTTCCTTCAGCATTTGAACTGCATGGGGCGAGTCGGGGCCAGAGGCGGCGGACGGGGCCGGCTTCGGCAGGCCCACAGGCGGGTGATCTGAGCAGGCTGGCCAGGTGAGTCCCCCGAGCCCATGTAACTCAGCATCCTTGTAGAGTCTTTCGCTCCTTCGTCCTTTTCCGGCCCTCGTTCTTTCCTTGCCTGCCTGGGAGTTAGCGCTTGACTCTAACCAAAAACATCGTTTCAACGAATCCTCATCCTCACTGGGCCATGGTGCTGCAGCCCCACCAGCCCTCCCCCCAGGTAGGGATGTATGCCCCGCGAGGCCCAGGGGGGCAGCACCACCTGGAGGGGCACGTCGGTCCGTGGGGCCAGGGCCGTGCCAGTTGGGAGGGGAGTCGGTTCAACTGTACTCATTGATACCCCCTCGGGGGCCATCTTGTGGCCCTCTTGGGGCCCTTTGGCTCCCTGTGGCCTTCATCTTGCAGCTTTGGCGCTCTTGGGATATGTTCGGGCCCTGAAGCGATGGTCGACAGCATCCTGCGGCCTTCGCCTCATCCCGCCACCGTGGCCAGGTTGTGGCCTACGGGCGCAATGTGAACGGTCGAAGCCAGCAAATCATCCCCAGGACCTGGAGGCACTCCACTTCGTGCCAGAGGCACGATCGCGGTCTTGGCAATGAATCTTGGCCTTGGGAATGATATTTTTGTTTGTTTCCTACGAGGGGTTAGTACCCTCTAAGGGCTGTCAAGCATTTTGTATTACGATTGGCCCTGGGAGCGATGTTTTTCTTCCAAGGGTCGTGGCGAGGCGGGACTCGGGACCCGCCCGAGGCTTTCAACGAGGCGAAGGACAACGTGAAGTATCTCACTACGCTGGAGAAGTTCATCGATCCTCTCTATACAAGCACCCCTGCCACGATAGTTGACACCCTCCCCGCCCTGATGAATGCTGTGAAGATGATCCACACGATCGCGAGGTATTACAACACGACCGAGCGGATGACGAACTTATTCGCCAAAATCACCAATCAGATGATCACGAATTGCAAGGAGTGTGTGCTGGAAGAGGGGGGCGAGTCGGACTCCTTGTGGAAGAAGGACCCCCTGGTGCTGATCAAGAACCTCGAGTCCTGCATCAAGCTGAATGACGCCTACCAATCGCAGTATAAAGACACGAAAGACACGCTGTTGACGTTGCCGAAGGGCAAGCAGTTCGACTTCAGCGAGACCCTCATCTTCGGGCGCTTCGATTTGTTCTGCAGGCGGGTGTATAAGCTGATCGACATGTTTCAGACCATCCATCAGTTCACGTCGCTCTCGCAGCATCGATTCGATGGTATGGAGCCGCTGGTGAAATCTTTCAAAGCCATCCTGGAGGAGTTTCAGATCAAGCGCCACGATCTCCTGGACTTTCACAGCAACCGCTTCGACCGCGACTACGTGGAGTTCTTGGTCCGCATCTCAGACTTGGAGAGCAACCTGCGCCTCTTTATCAACCAGTCCTTTGAACAGATCGCGTCTATCGAGTCTTCGCTCAAGCTGCTGCAGAAGTTCCAGAGCATACTGCAGCGCGAGAACCTGCGAGCCGACCTGGAGTCCAAATTCGCTGTGATCTTCCACAACTACGGGGTGGAGCTCACGCAAGTGCAGGACCAGTACGAGAAGTTCAAGGCCGCGCCCCCGCTGGTGAGGAACCTCCCCCCCGTCGCCGGCAACATCACCTGGTCCCGCCACCTGTACAAGCGGATCGAGGGGCCGATGCGCAAGTTCCAGCAGAACCCCTCTTTGTTCTCGCTAAAAGATTCCAAGAAGCTGATCCGCATGTACAACAAGATGGCCAAGACGCTGATCGAGTTCGAGACCCTCTGGTATCAGTCTTGGGTGAATTCCATCGAGGCCGTCAAGGCTGGCCTGCAGGCGACGCTGGTGATCAAGCATCCTGAAGACGGTATGCGCTTCCACGTCAACTTCGACAGCGAGATCCTGCAGCTGATTCGAGAGACGAGGTGCATGGACCGCATGGGTGGCATCATGATCCCGGAGGGCGCGAAAATGGTGCTACTGCAAGAGCAGAAGTTCAAGACCTACAACCACGAGCTGTCTTATTTCCTCAAAGAGTACGGGCGCGTGAAGGGCATGATTAAGCCAATCGCCTCGAACCTCCTGAAGCCCCACGTAGAAAATCTCGATTTCAAGATGCGACCTGGCATGGTGACCCTAACGTGGACTTCCATGAACATTGAGTCGTACCTCGAGGACGTGTGGAAGGAACTGGACAAGCTCGAGCAATTGGTCATGACGGTGAACGATCTTATGGAGAACCGCATCGACGCCAACTTGAAGCTCGTGTCTAACGTGCTTCTGGTCAATCTGCCAGAAGAGCAGGAGCTGGTGACCCTCGAAGAGTTTGTTGACATGCAGGAGCGCCACGTGAGGTCCACAACTGATTTCCTGGTGGCCAAGAGCCTCGAGATCGAGAACGCCGTGAACGACATGCTGGGCACAATGGTGGCATTCGAGTTCGACCCGCATGTGCCAGCCGTCACCGAGAGCGAGATAATCAAGGTGAAGGCTCATTACAACTGGTCCATGTACCAGGCGCTCCTGAACGCCACCAAGCGGTCGCTGCGCGCCATGAAGCTTCGTTTGTCTTCGAATGACAGGCAAGGCAAGGGGCTCCCGCCAGCCTTCTTCGAGGTGGAGTTGCAGCTAGACGGGGTCGGTGTCCGACTCGCACCTTCTGTAGAGGAGATACAAACCGCGATCAATGGTGGCGCCCTCGCCGTGCTCAAGTGCTCTAAGATGATCGAGGCGTGGGATACCGTGACGATCCCGAAGAACGTGCAGCTCATCCTGAACCCCAACCTGCCCCCGGTCCAGGGCACGGGGTCGCAGGGCACCTTCTATGATCGCATCGCGAAGGACCGCGAGATCCTGAAGGTAGTCCTGCTGCTGACGGGCAGCATCCAATCGGCCAAGAGCCAGTGCAACTTGTATCTGTCGCAGTTCTCCTCATACGAGTGGTGCTGGAATGACGACATCAACGAGAGCTACAAGAAGTTCAAGGAACCAGAGCCCACACTGGACGAGTTCGAGAGCAAGCTGAAATACTTCGTGCAGATAGAGGAGCAAGTGGACAAGATGGAGGGACAGCACCAGATCTCGGCGCTGATGCTACAGACCAGTAGCCTGTCCAAGAGCCTGAAGGAGCTGGCCAACAAGTGGAAGGAGGTGTACGCTGGCCATCTGCACAGGGAGGCCTTCGCAAGGTTAGAGGACGTAAGCGAGATGGTCAAGTCTACCCGGAAGAAGCTGTTGCGTGAGGTAGTTAACGGCGACATCGAGTCGCTGTCATACGTCATGCAGACTCTGCAGGATGTGCGAGCGAAGCAGAGCGAGATCGAGTTGGAGTTTGTCCCAATCGAGCACATGTACCGTATCTTGGACGAGCACCTGCCACAGATCATGGACAAGGAAGAGATGGATGCACGCACCATGTACCAGAAAAATTGGCACGATCTGTTGGCCGAGAGCGAGAACCGGCAGGAGGAGCTGGCCCTGAAGCAGATACAGTACAAGAAAGACTTGATCAAGACAGTCAACACCTTCAAGAAGGACGTCGCCAGATTCCGCGCCGAGTACGAGCGCAGTGGGCCGATGGTGCGTGGCATACCGCCTCGCGAGGCGGTGGAGCGCCTGAAGAGGTTCAAGGAGGAGTACGAGGTCAGGGGGCGCAAACAGTACATCTACCTGCTCGGTGAGGACCTGTTCGGCGTGCCGCACCAGCAGTACCCCACGCTGGACCAGACGAAGCAGGAGCTCCAGTATCTCGGGCAGCTGTATGATCTGTATGTCGCGGTTTTGGAGACCATTAAAGAATGGCGTGACTATCTGTGGTCCGAGGTACCCGACCATATGGATACCATGCAGAAACAGATCGACAACTTCTCGGGTCGCTGCAAGAAAATGCCCAAGCAGCTGCGCGATTGGCCCGCGTACCACGAGCTGAAGAAGGAGATTGAGGACTTCCAGGAAGTCTTGCCGCTGCTCATGGAGCTCGGCAAGCCAAGCATCCAGGTGCGGCACTGGCAGCAGGTGATGGATATTACCCAGAAGGAGTTGCCGATCGAGTCGGAGAACTTCAAGCTGCAGTCCCTCATCGACGCCCAGCTCAACGAGTTCACAGACGAGATCTCGGACATATGCGAAGGCGCGGACAAGCAGCTCCTCATAGAGCAGAAGCTCAAAGAGATCAGCGAGATGTGGGAGGGCATGAGCTTCGACTTCGCGGGGTGGAAGGCGTGCTCCTCCCGCCTCGCGCCTGCCGCCTTCCTTTTGCCTTCCTCTGTCTTCATTCTTCTTTCTTCCTGCCTCCTTCCTTGTGTCCCCTCCGTCGTCCTCCTTCCTCCTCTTCCCTTCCCCTCCTCCCTCCTCATCCTTCCCATCTTCCCTCCTCTTTGCTCCCTCCGTGCGGCGACGCGCTGGCTGCGATCTCACGTGCAACGCGATCAAGCCGACCGCAGGCACGTCGACTCTTGATTCCGCGCCTGGAACAAGGCCCGTACTACGCGAACCACTCGGGCGACACAGTCAGATGCAGTGCCCATGAATGCGATGATGCACGCCGCAGCCAGCCACCGGCAATCTCATCACAGCAATCTGCGCCCCGCGCGGATAGAAGTTCTCAGGCGGGTAGGGCAATAATTGGGGGCCTTGCGATTATGCCGCCGTGCGTGCGCACCACCGCTGCGTACTGCTCCTGGATGGCGTGGGCGCGCCAGCGCGAGATGCTGCGCGGCCTTGGACGTCGGCTCCTTCCGCGCCGCGGGTGCCCGCTCGGTGCCGCGGGCAAGCCCAGCGGGCCCAGTGAGCGCGCGAGCCGCTGGCCGGCGTGGATGCCTCGCTTTGCACCCTGGTGCGTTGTTCTAGGGTTCCCAGATAGCGTGGGGGGCTTATATATATGTATATACCTATATATGGTTCGATATATATATATATATATAGATATACACGTGTATGTACGTATGTCTGTCTGTCTGTCTGGCTATCTGTCTGTCTGTATGTATGTGTGTATGTGAGTATGTGTGTATGCATGCATGTATATATGTATGTATGTACGTATGTATGTATGTATGTATGTATGCATGCATGCATGCATGCATGCATGCATGTATGTATGTACATATGTACGTACGTATGTATGCCTGTATGCATGCATGTATGTACGTACGTATGTATGCCTGTATGCATGCATGTATGTACGTATGTACGCATGCATGTACGCATGAACGTATGATGCATGCATGCATGCATATAGGAAGGTATGTGTGCATGCACGTGTGTATGTATGTATGCATGTAGTATGCATGCATGCATGCATGTCTATATGCATGTGTGTATGCGTGTATGTATGTATATACTTCATATATTCACATCAACGTGCATACACATACATCTACATACATACATATATACATATACACACACGTTTACATATACATATTCACATTCTGTAAATATACACATGTATCCGTATCTACGGACTCGCGGGCCCGGCCCTTGGGCCGCGACCCCACGGATGCAGGGCGCCTTTTCGCGGCTGCCCCACGCGGAACGTACCCGTGCAAGCGCGCATCCACGGGATCAGGCGCGTATCCACGCGGTCGCGCTCCGGAATCCAGGCCGCGAGGGCGTGGACCATGGATGCGTTCGCCGCTCGTGGTGTTGTTGCGCGCGGCGCCTCTCGTTCCCAGAGGCGGCCCCTTGGGGTCCCAGGGCGTCCGCGCCGCCGCACGGCTCGCGTCGTCGCCCGCCCGTGGTGAGGTGTGCCGCGGTCTGCCGCCTCCGCAGCGCGAGGCGGCGCGGCCGAGCTGCGCCCGCGGCCGGCTGGCGCGCGGGGAGCTGATCTCCACCGCCTCGTCGTTGGGCGGCTCGAAGGGGCACCACTTACCAAACCGCTCCAACCCAACCCGAAGGACCCAGACCCCCTCCAATTTCGGGCTGGGGGGTGTTCTCTCGATGTTCCAGAACGCCCCCCCAGTCAAAAAAAATTGTGGCAGGCCCAACGGCGACTTCGGGTTGGGTTGGGGTGGCTTGGTGGGTAGTCTTAAGTCGGGCATGTCCCTTCACAGGAGGAGTTTTCCAAGATAATACTAGTAAAAATTAGTCTGGGGACGATGTTCCGCAACTTTTTGACTAATATTGGTATGTTTTGACAACTGTTCATTATTCTGCCAATATTCGCCTGTACGAGGACATGCCCGACCTCATGGTAGTCAAAGGGTACGCCAGGCCTTCCCCTCTCCCCCCTGGGGGCGCGAAGGTCATCGCGCTGCGCGCACCGCGGAGAGCTGCCCTTCTCCAGGCGGGCGGCGCGCGAGCGCGAGGGCGCGCTTCGCGCGTCGTGGGGCGACGCGCGAAGGTGTGCGGCCCAGGTTCGGGGCCCACACATCTTCACCAGCACCACCTCCCTCACCCCCTCCATCTCCCAGGAAAGACGCGAGGAAGAAGAGGTTAGAGGAGGGAGGAGGGATCGACTTGGTGGTGGTGTATACTCTTCGGGGCCGCACCAGGTGCATCGTTCGGGGCGTCCGTGCGCGCGAATCTCGCAGTGCAGCCGCCGCGGAGGCTCGCCATTTCGCGGAATGCTGTGCCCGGGTTGCCATTTTCTGACCAGTGCTGGCTCTGTGGCCTTCTGCTTGCCCCACGGGCGCAGGCGGCGCGGGCACGATTGCGTCGCGCTTGGTTGTGGCGCTCCCCGTCGCCGTGCCCACTGGGCACTGCACGGCGAATGTCCTCCTTGCCGCCGCATCGCATCGGCCAGCTTGCCGCCAATGCCATCCTGAACCCCAGTTCCCGCTCGCGTCATCTTGACCGAGGCGCCTGTGCCCCTTGCTGCTGCGATCCAACTATCAGACGATGCACCAGCCAGCTCTGGGCGCACATTCAGTGACAGCAATGACCCTCTCCCCCCTCTCCCCGTGACCGCAACGGACACGTTGACGAAATGCTGGCCGCAGCTAAGGCGACTCGTGCGGATGCCGTTGCCAAGTGCACAAACGGCGCTATCATCGTGTGGCTTTCGTCGTAGCTCCCGAGGCGGGCGCTCCCGGCCACTCCCGCCTCCATCTCGTTTTCCCACTGCCGATGCCGCCCAGTCTCCTTGTCCAGCCTCCTTGCCCGTGTCGCCCGCGAGCAGCTCACTCGTCGCGACCCGACCGCAGGGCATTACGTTGGACTGCACGTTGCAAGGGTGCCGCGTGTTCCATTCGCGGGCGCGCGTGAGTTTTGCTGCCGCACGGCGCGCTGACTGCAGGGGTCCGTCCAGTGCTCGGAGGCTAGCGGCGTGCCGGCTTCGAGCTTGTGCGACGGCTTTGGCCCCCCCGCTCCATTCATTCTGCTGCGGCGAGCCCAGGGAGGAAGTGAGAGGGGGCGGGTCTTCTCAGAAGGCTCGGAAGGCTTCGGGCCTTCTGAGAAGTTTTCTGAGCTTTCCCCGAAGACGCAGACATCTTCACAGAATGCGCGAGTTCTTCAGAGAAAGCCCGCCGCATTTGAGAAGGCCTGCCCCCTCTCGCTTGCCCCCTCGGGCTCGCCGCCTGATCGTGGGTTCCCGTGCGTGGCCCGGGGTTGCACGCAGTCACCTTTTCGAATTTGGTGCAGCGGCAGTGCGCGGGAATGAATGCACTGGCGCCTGTCCTCGGCGGTCCTGCATGGCGATCAGCTCGGAGTGTTCGCCCGTGTCTCCGAATCGCGCGCGTGTTTCCGCGACCATGCGAATGCGCCAGTTTGGCTGGTGAGTCGTGCCATGTGTCCAGCGAGTGCGACAAACAGCTCAGACACATGGACACTTTGCGACATCGGCCAACTTGTGTAGACCACGGTCCTTCCCGCCGAGCGTCCCCAACCTCTTACTCTCCTCGGCGATTACGCCGCCAAGCCCAGGCACGATGCGATCATGCGAGATGCAGCATGTTATGTTTCTTCATCGTGCGTCCTGTAAACGTGGATTTGCAACCCGCTTCGGCGAACCGCGGTCTGTTCCGACCAGAGCAACCAGACCTCTCATATCGTGGACGCCTACGGCGAACCACCGCCGTTCCCTGCCTTTCTGGAAACGCCGATGGGACCAAACGCTGGGCCGAAGTCTTGCAGATCTGTTGGACTACGTGTTCCCTCAGCCGTTGTGGAAATCTTTTGGGGATCAGTTGGGGAAGTAAGAGCAAGGAGGGAGGAGGAAAAGTATGATGATTATGATGCTGCTGATGATGATGAGGAGGAGCAGGAGGAGGAGGAGGAGGAGGAGGAGGTTGACCAAGGTAAGCCCAAGATGCATCAGCGATTCTGCAATTCACGCTCCCGTCCCAAATCCCCTCCTGATGCTTCCCTACACGCGCCCGTTTTCACTACAAGGCACGCCCCCATTGAACGACTAGCGCAGTTGGGCCTGTCATTTTTGCGAGCCCCGCTTTGAAACAAACATGTCTTGGATCCCTCTGGCGTGTAGCCAGGAACGCGGGAATTATGATCATGTGCCTCAGCGAGGTGTCGAGTGGTAATCCCCTTCTGAAGAAGGACTGCCCTCCTATCCGTACAACTGTTGCACACCATTAGAGTTTTTCTCATGATTTTCAAGGACGCTCCAAGCGAGAACATCAGTATGAAAAAGAGCCGCCCTAGATCCGTGCAGTGCTGCATTTGTTTACATTCCAGGCTTTGAGTAGCGGATTCCTTTTCGCGATCACCTCCATTATTTGTTACACATGCTTGCTCATGTGGACCCCAACAAGTGAGATGTTGCTTCGTAGACGTGCGAGATACGCAGTGTGATCTTTATGAGGCGTGATCCACGTGGCGTGAGCTGTGATGTGTAAGATATGCGGCACAGTGCAGCTGGTTCAATTAATGTGGGGTGAGTTTCGCGGTGTAAGCTAGGCGGTGCAATATGTGGTATGGGCCACGGGGTGTAAGCTACATGGTACAATGCAGGTGGCGCAAGACATGTGGTGTGGGGTCTGTGGTGTAAGCGATGTGAAGCGATAGAAGTGGTGCATTATATGCAGTGCAGATGATATGTGTTCACCAGTGGAATGTCAACTCCACTGCTGTCGCAATCATCCCATCCTCCCACCCGCAACTTGATTTGATACATCCGGCCGGCCGCATTTGCGGATATCTTTGTTGTTGGCTGGCGCATTTTTGCGGCCGCGCTGGCGCGCGAACGCTCGCGCGCATGGTCACCAGCTGGTTTGGCACAACTGATGCGGCCACGATGGCGCCTGCCGATGGGAACTTCCCAGCGCGCCTCCAAGGCCGTGCTGGCGCGCGGGCACTTCAGCGCGGGTTGGTGAGTCGGTCGTGATCGGTATCATGATGATGGCGATAACAGCGGCAACGATGATGATAGAAACCATGCTGGTGGCGACGAGGACGACTACGACAGTAAGGGCAATGACGGCGCCGATTCTTGTGACGACGATGACGATGATGATGCCCATGTTTTGGTGGTGAAGGTGATCGGTTGGTGATGGCGGCGATGGCGGTGCTTGGCGGTGACGATGACGGCGGTGGTGCGATGGCCCTCGTGAGGGTGGTGGTAAGGACCTACGCGCGCAGAAGTTTAAGATATCTGGCATACCTAGTATTGGGGAGCAAACTTTCACATTCTTTCAGAGTTGTATCCTGGAGTTCCGTAGCCATTTTGTTCCAAGTCTGGCTCAATTTCAGCGCGTGGGGTGCTAGACGGTATGTCGGGACACAGCATGGTCACATTCATGTGTTTGTCCATCTCGTTTTGTGTGGGTGTGCCAATGTTGATGTGTCCAGCTATGCGCGTGGAGTCGCAGGTCTCAAAGGTATTTTTGTGATAGCGGAATTTGGATTTGACCACGCGGAAACGAGTGATCCGAATTTGGCCGACTTGGAAACCATTTGCAGCGACTCGTGAATCTTCTGTACGGAATCGAAAAAGGATACGAGACAGCCGACAGATTCCAGGTAAAACGCGGCAAACTTTGATCACACTTTCCGACGCCGCGAAGTCTCCTGACGGAGTACTTGAAGGATGCGCTGGGTTTTTGGTACGATCCATGCGACGTGCCGATCTCTTATCGGTACAAGATTTCCCAACAGCTCTTATCACCTTATCTGGCATGTCCGCCCAATGGCAGCTTTGTTCACGGCCTTTCAAGTCAGTTGCGCAATGTGGAAACATGGTCAGCGGCGTATCGCCAATCCCCTTTGCGCAATGCATTCAGATTGATCGAACAGCACATTCAGCAGCGTGAACGTCATCATGGATGGTAAGCCACCGAGCTGTTGTCATCCAGGCCCAGAGACAAACCCAGGATGACGATTTTCCATGCCAGAGCAGAATCGCGGATGCGGGCGAGAGGCGGTCGCCGCCATGCTCAGTTGAAGTTTATGACAACCGAAGCATTAAGGGTGGCGCGTGCGATGTTGCGACGGCGCGGGATTTGGTCCCTTCCAGGAGCATTTTTGACGACAGTTTGTTTTGCTCGGGCCACGACGTACGAGCTTGTTTGTTATGGTGCCGTGCTGAGGTTGTCGTAGCGATGCGTTCGATCCAATCTTACCAGACACGCAGTAATCACATGGATATGTGTCGTGAGCTTGGTAACGCGTTCACGGGATACAAAGCGCCGAGACAAGATGCGATTCTTATTTCAGATACTGTACGTGGGATATTTGAAATGAGAAAATCTGAAGTCGAAAGTGTCACAGCTGATGATGGAGTTCGGAATTGCCGGGGTAGCTTTCTAAACGCAAGCAGCACACACATCTGTTTTTGTGTGTGTGTGCGTGTGTGTGTGTGCGTGTGTGTGTGTGTGTGTGTGTGTGTGTGTGTGTGTTTTGTTGATTTATTTGGGCTCGCGAGCGGGACGCTTGCTTGATGAATGTGGACGCATCGCGTGGTGCGATGAAAACTCGGGTTGTGGACGAGACTGCAAGCCATGTGGTTCTCTTGTCAGTTGATTTCGTCAAATGCGCGCGGGCAGGCTTTGCGTGAGTCGTAGTGAAGCGCTTCAGGGATTTGGTGTTTGTACGGGGACAGACTGGCAGTCCCATTGCGTTTGTTATGAGCTCGACATGTGTTCGCGCGCGTGGAGTCTGTGCTGTATCGGCATAGAATTCCTGGAACACATGCCTCTCCTGGTGTCGTCCTTGTCCGTGTCCTTCTTCGGCTGCTCCTGGTCCTCTGGCCCCTCCTCCTGCCCTTCCGCCGCTCCTGCTGTCGTCTCCCCTCTGCCTCTCTTGTCCCTCCTCGTGCCCTTGCCTCGCTCCTTTCCTCTCCCGTCGGTGTCGTCTCGGCGGTCCCCTGCTTCCCTTTGGGCTTCCGGCCCCCCCGCGGGGGTGGCGCATGAGAGAGTCGCGGCGGCTGCACGGTGGTAGCAGTAGGGCCATTGCGGGTGGCTGCACGGCAGTCTCATGCCGTAGGAAAGGCTGGCCAGCAGTCCAGAGTGGAGTTTGCTTGCGAATCAAGTCCTTGCCTTTCCTCCCTTCTTTGTAGTCCTTTCTCCACCGTCGCTTTGCCGTGCAGTCGTTTCCGCCTGCGGGCCGCTACGAACTTGCAGTACATTCGTATCGCCGTCTGGGGCCAGACATTTTGGGTTTGCCTGCCCATTTTGACAGTTTTTTTTTTTTTTTTTTTTTTTTTTTCTCTCTCTCTCTCTCTCTCGCTCTCGCGTCCTTTTCGTCTCCCTCCTTCGCGTTTGTTTCTCGGGGAGGCCAAGGGTGCATGGGCACCCCGGCGTGTAATTGGCGTTTGCGTGCCGTTTGCACGGCCAGGGCGTATTGCCAGGCTACCGGGTGCCTGGGGCATGGAGCCACTCCCCTCTCGGGATCCGCCCTTGACTCGCGCTCCCGCGTTTGACAGTGGCGCCCGCACGGCGTTGATAAATCCAACCGCTGGAGTGCATTATTGCCCAGTCCACCGCCTCGTCTCGTTCAGTGCGGGTCTCATGTGCAGAGTGCCTGCTTGGGATGGCGCTCGCATCTTTACACATCCATTCCTCTTCAACCTCGGCCCTTTGTTCTTCCCTCTCTCCTCCCTCCCTCCTCCCTCCCCCGGGCTTCGGTGTCACTATGTAGGTGCTGGTTGTGCCGGTGCCCACGCTGAGCACTCCTTGTGTCGCTAGGTGCGCGTAGGCCGTTGTTCCCCTCCTCTCCTCATCGTCCTCCCCCCTCGTCCTCCCATCTTTCTACCCCTGTGGCTGTCATTGGTTATTTGGAACGGGGGATTCCTGCGCATGGCCCAGTGTCGATGCTGTCGCGTTTCACCTCTGTTTTGGTGGTGGTGCTTCCGTGGTGTTGCCTGGATACCTCTATGGAGGACATACGAATTCTTGTGCTCATTTTCCTTTACTTGCCATTTGTCACTCCCGATTTCTGCCGCTATAGAGCTTCGCTGCCGTACGGTTTGAGTTGTGATAGCCCCCTTGAGGGGAAACGGATTGAATACGGTTTCGGAGCTGGGGCGGAGAGTGGTGGGCGTTAGCTGCGAAAAAAGAAGAATTCTTGGAACACATGCGCTTGGTAATTTCTGGCATGGATGAGGGGGAGGGAAGTTGAGGCGATGCCATGTTGGCTGGCATGGTATGGTTTCATATTCAAAGTGTGCGATGAGGCCTAATCCTACGTACGCTGCAATACGGAATGGAGGGAGGTGGGGGGATAACCCCTGGGGGGTGGGGGGATGGGGAAGTGGCGGTGGAATCTGTTTTTGTTGGTTTTTTGTTGGAAAGGATGATCAATGTGGTGTGAGCTAGATGGTACAAGGTTTGTGGACCAATGTATGTTGTATGGTATGTGAACTATGTGGTGTAAGCTATGTGGTGTGCCCCACGCGGTACGTGTACGAACCACGAGATGCAAGTTAAGTGGTGCAATATTTTTGGTCAAGTCACGAGTCGTCAATACCACCGTTCGTGCCATCGTCCCATTTTTCAACCCGCACCCTGCTTGGCAAAACCCATGCTGCCACGATGGCAGTTGCCGATTGGCAGTTGCTAGCGCATCTCTGTGGCTGCGCTGGCGCGCGCACGCCCGGGCGCAGTGCGACCAGCTGATTTGGCACAGATGATGCGGCCGCGATGATGCTTACCGGTGCGCGTCTCAAAGACCGCACTGTCGCGCGGACGTTCCAATGCGGGTCGGTGAGTTGGGCGGACGCGGTATCATGGTGACGTCGACAATGGCGGGAAAGATGATGATAAAAACGATGGTTGCGGCGATGATGACGATGAGGATGGCAAAGCCAATGACGGTGCCGATGCTGGTGACGACGTCGATGAGGACGTCCATGTGTCGGTGATGAAGCTGATTGTGTTTGTGATTGTGGCGATGGCGGCGCTTGGTGATGACGATGACTGTGGTGATACGGTGTTGCTGGTGAGGGTGATGGTGGGGACGTGCGCGCGCAGAAATTACGGACATTTGGTAACACTTTTGTTGAACGGCTGCTGACCTTCGGGTAGATGTGTGAGAACTCCATTCAGAGAGGTTTCGGAAACCATTGGTTTTTTAATCAGGTTTCGACGCGCGCGTGGCGGCGCGCGCGTGTGGCCCGAGTGGTGAAACTGGGTAAGATTTCGTGCATATGGCGCGTGCTGAATCAAGACAGATGCACCGCGTGGTGGGATGAGAATGCGGGTTTCGGACGAGCTTGCTGAAAACATATCGGTTTCTCAGGGTTCAGAACATCCGCACGGACAGAAACTATGCAAGACTTGTGGTCACACGTTTGATTCGCGTGTGCTGAAATGCTCGCGTAACTAGTATGTGTCCGTATGATTTCGACATGTGCGCGCGTGGAATTGGTGGTAGTTTGTTGGCAAAGTGGTTCTTGCATAAGGATGCTTCGAGATGAGCGAGTGTCCCGACATTGAATTAATTGGCAAGGATGGAAAGGGTGGTCAATCACCGGTTGCCTGGGGTGGTATGACTTTGTATGGAAAGTGATCGACGGGGAAGCGTCATTTGTGATTTGCAGAGTCCTTTGGGGGGGGTTTAGGGGCGGCAGTACGGCGAAACCTCGGACCCCCAAACGCCCCAAGAGAGCTCCAAGAGGCCCTCCAAGAGGACCCCAAGAGGCCAACATTATACATGTTCCATAAGAGTTTGAATGCTTTTTGCGTTTTTGCCTTTTCGGGCTTCCAACACTCCAATACGGCGACGACCCACGATGCTCCACATATCGCCCCAAGATTGTCCAAGAGGCCCCCTAGACGGCCCTGGCCACAAGACAACCATATTGGTTTCTCAGAGTTCAGCACATCCGCGTGGACAAACAAACAAGACTTGTGGTCACATGTTTGATTCGCGTGTGCTGAAATGCTCGCTCAACTAGTGTATGTTCGTATGATTTCGACATGTGCGCTTGCGCGTGGAATTGGTGGTAATGTGTTGGCAAAGTGATGCTTGCATAATGATGCTTCGAGATGAGCGAGTGCCCCGACATTGAATTACTTGGCAAGGATGGAAAGGGTGGTCAATCACCGGTCGCCTGGGGTGGTATGACTTTGTATGGAAAGTGATCGCCGGGGAAGCGTCATTTGTGATTTGCAGAGTCCTTTGGGGGGGCTTACGGGCGGCAGTACGGCGAAACCTCGGACCCCCAAACGCCCCAAGAGAGCTCCAAGAGGCTCTCCAAGAGGACCCCAAGAGGCCAACATTATACATGTTCCATAAGAGTTTGAATGCTTTTTGCGTTTTTGCCTTTTCGGGCTTCCAACGCTCCAACACGGCGACGGCCCAAGATGCTCCACATATCGCCCCAAGATTGTCCAAGAGGCCCCCTAGAAGGCCCTGGCCACAAGACAACCATATTGGTTTCTCAGAGTTCAGCACATCCGCGTGGACAGACAATATGCAAGACTTGTGGTCACATGTTTGATTCGCGTGTGCCGAGATGCTCGCGTAACTAGTGTGTGTCCGTATGATTTCGACATGTGCGCGCGTGGAATTGGTGGTAGTTTGTTGGCAAAGTGATTATTGCATAATGATGCTTCGAGATGAGCGAGTGCCCCGACATTGAATTACTTGGCAAGGATGGAAAGGGTGGTCAATCACCGGTTGCCTGGGGTGGTATAATTTTGTATGGAAAGTGATCGACGGGGAAGCGTCATTTGTGCTTTGCAGAGTCCTTTGGGAGGGCTACGGGCGGCAGTACGGCGAAACCTCGGACCCCCAAACGCCCCAAGAGAGCTCCAAGAGGCTCTCCAAGAGGACTTCAAGAAGCCAACATCAGACATGTTTCGGGCCCCAAAGAAGCTCCAAGCGACCCCCGTGAGGCCCAGATCAGGCTCCAAGAGGTCCCCAAGAGGCCCCCGAGACACACCAGCATCGCCTCAACGAGGCTTCCGAAAGGCCTCCCAGGAGATGCCCACAGACATCCATGAGGCCTCTGATCTACAGGCATCGGAAATAAATAGCGAACACTGGTGCCGCATCACATTCCCCCCTTCCCCATGATTGATGTTGGCAGGGGATCTGATTTGCACTTCGCCGCGGTCGGCCCCAGACGCGCCAACTTTGAATTCCGGGGGGGCGAGGGGCGTTCACTAATTGTTTCCGCCCACTTTACAACCCGGGCCCGGTGGCGGGACTGGCCGAAGGCCACTAGATCCGCCGCCCCCTGTCGATTCATCGCAGAGGTGCCTGGCTTGCCAAAAGATATGGCTTCTGGTTTTGATTCTTCTTCCCCAAGAAACTTCCCCCTGGGGCTTCGGCCCGTCCCGCCGGCCACCCTGAAAGGATCTCAAGGAGCTCAATCCGGAAGAAAACCCTCCAAGATGGTTCAAGATGGCCTCCAAGATGGCCACGTTGGCCCAAGATGGCCTCCAAGATGGTCCAAGATGGCCTCGAAGTCCGCCCAAGATGGTCCAAGACGGCCTCCAAGACGGCCCAAGAGAGTCCAAGACGGCCCAAGACGGCCCAAGAGGCCCCCCAGAGGCCTCCAAGACGGCCCAAGAGGCCTCCAAGAGGTCTTCCAGGAGGGACCGAAGAGGCCAAAATCATTGATTTTCCATAGTTTTTTGAAGGATTTTGGAATTTGCTCCTTCTCGGCATTCCGACGGCTCAAGACGGCCCAAGAGGCCCCCAAGATCGCCCAAGAGGCCCCCAAGAGGGCCCCATGACAGCCCAAGTGGCCTCCAAGACGGCCCCAAGAGGGCCCCAAGACGGCCAAAGAGGCCTCCAACACGCCCAAGATTGTCTCCAAGACGCCCAAGATGGCCTCCAAGACGGCCGCGAAGCGCCCCAAGAGGGCCCCAAGTCGGCCCAGAAAGGCCCCCAAGACGGCTCCCGACGGCGTCAGACGTGTCAGGAACCCACCAAGATGGCCGAAGTTGGCTCGAAGCTGGCCCAAGACTGCCCAAGAGGCCCCCAAGAGGGCCTCCAGGAAGGCCATAAGAGGCCATACAACATTGATTATCCGAAGTTTTTTTTTTTTTTTTTTTTTTTTTTTTTTTTTTTTTTTTTTTTTTTTTTTTTTTTTTTTTAAAACGGATTTTGACATTTGCTTCTTTCAGGCCTTCCGATGGCCCGAGACGGCCCAAGAGCCCCCAAAGATCGTCGAAAGATCGCCCAAGAGGCCTCCAAGATGGCACCAGAACGGCCCAAGAGGGCCCCAAGACGGCCCCAAGGGGCCCCCAAGACGGCAGCATTCCAAGAGGGCCCCAAGTCGGCCCATAGAGGCCGCCCAAACGGCTTCCGACGGCGTCAGACGGACCAGGAGCCCACCAAGACGGCCGAACATGACCCTAAGATGGCCCAAGACGGCCCAACAGGCCTCCAAGAGGGTCTTCAGGAAGGCCCGAAAAGGCCAAAACCATTGATTTCCCATGGGTTTTTGGAGGATTGTGGCATTTGCTTTTTTTCTGCCTTCCGACGGCCCGAGACGGCCCAAATGCCCCCAAAGATCGCCCAAGAGGCCCAAGACACGGCCCCAAGAGGCCCCCAAGACGGCCCAAGAGGTCTCCAAGACGCTCAAGATGGCCTCCAAGACGGCCCAAGAGCCCTCCAAGACTTCCTCCAAGAAGGCCCGAAAGGGTCAAAATGGCCTCCAGACGGCCAAGATGACCTTCAAGATGCCCACGTGTTCCCCGAAGACTTTCCAAACCGATTCGGGGAACACATGGTCCGATAGCCTGGCAGGTCTGGCCTCAACGTTCGGCCACATAGGCGCTTCCAAAAAGGCAGGGGGCGGCGGTAACTCGCCGTAGGCGTACTAGTTCCGCCGCCCCCTGTTGATTTGTCACAAGGGGTTCCCGGCGTGCTGAATGTCTGATGGATTTTGATTCTTTGTAAGAGCTCCCCCTGCGGCTTCGGTCCATTGCGCCGGCCACCCGGAGTGGACCGGAAACAACCTCAACGTCTGCATCAGATCTCCCAAGACGGCTCAAAATGGCGTCCAAGAGGGCAAACATGGCCCCAAGGTGCCTTCAATCTTTTTCCAAGACGGCCAAGATGGCCCCAAGAGAGCCCAACGTGGCCCCAAGATGCACCCAAGACGGTCCAAGATGGCCTGAAGATGGCCTGAGACCCCCAAGAGGGATCCAACATGGCCGAAGAGGCCTCCAAGAGGTCCTCCAAGAAGGCCCGAAAATCATCAAATAATTGATTTTCATCGGCCCCTAAGAGGCCTCCAAGAGGCCCCCAGGAAGCTCCCAGGAGGCCCTACGAATGACCCGAGAAGCTCCCAAGAGGTCTTCTCATCCTTCTCTTTACTCCTTTTTTCTCCCCCTCCTCATCCTCCACTTCCTCCCCCACGTGTTCCCCGGAAGGGCTCCCACAGAGGCTCGGGAAACGTATGGTCCGATAGCGTGGCCAAACTTTGCCCAAACGTCTGGCCACATAGGCGCATCCTGAAAGGCAGGTGGTGGGGGTGATTCTCCGCAGGCGTCTTCGATCCGCCACCTTTTGTGGGCCTGATCCGCGCACGACAGCCCGCGGCCGCCAGACCCGGAGGTCGCACCCTCCCCCTGGGTTAAAGGCAAGCGTGCTCTGGCACAGGAGCTGGGCGGCCAGCGCTCAGCCGGCGAGGTATGTCTGACATGTCTGCGTCAGTTGAGCGACGCAAGAACAACGGGGTCCTCTGCGCCGACATTGGCGCGTAAGCTGCCCACGTAAGGCTGCGCGTCAGCGCCCTCGTTTCCATTGCAGCGTGCCGCGCTGGCGGCCCGCGTAAGCCGCGGAGCAAGGTCGCTATGTCATCTCGCGTGAGATCCGTTTCTTCTCGTCGCTCATTTGGAGATCAAGTTGCATTCGATGGCCGAAGGAGACATTGATGGCCCCCGATGGTCTGTCCACAGGGGTTGCTGGTGTGCTGGATGCTTTACTATTCTGAGACCTTCCAAGAGGTTTCAGGGGCCTTCGGCGCAGCCCGCCAGCCACGCGGAAGGCACCATAAAACCTGTGATAGAGCGCGCGCATGGGGCCCGATAGACTAAAAGGGGGGCCCCAGCTTGAAGCTACCCCCCTCCCCCCTTCCTTGCTAAAGGGGGGGGGGCTTCGGAAGCTCCCCCCCCCCCTCCCCCCCCTTTTCGTGGTCCGCAAAAAGGGGGGGGGGGGCTTCCAAGCCCCCCCCCCTCGCCCTTTAATTGAGCCGGGGTGAGGCCCCCCCCCCCCTTTGAAAGGGGGGGGGGGGCTTCGGAAGCTTCCCCCCCCCCCCTCCCTTTTCGTGGCCGGAAAGGGGGGGGGGGCTTCCAAGCTACCCCCCCCCCTCCCTCCTTTTAATGGAGCTGGGGTGAGCCACCCCCCCCTTTGAAAGGGGGGGGGGCTTTGGAAGCCCCCCCCCCCTCCCTCCCTTGGTGCAAAAGGGGGGGGGGGCTTGAAGCCCCCCCCCCTTCCCCCCTTTGGCCGCCCAGCTCCCGGAGCCATCGCCCTCCCTTTCGCCTCCATTTATTCCCGCCCCTCTCCCTCCTCCTCTTCTTCCTTTTGCCTCCTCCTCTTCCTCGTCCTCCTCATCCTCTCGTCATCATCGTCATCATCATCATCATCATCATCATCATCATCATCATCATCATCATCATCATCATCATCATCAGCAGCAGCAGCAGCAGCAGCAGCAGCATCATCATCATCATCATCATCATCATCAGCATCATCATCATCACCACCATCATCATCATCGTACTCCCCCGCGGGTCCTTCCGTTCCGTTCCTCCTCTTCCTCCTCCTCCTCCTCGTTTTTCTCTTCCTCCTCCATTTTTCCCTCCTCCTCCTCCTCCTCCTCCTCCTCATCATCATCATCATCATCATCATCATCAGCATCATCATCATCCTCTTCCTCCTCCTCCTCCTCCTCCTCGTGATCCTCCTCCTCCGTTTCCCCATCCTCCTCCTCCTCCTCCTCCTCCTCCTGCCCACTACTTCGTTGATGATTGCCAGACGCCACAGCAGGAGAGGCCGCATTTCAGGGCCATGGATCAGTGCACCATTCCTTTGCCATTCCATGGCCATTTGAGGTCTCTTTGTTTGCGCTGAGACCTTGCCGGGGGATGGAGGCCGGGCTGGTGAGGCTGCTCCACGACGTGGGGCAGGCGCTGACCACCGCCTTCGTCGTCCGGGCCTCGGTGGCCGACTGCCCGGACTGCCGGTGCAGTCCGGCCTTGCACTGCCCAGCGCTGCAGTGCACGTGCCCCAGCGGCGAGGGCACCCTGGCGGCCGCCGCCACCCCGGGGTGCCCCGGGGCCCAGCTGGCCTGGGTGGCTGGCCTCTCGCTCCTGCTGGGCGCCGTGCTCGGGGCCGCGGCCGTCTCGTGGGCCGGGCGGCCTCGCCCGAGGGCGCTTGCGGGGCCCGTCGCGGCGCCCGTGGAGGTGGACAGCTCGCCGGCGGGTGGCGACCTCGCGCACCTCGCGCTGGAGCAGGCGAAGGCCTTCCGCAGGTCGCCGGTTGCCGCCGCCTATTGAGGATGGCTGCTGGGCCGCTGGCTGGAGGATTCCACCTGACCAGGTATCGAGTGGGAGGCCCCGCTCTGTACCATGAGCGACTGGACATATTTCGTTCGGGGTACGTGATGACCCCGGATTTCGACGATTACGGCGAGACCACGAATCCAGACGCGGATGTGATGGAGATCCAGTTCGTGCACGGGCAGGGCGGCAGGGCTGGCGGCATCCCGGAGAACCGGGTCTACAGGTTTCGCCGCCTGCCCACGGCGGCCGAGATCTGGAGCGCCCTCCGCCGCGGGGCAGCGCTGGGGTACGGGCCGCTGCCCGACGGGCCTTTCCTCCTCACGCTGTCCGCGGTGAACTGTGCAGGCGCGCCGGCGGGCAGCATACCGCTGGCGGGCCCGTCGATCGTGGGCCCCCCGCTGGTCGGCTTGGCCGGAGCGTGCCCCGCGCCAGCGGCCCCGGGCGAGCTGGCGCTTCCTGGGGCGGCCCCGCCAGCCCCACCGGCGGCCGCGGCCGCGCCGGCGCCGGCAGCCGCGGCCCCAGCCGCCGTGGCCCCCGCCCCCGGGGCGGCCGCTGCGCCAGCGGGTCGGGCGCCGGCGGTGCCAGACACCGTGGCGGTCGCGCCGCAGCCGAGCGGGGAGCCCGCGCCAGGCTGGCACTGGGTGGCCGCCGAGGACGTCGACGGCGCCGTGTCGTTCGGCACGAAGGTGGCCGTCGGGGTGCCGGGCGGAGCGACCCTCGTGGGACGTGCTGGGCGCCGCGGGCTTCTCACGCTCGCCGGCGGCGCCGGAGCCAGTGCGGTGCTGCTGCAGGACAGCGAGATCTCGTGGTTCACGCAGGAGTACCGCGGGAGCGACGCGCGCACGCTCGAGATCCCGCCGGGAGCCGGGCAGCCAGGCGGCAGCTCTCGGGAGTGGCGCGAGGTGGTGCAGCTGTGCCGTGAGGAGGCCGTCCCGGGGTTCGCCGTCGCCCCGCCGAGGACGGCGCAGTGGTGCGCCAAGTACCAGGTGAAGGAGGGGGGCCCGGTCCTCCATCATGAGATGTGGAAGTCAAAGCGGAAGCTGAACCCGACCGATTTCGGGGTGGACATGCACGAGACACTGTCCAAGATGATCGAGGCCATGGGCTCGGCCGATCACCTGGATGTCTACAACTTGGCGAGCGCGGAGCTCGGCTACAGGAAGCTCCAGCTCATCGAGCACTACTGGGACGACAGGAGCGCGGAGCAGCAGCAGCACAACATGCGGATGCCCCTGGAGGAGGCCTTCGCGTTCATGGGAGGCTCGAGGTCTCCCTCGATGGTGTGCCCCGAGCTGCTCGACTCGGTGTCGAAGGAGCTGGAGCGGATCCACAGCGTCAAGAAGAACGCGAGGAAACTGAGGGAGGAGCAGAAGGCCAACAAGGGCGGCCGGGACGCTCCTCCCCCGAAGTCATGATGCTGGGCCCGCCCCCGGGACTGCCTCGACCCGGGGGTGATGCAGAAGAGGTGGTGGGCGGAGGTGACGACCGCATGCAGCGGTCGCTCCTGCCCTTGCCAGTCCCTGACTGGTGTCGCGCGCAGGCTGCCCCCGGCGGCAGCGGCGGTCGCGCAGCGCGGCGTCGCCGCGCCAACAGGACGCTGCAGGGGGAGCTCGTGACCGAGCTCGTTGTGGCGCTCAACCAGCTGGATGCCGGCTCTGATGACCCGCCGCGCCGTGCTGGCCAGGAGCCCAACAGGATGCAGCAACTTTGCCTGGAGCATCTCGCCGACAGCTGTGCGGCGATGGGCTCCATTCCTCCAGACTTGTCGACCGAGGTGGCCCTCCAGGAGCTCCAGGTTGGCGCTGGCTACTCCGACGGCGAGCCCGTCACGGTGGCCCCCTTCGCGCACGACCTCGTGTCTCTGCCAGCTGTGGGCGGTACGCCTGTGCCCCCGAGCCAGCTGTTGGGAGCCGACGGTCCAGACATCGTGCGAAGGTTCATCACTTCGAAGGTTTTGCCAATTCAAAGCGCCGAGATTTTTAAGAAGGAGGCTGGCTTCGCGCGCCCTTACCTGGATCCAGTGCTGCGGCAGCCCGCGGCCTACCTGTCCTTCGTCGAGAGGATGAGGGACGGTGGCATGCTGGAGTTCAGGGTCGATGAGGGCAATTTTGAGGAAGTCGGTCTATTCACCGTTTGGAAGAAGGATGGTCGCCAGCGCCTGGTGATTGATTGCAGGGGCAGCAACTTCCGGTTCGCGGAGCCCGACAAGACCAGCCTGGCGTCGGGGGGCAGCTTCAGCTCCATCGAGCTGGCGCCGGGCGAGGTGCTGTGGACGGCGGGAGTCGACATAGCGGACGCCTTCTACAACATGGGCCTGCCGCCGGAGCTCCGGCACCTCTTCGCGCTCCCGCGGCTTCGGGCAGCGCAGCTCGGGGTGCGTGAGCTGGGCGGGCGCCCAGTTCCAGGCCGCGCTTGGGTGCGCCCGTGCTTGGCCGTCTTGCCCATGGGCTGGACGCATGCGCTGGACTTTTGCCAGAAAGTGCACAGAAATATCTTACTCCAGAAGGGGGGTTTCGAGAACGTTCCCGAAGTGGTCGATGGTATGCCAGCGCCTCCCATCCAGGACGGGGCCTACACAGCCTATGTTGACAATTTCATTTCCTTTGGTGTGGATCCTGACAGGCCTGCGGCCCTCCTGAGGTCGGCCCAAGAGGCCTTGAGCAGCGCGGGGCTCCCTCTTCACGATCCTGATCTTCCCGCCTCTGTGTCTGAGCAGCTGGGTTGGGTCTTCGACGGTGAGCGGGGAGCTGTGAGGCCGAAGAGTCGTCGTGCTTGGAGGCTTCGTCTTGGGATCCAGGGTTTGCTTGCTCGTGGGCACGCTTCGGGACGACAAGTAGGGAAGATTGCTGGGCACTTCGCGTTCATTGCTATGTCGAGGCGCCCGCTCTTGGCCGTATTTAGTTCCGTGTATGCCTTCTCGAGGAAGTACTTCGATCGGGTGATGAAGCTGCCGCCGTCTGTCCGCCGTGAGCTTCGTTGGGCCGCCTCCCTGATCCCCCTCGCATGGGCTGATCTCCGGGCCACCTGGTCTCCCAGGGTCTACGCGAGCGACGCTAGCGAGGAGGGGAGGGGCGTGTGCCAGAAGGAGGCCGACCTGGGAGCCATTCGTGGTGCTGGGAGGTACGGGGAGAGGTGGCGATTTCGACGGGCAACTGCTTCGCGACCTCGCGACTGCCTCTTCGAGCAGAGCGACCCGCCGACCGCCGACACCGCGAAGGTCGAGCCGATCGCCGATTTCGTCGCGTCGCCGGAGGCGGAGCACGTCGTGTCGCCGGAGGAGGCGGTGGAGGATCCAGAGGGTAACTTGTGGAAGGTCCCGGAGGTGGAGGAAAAACTGTACGGGGGAAGGTGGCAGGTCGTGTCGAGCGGAGGGTGGGCCCGGTCCGAGAAGATCATCGTCCTCGAAGGTCGGGCACTCGTTCGTTCTCTTAGGCGCGCACTTCGCGACTCGAAGTCTTTCGGTAAGCGTATCCTCTTCCTTTGCGATAACATGGGGCTCGTGTGTGCTATGGAGAAGGGCCGCCCCTCAGCCGGGGGAGTCCTCCGCGTCGCCCGGCAATGGTCCGCCTGGTGCCTGGCGGGTGCGGTGCAGGCCTCGGTGCGCTGGATTCCGTCTGAACGGAACGTCGCCGATGCGCCGTCGCGCCGCCACATCCCCCTCGGGGTTTGGCTCGACAACGGCGCGGCGGACTCTGCCGAGGGCATCGAGCAGTGGGCCGTCCGGGACGCCGGGCGCAGCAGCCAGCAGGCCGACTGCCGCAGCGCCGGCCTCGAGCTCGCCGAGCTGGCCGTCCGCGAGCCTGCCGTCGGCGTTCTTCGGGGCGCCCGCCGGCCCGCACGCCCTGCGGCGAGGCGATCCGCTGGCGGGGCGGCCCCAGCCGCGGAGGGGGCGGCACCTGAGTGCAGTCGCGGCCCAGTCGCGCCAGGAGCTGCGGACGCCGCCACCACCCGCGGCCCGGAGCCGCAAGATGGCGCGAGCTGCGAGGCGCGGGCAGGGAGCTGCTGCGGCTGCTCGTCGGGCGGCGCTCCGAGGCCCTGGGTCGCTGCTGCAGCGGGCGTCGGTGACTCCGAAGACCGTGGCCCAGTACGACGGTCTGTGGCAGGACATCCTCCGCATGTGGCTGCGGTTGCGTCCGGTGGGCTCCCTGCAGGCGGAGCCGGGCGACGACGAGACAGACTTCGTGGTCGCCAGCTGGATGGGCCAGGAGTGCTCGTTCGGGGAGCTGGCGCAGAGGGGCGCCAAGGGGCTAGCGGCGGTGAAGTACTTCCGGCCGCAGTTCGCAAGGTCGGGAGGGCTCTCCCTTCCGCGCTCGGCGCAGGCCTTGAAGGGCTGGAAGCGGCTCGCCCCTGGGCGGGCGCGGCTGCCGCTGCCCTGGGAGGTCGTCGCGCTGATCGCGCTGGAGATGCTGCTGACCGGCTTCTGGGCGATGGCGGCTTGGACGATCATCACCTTCCACTGCTACCTGCGCCCCAGCGAGCTGCAGCGGGTTACCGCCGAGATGCTCGTGCCGCCTGTGCCGGGGACCCACGTGGCGAACTGGGCGATCGTGCTGCACCCGAGCGAGGAGGAGATCAGCAGCAAGACAAGGGAGTTCGACGAGACCGTGGTGTTCGATCTGCCGCTGTTCCACTTCCTCGTGCCCGTGCTCGCCTACCTCAAGAGGGAGACGCCGGCCAGGCAGCCGCTGTTCGCATTCAGGCACGCCGACCTGGTGGTCCAGTTTCGAGAGGCGGCCGGGCGCGCAGGGGTCCAGGCTCTGGGCCCGGAGCTGTATATGCTGAGACACAGCGGGCCCAGCCACGATCGAGCGCGCCAGCTGCGGACGCTGCAGGAGATCAAGCTGAGAGGTCGCTGGCACTGCGACTCCAGCGTGAGGCGCTACCAGAAGGAGGGGCGCGTGGGCGAGCAGCTGCAGCGGCTGCCCCCAGGCGTCCGCGCGAGGGCAGTCGAGGCGGCGGCGCAGCTGCCGATTTGCCTCGCGAGGCCTTCGCTCGCGCCTTGGCCAGCCGGGGTGCCCGCCTGGTCCAGCCGCAGGTCTTTCTAGAGCTGTTCAGCGGGCATGGCGGGCTCTCGCGGTCACTTCGCGAGAGGGGCTTCGTCGTGCTCGAGTGGGACATCTGCCGAGGGCCTGCCTGGGACCTTTCAGCACGGAAGGCCCACAAGCTCGTGAGAGGCTGGATCCTGGCCGGACAGGTCTGGGGAGTCTTCATGGGGACGCCTTGCCAGACGTGGACGAGGGCCAGGGACACAGGGCCGCTGCGAGAGCTGGGTCAAGCTGGACCAATGCTCCCGTCGCGGCTCCGATCTGACCAGCATCTGATGGGGCTTCCTGAGGTCACCCATCCTGTCGATGTGCAAGCCATTCAAATTGGTAATAATCTTGCCGGTTTCTGTTGCAGTATTTTTGAGTTGATGCACTTGCTCCAGCGCCAAGTGGCGCTGGAGAACCCTGCGCGTTCACGTCTCTGGCTGCTGCCTCGTCTCAAAAAAGCTGCCGCATGGAGTACTAGCCAGCTCGTGTATACGGACATGTGCCAATGAGGGACGCCGTGGAAGAAGCCGACCCAAATTTTAGGGGATCGCGTCTCTCTGCAGTCCGTTGCTCGTGAGTGCCACGGCAAGCTTTGCTCTCGCACGGACAAAAAGCACACATCAATTCATGGCCTCGCCCAAGGGGGCGGCTTTAAAACGAAAGCCGCTCAGCAGTATCCTCCTGCTTTGTGCAAAGCCCTCGCTCGTTGCTTCAATCACGCTCATGGCAGTTCTAAGACGATTGCATTGTCCAGTCTTTTTGTTTAACGGTGAATAGTTCAGTTGTTTATCGAGATGACCAAGGATTGTTTGGCAGGTTTGCGTCAATTTGTACCCTCGTCTCAGTGTCGTGCAGCTGGTCGTCTGGCTCGCCTCCGCCCGCTGCCCAATCATCTGTGCCGGTGCACCTTCACTGAAGCTTGCTCGGGCGCTCAGCGCCCCGATAAAAGGCGTCCTCTGGCCTCGGCAGCGGCGGCGGGAGGCATGCCCACTACTTCGTTGATGATTGCCAGACGCCACAGCAGGAGAGGCCGCATTTCAGGGCCATGGATCAGTGCACCATTCCTTTGCCATTCCATGGCCATTTGAGGTCTCTTTGTTTGCGCTCCCAGCCCTCCCTCCCTCGCGCGTCAATTTGTACCCTCGTCTCAGTGTCGTGCAGCTGGTCGTCTGGCGCGCCTCCGCCCGCTGCCCAATCATCTGTGCCGGTGCACCTTCACTGAAGCTTGCTCGGGCGCTCAGCGCCCCGATAAAAGGCGTCCTCTGGCCTCGGCAGCGGCGGCGGGAGGCATCCTCCTCCTCCTCCTCCCCTCTCCTCCTCCTCCTCCTCCTCCTCCCTCCTCCTCCTCCTCCTCCTCCTCCTCCTCCTCCTCCTCCCCCCTCGGCCTCCCCCATCCTCCGCCTCCTCCTCCCCCAGCTGGCCGCCGTTTACACGAACACTGCCAAACCCGACGGGCTGGCGTTTTCCGAATTACACTTCGTGCAACTTTCGGGGGGGATAGTATTTTTCCCAACCCTCCTTGGTTGGGTATTCGTTTTGAATAGAGCAGTGTGGTCTCCACTTCCTCCTTCCCGTCCCGTCTCCCTCTTGCCTCCTCCTGTCTTGCTTGCGGGGGGCTGCGATCTGTGAAACTGTCGCCACTTTCGAGGCTTGCTGGGGGGCCCAGCACAGTGACGCCACGGGCGGACCCAAATTAGACCTCGCCATCCCTGGGGGGCTGCGATCTGTGAAACTGTCGCCACTTTCGAGGCCTGCTGGGGGGCCCAGCACAGTGACGCCACGGGCGGACCCAAATTAGACCTCGCCATCCCTGGGGGGCTGCGATCTGTGAAACTGTCGCCACTTTCGAGGCCTGCTGGGGGGCCCAGCACAGTGACGCCACGGGCGGACCCAAATTAGACCTCGCCATCCCTGGGGGGCTGCGATCTGTGAAACTGTCGCCACTTTCGAGGCCTGCTGGGGGGCCCAGCACAGTGACGCCACGGCGGACCCAAATTAGACCTCGCCATCCCTGGGGGGCTGCGATCTGTGAAACTGTCGCCACTTTCGAGGCCTGCTGGGGGGCCCAGCACAGTGACGCCACGGCGGACCCAAATTAGACCTCGCCATCCCTGGGGGGCTGCGATCTGTGAAACTGTCGCCACTTTCGAGGCCTGCTGGGGGGCCCAGCACAGTGACGCCACGGCGGACCCAAATTAGACCTCGCCATCCCTGGGGGGCTGCGATCTGTGAAACTGTCGCCACTTTCGAGGCCTGCTGGGGGGCCCAGCACAGTGACGCCACGGGCGGATTCAAATTAGACCTCGCCATCCCTGGGGGGCTGCGATCTGTGAAACTGTCGCCACTTTCGAGGCCTGCTGGGGGGCCCAGCACAGTGACGCCACGGGCGGACCCAAATTAGACCTCGCCATCCCTGGGGGGCTGCGATCTGTGAAACTGTCGCCACTTTCGAGGCCTGCTGGGGGGCCCAGCACAGTGACGCCACGCGCGGACCCAAATTAGACCTCGCCATCCCTGGGGGGCTGCGATCTGTGAAACTGTCGCCACTTTCGAGGCCTGCTGGGGGGCCCAGCACAGTGACGCCACGCGCGGACCCAAATTAGACCTCGCCATCCCTGGGGGGCTGCGATCTGAGATCCCCGCTTTCGAAGTGGCTAGGGTTGCTCAGGGATTGCAACTAATCAGCTTTATCTAGTCCTTGTCCTGAAGCCAGTTTCCTGCGAGTCTCCCGAATTCCGTCTGCAGACATATGTAACCCTCGCTCCGTCATCGCCCCCCTTATAAAGTGTCCTAAACTATTTGCGCCCCGCGTTTGCGCAGGGGTTGGGTACGTCGCCAGGGTAATTTTTCGTTCCCGGGCGTTGGCACGGGACGAGTTGAATGATACATTTGCGTTGCAATCGATTGCAATCCATTGGATTGCAAACGATTCGATTGCAATCCATTGGATTGCAATCGATTGGATTGCAATCGGTTGAATTGCAATCGATTCAATCGATTGGATTGCAGGGAAGGGACAGGACGGAAGGGAGGGAGGGGAGGAGAGGGAGGGGAGGGAGGAGATGGAACGAAGGGTGTGGAGGGAGGGGAGGGAGCGGAGGGAGGTGGGGAGGGGGATTGCAGTGGAATGGAGTGCAATCGATTGCAAGCGATTCGATTGGGATTTTCGATCGTCGATCGTTGATCGTCGATCGTCCATCCTCGATCGTGGATTGTTCATTTTGGATCGTCGGCGAAAGGGAGGGCGGAGGCTCCGGGGGCTGGGCGGCCAAAGGGGGCAAGGGGGGGGGGCAAGCTTCCAAGCCCCCCCCCCCTTTGGCACAAAGGGGGGGAGGGGGGTGGGAGCTTCCAGCAGGGCGGCTCCAAGGGAGGGGGGCGGTAGCTTAAGCACCCCCCCGGGGGTAGGGGGGGGTAGCTTCCGGGGCGGCCAAAGGGGGGTGGGGGGTGGGTAGCTTCCAAGCCCCCCTCCCCCTTTGCACGAAAGGGGGGGAGGGGGGGAGGTAGCTTCCAGCAGGGCGGCGCCAAGGGAGGGGGGGGTGCTTAAGCACCCCCCCCCCCTTTGGAAAGGGGGGGAGGGGGGGGTAGCTTCCGGGGAGGGCCCAAGGGGGGAGGGGGGGGGGTAGCTGTAAGCTCCCCCCCTTGCAAAAAAAAGGGGGGAGGGGGGGGGGTGCTTCCAACAAGGGCGGCTCAAGGGAGGGGGGGGGTAGCTTAAGCCTAGCCCCCCCTCCCATTTGCTCGGGCCCTGCGGGCGCGCTCTCTCAAACCTGTCTGCCCGCGGCTTTCCCGCTCAATATGGCTCCAAGATGGCCTTCAAGACGGTCAAGATGACCTCCAACACGGTCAAGATGGCCTTTCCCAACCACGATGCGGTTCGCAACTTTTTGTCGTTTGTGCTGCTTTAGTGCCTGCTTCCAGCTGGCCTTCAGCTGTCCGGCGACGAAGTCGCTGCTGCATCATAGCAAACAGCGATCTCAGTTCTATCTCGACAAGTGCACTCGCGATATCGGGGGGGGGCAGAAGGCTCCGAGCACTAGACAGTCAAGTTTGATTTAACCCTCGGCCCCGGCAAGAAATTTCAAAGCCGAGACGATCGATCGAGTGCCATGTCTTTCCAATCCCTGACGATGGATTCTGGTTGAAGTCGGCACACCTAATGGTTACAGATAAGACGGGTAGCCAGCTTTTTACGTGGCCTCCCATTCACGTGCATCACATCGTGTGCAGGACCAATATCGCAGACCTGTGGTACAAGCAGGAGGTGTTTGAGCACCGTGCTTCTTTCCTAACAGCGGCTGGCGCTGGCGGCATGAGCAAACACCTCCACCGCTACAGTGTACTGAACAGGACAGACGGTTGGGCAGTGTATGACCCCGCTCAGGCTGAAGTCACCTGTGGATTGCGCATTGATGATGATCGTTTGGTGGGGGACGCTCGAGAATACAAGCTAATAGTCATTATGGATCTTGTTATTGATGCTGATCGGCGTTACGGTTTCCGTCTCCTCAGCATCGCTTACTGGGAAGGCACGACAACAGGGCAGATAGGGTACAATTTGCCAACCGGAACCACCACACTCTTCTCGAAAGAGTACGAAGCACCAGGGGCAGGCTCGTTTGATCCAGACAGCACTTCTCATACGCATCCGGGCGCGAAATCATTAAAGCTCTTTGCGAAACGCTTGGGTGGCCAAGATTTTGCTACGCCACAGCTTCTGTTCACTATGCAGCACCCCGGGTCAATTGTGGAACCAGGGTCGCACAGCCGGGAGCTGAATGTAAAACCTGGCCCGTACGTAAGACCACCCACTCTGGATTGGAGTGAAATAGGATTGAAATGGTTGACTGGCAGCCTTTTCTCGTCAGGAATCGATAGCACTAGGGAGTGTGTTTTTCAAAGGGAGACATCTTCTACCTGGAGGCGGTTCATATGTTTCGTGCGACCCCCGCCACAGTCGATCTTTGCCCGGGGCCCGTATTTAATGTCAGGGTTCTTGCGCAACCAGCTATGGGACGATTACTTGGCTCCTGCTGATTTGCGCGCCCAAGTCCCGCAGAAGGTCGACCAGAGCGTAATGCTTGAGCTGCACTCGAGAATGCCGTCCTTGTTTTGCCACCCATACAGAGCTGCCGACGGCAAATACGTATCATGTCTTCGCAGGTATGCTGATCAGGTGTTTATGCACGCTTCGTCGGTAAACGATGTCGACATTCATCTTCCCGCACATCGGCAGAAGTCGTGCGGCCAGTGAGTTTAGCTAAACTGCCATCTTTAAAATTCAGAGTCTCCTCCGAAGCCGAGTTGTCGAGGAATGTCCCGAGCCAAACTACATGTTTTTAAGATTTAGAGTCCCCTCCGAAGCCCTTCCACTCGTATTTTTACACGTCCCCAGAGCGTAGCGCTGGGAACACATTTCACTTGTATTCATCCATCGTCGTCTTCCATCTTTTGCCGTCATCTTGCGGTGGGGTGTTTGGCCTCTTCGTAGCTGCGTTTGGCTGTGTTTCGCTTCTTCGCAGCAGCGTTTGGCTGTAATTTTCTCGCACGTTGTCATTCGCAGCAGTCGCACCGGTCCTTTTCGAATGGCCAGCGTGCTAAGCACGCTTGTCGCCCGTTTCCGGGCCGCCCCCCCGGGCGTAGACAGCTGAACCTGAACCTGAGGGCCATGTTGGCGTCCCGTGAGGGGTCTGTCGGCGCAGCGCCTTCAAACAAAATGAACAACAACTGAAGATAAAAAAGATGCCCTCCGGACGGCCCAAGAGACCCCCAAGATGCCCCAAGAGGTTTCAAAGGAATCTCCAGGACGTCCAAAATCATTGATTCCACAAGCTGTTCAATACTTTTCGCATTGTCGCCCTGTCGGGCTTCCGACGGCCGAAGGCAGGCCCTGGAAGACTCGAAGGCAACCCCAAGACAGCCCCAGAACCCCCTAAGCCAAACAGGGCCCCAAGACGGGCCAAGATGGTCTTGGAGCAATGCGTTGGCGACTCGAGGCCCTCTTGGGTTTTCTTGGGGACCTCTTGCCCACAGACGAGTCTAGCGATAAGCCAGGCCAAGACCCCGAGGCGCCTGGCATTCGGAGTTGCGCCCCCCTCGAAGAGCATTTGTTGTGTTAGGATAAAGTCAGGGAGGGGGAAAAAGCACAGTCACAAATACTCGTCGATTGCCAGGAACATGTGAAACATATGGGCAGTTGGCGGGAAGAAACACATCGAAAACATGGGATTAGTGTCTGTTTATTGGTGTGTCCCTGGGCCGCTTCACAAAGAACCGACTCTAAGGGGCCCGAGAACACTCGACTCGGTGCCCCATGGTACGGGATCCAAACGCAGGCGCCCCATCCTCCTCCCCCTCCTCCTCCTCCTCCTCTTCCTCCTCCTTCTCACCCCCCTTGTCTTCCTCCTGGAAGGCGCGCGACTACCCTTGCGTGCTCGTGGGCGCCAAGGTCGGTGAGACGCAGGAAGCCCTCGAGGATCGTTGGGGCTTGACTCCCAACAGCCGTGATCGAACAATCTCTGCTTTGGGGGGAGGGAGGCGGCCGAGAAGGATTAAGGAGCAAGAGGAGTGAGGAGCAAGATGATGAGGAGGAGGAGGAGGAGGACTAGGAGGGACAGGAGGACGAGGCAGCGTTCATCTGTGGGCAACGTTCTGGATGCCCGAGGCGAGCTGCCAGGTGCGTCGTTGATTTGTGTCGGCCAGCCCAGAGGAAACCATGATGAATCTCAACACGATGAACGCGCAGAGGCACTCGATTCCGTTTAAGGAGGAGCTGACGGCGCTGCTGACTCAATTGTCGGACACCGGCGACACCATCGAGAGGTGGTTCAAGGTGCAGTCCATGTGGACGTCCCTCGAGTCAGTGTTCACAGGTGGAGACATCGCCAAGCAAATGCCCATGGAGGCCAAGAAGTTCCAGCAAATCGACAAGGACTGGGTCAAAATCATGCAGAAGTCTGCGGAGATGAAGCTCGTGGTGCCGTGCTGCCAGAACGACATGTTGAAGCAGATGTTGCCAGTGCTGTCCGCGGGACTCGAGACATGCCAGAAATCGCTGGAGAGCTACCTGGAGGGCAAGAGGAACAAGTTCCCGCGCTTCTACTTCACGTCCGACCCAGTGCTGCTGAAGATCCTGTCGCAGGGCAGCGACCCTGAGAGCATCCAAGAGGACTTCGAGAAACTCTTTGACGCCATCAGCCGCGTCCAGTTCGATAAGGTGGACAAGAAGAAGATCGTCAAGATCAAGGGCGTGGTGGGGAACGCCGAGGAGACCGTCGACATGCAGGTGCCCGTGATGGCCATCGGCAACATCGAGGATTGGCTGCTGGCGCTGGAGGCAGAGATGCAGCGCTCGGTGCGCCGCGAGTGCCGCATTGCCTCGCTGGAGATCGGCCAGCTCATGAACGGCCTCTCGGTCGGCGACTTTGGCCACAAGAGCATCGCGCAGGTCTGCCTGCTGGGTATCCAGCTCGTGTGGACAGCGGACTTCGAGGACGCCTTGATTCGCATGTCGCGCGACAAAGACAAGACGATCATGGGCTCGACGAGCAAGAAGTTCATCCAGATGCTCACCGACCTCGTCGGCATGTGCCTCACCGACCTGGGCTCCAAAATGAACCGCACCAAGTTCGAGACGCTGGTCACCGTTCACGTGCATCAGAAGGACCTCTTCCAAGAGGTTGCCAAAAAGGTACGCGAGGGAAAGGTGAAGGACGAGAACGACTTCGAGTGGCTGAAGCAGACGCGCTGCTACTGGAAGCAGGACACGGACAACGCTGTGATCTCCATCGCCGACGTGGACTTCGTCTATTCGTACGAGTACCTTGGCTGTAAGGAGCGGCTCGTGATCACCGCTCTGACGGACCGCTGCTACGTGACGCAGTCTCAGGCGCTCGGCATGTTCTTCGGCGGCGCCCCAGCGGGGCCGGCGGGGACGGGAAAGACGGAGACAACGAAGGATATGGGCCGCACGCTCGGTGTCTTTGTCGTGGTCACCAATTGCTCCGACCAGCACCGCTTCCGCGATATGGCCAAAATCTTCAAGGGCTTATGCTCGAGTGGTCTGTGGGGCTGCTTCGACGAGTTCAACCGAATCGAGCTCGAGGTGCTCAGCGTCGTGGCGATGCAAGTCGAATCCATCTGCTCTGCCAAACGGCAGAACCTCAAGACATTCATGTTCCCAGGTGAGGTTGCCCCCATCAAGTTGGTAAGCTCTGTGGGTTACTTCATCACAATGAATCCGGGGTACGCTGGCCGGCAGGAGTTGCCAGAGAATCTGAAAGTGCTCTTCAGGAGCGTGGCCATGATGGTGCCGAACCGCGAGACTATCATGAAGGTCAAGCTCGCCTCTGTGGGGTACTCCCTCATTGACCTGCTCGGGAAGAAGTTCTGCATCCTCTACGCCCTCTGCGAACAGCAGCTCAGCAAGCAGAGACACTACGACTTCGGTCTGCGCAACATCCTGAGCGTGCTGAGAACGAGCGGCACGGTCGAGCGCTCGGAGCCACCAGATGCGGATGAGGAGATGCTCTTCATGCGCACGGTTCGTGACATGAATCTTTCGAAGCTGGTTGCCGACGATGTGCCGCTGTTCCTTGCGCTGCTCAAGGACCTTTTCCCGAAGGTGACGGATCCGCCCAAGAAGGTTTACGAGGATATCGAGAATGGCAGCAAGGAGCTGATCAAGAAGAATTTGCTCGTAGAGTGGGACTCGTGGCTTCTGAAGGTGATCCAGCTGTACGAGACGTCGCTTGTGCGTCATGGCTTCATGCTCGTGGGTCCGACGTTGTGCGGCAAGACGGAGATCGCAACAGTTCTGACTGACTGTATGACTGGGAACAACAACCCCCACAGGATCATCAAGATGAACCCAAAGGCGATCACCGACTCCCAGATGTATGGGTTCAAAGACCCCATCAGCGAGGAGTGGACCCCTGGGGTGTTCGCCTCCATCTGGCAGCAGAAGAACAATCGCTCGCTGAAGTACACGTCGTGGATCATCTGCGACGGCCCAGTAGACGCCATTTGGATCGAGAATCTTAACACGGTGCTCGATGACAATAAGATCCTCACCCTCGCCAACAACGACCGCATCCCCATGACTGACAATTGCAAGATCGTCTTCGAGGTGGAGAACTTGCGGAACGCTTCGCCTGCCACGGTCTCCCGAGCAGGTATCATCTTCGTCAGCGCTAGCGACCTCGGGTGGCAGCCACTTGTGGAGAGCTGGATGATGCGGCGGACAGAGCTTGGCGCCATCCGCACCGGTGAGGTCGACATACTGAAGCCGCTCTTCGAGAAGTGGCTGAGCAAGCCGCCGCCGAATGCTGGCGCAGCGCAGGACCTGTTCGACTGGCAGATGCGCAACATCACAACCGTCATGCCCCTTAACGACTCGATCATCATCGTGAACGTACTGAATCTTCTTTCCGCCGCTCTCAAGCCCTGCGTGGAGGAGAACTTAGTCTTGACAGACGACGCCTACCGACGGGTGGCGTGCTGGGCCATCATGTGGGGATTCGGGGGCCTCTGCGAAACCGAGGAGCGCAAGAAGCTCTGGGACAAGTTCATTGAGATCTTGGAGGCGAACGGCCACAAGGACGCCATTCCGAATTGCGGCGAGGATCAGACCGTCTTCGAGTATTACCCAGACTACACCGAGAAGGGACGGCCGTGGAAGCTGTGGACGCCCGTAGAGTGGAAACCGCCTAAGAAGATACAGTTCTCCGCCCTCCTGATTCCCACGATGGACTCGTGCCGCGCGGAGTACATGATGCAGATCATCAGCGCGCAGGACTGCACGAGGACGCCGCCATCGTTCAAGTCGTCCATGATGATTGGCGCGCCCGGGACTGCCAAGACGTCGACGGCGCTGATGTACATGCAGACGTTCTCCTCGGATGTCATGCTGTCCAAGCGCCTCAACCTCAGCAGCGCCACGACGCCTCTCGGATTCCAGAAGAGCATCGAGGCCGAGATTGAGCGCAAGACGGGCAAGACGTTTTGCCCGCCTGGTGGCAAGAAAATGGTCTTCTTTATCGACGACGCCTCCATGCCGATCGTGAACACCTGGGGTGACCAGGTGACCAACGAGCTGACTCGGCAGCTCATGGAGGCAGGCGGCTTCTACTTCCTCGATAAGGACAAGCGCGGCGACTTCAAGACCATCGAGGGTCTGCAGTACGTCGGCGCGATGGGACACCCTGGCGGCGGCAAGAACGATATTCCCAACCGTCTGAAATCTAAGTTCTTCTGCTTCAACATGGTGCTTCCGTCGCAGGTGTCTGTGGATAATATCTTCGGCTCAATCATGCGCGTCAAATTCAGCGTCAAGGCGGGGGCCAAGCCGGATGTCCAGGAGCTGTCTAAGAAGCTCTGCGCTGCGACTGTCAGTGTGTGGGACAAGATCAAGCGCAGCCTCCTGCCCACGCCGTTGCGCTTCCACTACATCTTCAACATGCGCGACCTGAGCCGCGTGTTCCAGGGCGTCATGGAATGCCCAGTGGATATCGTCAAGGATGAGGTCACGCTGGTGAATCTGTGGAAGCACGAGAACCTCCGTGTCTTCGCGGACAAGCTCTGCCGGGACCAGGACAAGGCATTCGTGGACAAGGTCATTGCCGAATTTTTGCCGCAGCACTTCGGGGAGTCCTTGGGACAAGAGTGCAAGGATACCCCATGGTTTGCGGACTTCCAGAGAGAGACGGAGTTCGATGACGAGACGGGGGAGGAGGTTGGAGCGCCAAAGATTTACGAGCCAGCATACTCTTGGGATCATGTGAAGTCGAAGGCGTACGAATACCTGAAAAAGTTCAACGAGGCTAACCCTTCGAGGGCGATGCAGCTTGTCCTCTTCTCTGACGCCATGAAGAACATGATGAAAATCAATCGCACGATTCAGCAGAAGCGCGGGAGCGCCATGTTGGTCGGAGTCGGGGGCAGCGGCAAGCAGTCACTCGCGCGCCTGGCGTCGTACACCTCCCGCCACTACACCTTCCAGATCACGATCACCAAAAGCTATAACGACAACGCGCTGTTCGAAGACCTGCGGACTCTGTATCAACGAGGCGGAGTCAAAGGCGAGAACGTCACGTTTATCTTCACAGACGCAGAGGTGAAGAGCGAGAATTTCCTCGAGTATATGAACTCGCTGCTCGCCACTGGCGAAGTGGTGGGTCTCTTCGCCAAAGACGAGAGGGACGCGATGTGCGGTGAAGTGCGCAACGATTTCGTGAAGGACAATCCGCATCTCGAGGAGAATCTTCTGAACATGTACTCTTACTTCATGGATCGCCTCCGTGACAACCTTCATGTGTGCCTATGTTTCTCCCCAGTGAACGCGAAGTTCCCCATCCGCGCACAGAAGTTCCCTGCAGTCTTTACCGTAAACATCAACTGGTTCATGCCGTGGCCAGAAGATGCGCTGGTGGCAGTGAGCACCGAGTTCCTTTCGGCGTTCAAGGTGGACGCCACGGCAGAGGACCGCGAGCGCCTCTACCAGCTCACAGGCTCTTTCCAGGCCTCGGTCAGAGACATGTGTGAGCTGTACTACACGCGTATGCGCAAGCACACCTACGTGACCCCCAAAAGCTTTTTGTGCTTGATTGATTTCTACAAGATTCTGTACGAGGCGAAGTACAACGAAATCAACGTGCAGGAGAGGAGTGTGAAGGTGGGGCTGGAGAAGCTCAAAGAGGCATCCGAGTTTGTTGAGAAGCTCAAGGTGCAGCTCAAGGAGCAGGAGGTGGTACTCAAGGTGGAGGAGAAGAAGACCACGGAGCTGCTCGTGAAGGTGCAGGGCGAGAAGACCAAGGCCGACAAGAAGAAGGAGCTGGTCAACGCGCAGAAGGCAGACTGCAAACAGACTGCCGACGGGATCTCCAAAGAGAAGGCTGAGGCGCAGGTGGAGTTGGACAAGGCCCTGCCTTTTCTGCACGAGGCCGAGCAGGCCTGCAACTCGATCACCAAGAAGGACATCGGGGACCTGAAGGCCAACAAGAACCCGATGAACATCATCAAGCTGACCTTCGACGGCCTGCAGATTCTGCAATCGAAGCCAATGGTCGACGTCCAGCCGAATCCGGACACCGTGATCAACAAGGTCCAGGCTACATTCATTATGGACTCGTACGAGCACTCCAAGAAGGAACTGAACGACATCAGCTTCCTGAACAAAGTTCTCGACTTCGCTGCCAACGAGAAGGACAACATCAATGACGAGACGTGCGAGTTGCTGGAGCCATACCTGAGGCACGACGAGGACGAGAAGAAGAATTGGAGCCCGTGGCCCTGGAAAGTGCTCGCGCCAGAGAAGGCCTTGAGCGCCAGCTCGGCTGCCGAAGGCCTGTGCAAGTTCGTGGGCGCGATGGTTCAGTACCACTTCGCTGCGAAGATCGTGACGCCCAAGATGAATGCGCTGAAGGTCGCTGAGGCTCGGTTGAAGAAGGCGGAGGCCGAGCTCGCCGTGGCGGACGCGGAGCTGCAGAAGGTGCTGGACGAGGTGGCAGTCCTTGACGCTGAGCTCGGAAAAGCGCAGGCCAAAATGAAGTCGCTCCAGGACAGCGCCGCGGCCATGCAGCGGAAGATGGACGCCGCCAACAAGCTGCTCAGTGGCCTCTCCGGCGAGAACGCGCGGTGGACCGAGGACTCCCGCTGCTCCCGTGCTGGCTCCCCCCCGCTTCTCCCGCTCCTGCTCCCCCGTGGGCGACAAGCAAACGCCCGTGCCCGCGGCCTCGCCGGCAGGGCCGCCAGGCCGCCCCCGCGGATGCGGAGTCGCGGATGCCCCCCGCGCGGAGCGCATCCGTGCGATGGCGCACCCGCGGCAGGTCGCGCCCGGGAATCCAGACCGGGAGGGCGCGGATGCGCAGATGTGCGCCGCTCGTGAGCTTTTCCCGCTCCTGCTCCCGCTGCTGCCCCCCTTCCCTCCTGCCGCCCTGCACCTCTCCGCCCCTCCTGCCTCCGTTTCCCCCTGCTGCCTCCTTCCTCCTGCTCCCGCTGCTGCTCCACCTCGATCCCTCCTCCTCCTCCTCCTCCTCCTCCTCCTCCTCCTCCTCAGCCTCCTGCTCCTCCTCCTCCTCCTCCTCCTCCTCCTCCTCCTCCTCCTGGTTTCTGGTTCCTGACGGCCTGAGGGTTCGTCCTCCTCCTCCTCCTCCTCCTCCTCCTCCTCCTCCTCCTCCTCCTCCTCCACGGTCGCTCCAGAGAGTTCCGCCCTTCCGCTGCCGAGCACGCTCGCCTCTCCCCGGCTGCCGCCATGGAGCTCGGCCGTCGCGCGCGCTCCAGGGCCTGGTCCCCATTGGCAGCCTCGGAGGGCCCAGGCCGGAGGGCCCCAGACCTCCTGATCGGCAGCAGGGTGGAGGGTTTCTCCGAACGGCTCAGGCGACCCGTCCTCCTCCTCCTCCTCCTCCTCCTCCTCCTCCTCCTCCTCCTCCTCCTCCGCCACCACCTCCACCACCACCACCTCCTCCTCCTCCTCCTCCGCCTCCTCGGGTCGCCTACGGCCCCGGAGGACACCGTGCATACCAGGGTAGACAGCGAGCTGCAAAAGTAAGGCAGTCGTCGTCGTCGTCGTCGTCGTCGTCGTCGTCGTCGTCGTCGTCGTCGTCGTCGTCGTGGTCGTCGTCGTGGTCGTCGTCGTCATGGTCGTCGTCGTCGTCGTCGTCGTCGTCGTCGTCGTCGCCAGCGCTCGAGGATCGAGGTATTTGTTTTTGGGGGGAAGCGGTGGTTCGGGACGCTTTTTGGCCTTCGGGGGGTCCTGGGGAGTTCTGGAGGACAGGGTGAGTTGCATCACCTTTGCAGGAGAGGGCACCGAAGAAACGCAAACGTGTTTGAAGACGCGTGGATTAGCGACAGTTCCCGTCTCCATTCGACATCGATGCGCTCCGTCGCCAAATCAGACGGCATCGGCTTCCTGTTCGGGGGTGCTTTCCCAATCCACGCTAGCGTTGCCATCATAATCCACCGAGGTCCATTGCCTAGGAGCGGTGCCCTAGGATCCCGAGGGCCTGTCGAGGAGTGGTGGCCTCTTCCTCCCGCGGCCGTTGCAGGGGATTCTTGGGGGCCTCTTGAAAGCCTACGAGGTGGTCTCCTGTAGCCTTTTCACGGGTCCTGGGGGCTTCATGGGACTGTTTTGGGGCCTGTTGGGGACATTTTCGGGGTCTCTTGGGACCACCCGAGGTCTCTGTTAGTTTCCGCATCTTGGGCCTCTCTTGGTTGGGCCTTCTGGGGGGCCCTCTTGAAGGCTTGCTTGGACGTCTGGGGCCGTCTTTGGGGCTCTCCGTGGCCGTCTCTGGGCCCCCTTGGGGACCCCTTGGGCTGGGGCCGGTCTGTGGGGTGTTTCGGGCCGTCTTGAATTTTCAGAAACCCGACAAGGCGAGAACATCAGTGGTTTTGCCTCTTGAGGCCCTTTTTGGGGGTTCTCCTGGAGCCCTCCCTGGGGCGTCTTGGAGGCCTTTTAGGCCGTCTTGAAGCCATCTTGAGTGCTCTTGAGCTGGGCATGCCGTCTTGGAAAGCATCTTGGGCATCTAGCAGGCGACGGAGGCTGTATTTGGAGGCTCCAGAGGCCGCCAGGGTGCGCCGGGTACCCCCCCCTTGACGAGATTTCGGGCAGGGGGAAGGGGAAAGGAGGAGGGGGACAGCTAGACGCCCTTTGGTGAGACGCCAGCCGCGCCAGAGAGCAGAGAACAGCCACGACCATGGGCGAGTACAACCAGAAGTGGCTGGCAGCCACAACTTTTGCAATTCTCCGTGCCACGCCTGGCTATTCGCCAGCGTGGCAGTGCGGACCACCGCAGCTCTTCTTCGGACCACGGGACGGGCCGACAAAGAACAGCAGGCCGGGCAAGGGGCAGACACGGGCAGGAGAGCGAGGAGCCGAGGAGCGAGAAACGGAGGGGGAGAGGAAGAGAGGACGACAGGAAAGGACAGACTGGGCCGACGGACGGAGGGACGGGGAGAGACGGGGAGGGGAGCCAAGCAGGGAGAAAGAGAGAGAGAGAGAGAGAGAGAGAGGGAGAGAGCACGGAGCGCAGGGGCAAGGAAGCCCGAGGGCAGGGGAAGGATAGAGAGGGGGAGGGGGATGGGAGAGGGGGGGGGAATCGAGCGCCGAAGATCCAGGCCTCCCAGATGGGGTCGGAGTAGATGTGGTGGGAGGTTCGCGCCGCATCGCCGATGCATCGACGATGCGGCTCGATGTGGAGCCCGTGTTTCCCCACGCCGATGCGTCGCTGGCGTCACCGATGCATCGCCGATGCATCGCCGATGCATCGGCGATTCATTGGCGATGCGGCGCGACCCTTCGACCCCATCTACTCTGTCCCCACCTAGGAGGCCTCTAGAAGAGGACAGCCAAGTGTCTCACACGCCAAGCGGGTGTCGGCGGATTCACCGTTCCCCAGGGATCCAGGACGGGAATTCAGCAGCGCTGGACACGACTGTTTGCTGGCGGTGCGCTCTTGTCTCCGCGTTGCCTTTGTCGGTTGCTTCCCCCTTTCCCCTCCATTTCCTGCTGTCGGCATAGCTGCAGACTGATTTCGCGAGTTGACGTGCGCACCTTTCTCACGTGCTTGAGATTGTCCACATCATCCTCCCCTGATGGCTGCCAGGATTGCTGTAGACTGGTGTGCATACATGTGTGTATTTGCTGCGTGGTCCGTGACCGCCTGGGCTCTGGTATAGAAGTCGTTCGATGCGTCCTTGCGCGCAAGGCGGGGAAAAACCTGCGCAGTCACAGTCTGGGAGTTCTTCGGTATCATCGCACCCCCTCCCTGCTCCCGGCCCTGGCCTCGCCTGCGTGGAGGACGCCAAGAACTTCGCGCTGAGGCGGAAGCGGCTCGTCGGGGACGTGGGCTGCGTGGTTGCCTTTGTGGTCTACTGCGGGCCGTTCAACTCTGAGTTCCGCGACAAGCTCTACACAGGCGCAGCGGCAGCGTCGCGCGCCCCGGGCATAACCTAGGTATGAGTGAGTACGCGTGGCATGCAGTTGCTTGAAACTTGTCAAAGGGAAACCACCACAAACGGGGAACCTCCGCGCTCAGTTCGAAACAACCAATCGTTTTTGTTTGCAATGCGATAGGGCTCCTCCATGTTCAGGCTCGAACGAGTTATGATGAATGCGATGAGCGTGAACATAGAAAGCACCTGGCACATATACTAGTCGAATGCCTCCAAGGAGACGCTTCTAAGATAGGTCAGCAGCTTCGGCCCAATGCTGTGTAAAGTGATGATGCGTGTCTAGACTTGTACAGAAACGTTTTCTGATAAACAGAAGCTCAGGAACTTGTTCAAGGAGGGACTGACCAGTAACAATGTCCTGGGAAAACAGCACGGCACATACTTATTGCATACGCATGCGTGCATATGACGACAAACTTAAATACATGCGTTTTGACATTTGTATATGCAGGTGAACACACAGCTACCGCTTTCTACGCATCTATAACCATAGGCTCTCCTCATTCATATACATGCGTTTTTTTGTCCAGTGCGAACCCAAAACCCTAAACCCGATGTCGGGCTTGGCGGGTTCTAAATGGGAGCTCGTTGGCCGAGGGGTCCTTGCTGACATCCTCTCACTAACAAAAGGGGCTATTACTTTGGAAGCTGCGCGCGGCGGGGCCTCGTTCGGAGTGTTCCATTAAGCGAATATGTCAGTGCGGAATGCGCGTGCCAGGAAACGGCGCCCTTGCTGAGGGATCTTCGTTCATTGGGCCACAGCAGCAGAATCCTTGTTGCGTGGGTCCTTGTTGCTGGGTGCCCGTCGTGCAGGCGCCTGCGTGGCGATTCTCCATTACATGGCGACCCTGATTGAGGGTTCTTATTGCCGTGCGCCCACTGAAACAGGCCCTACTTCAGGGTCTTGTGCTGGCGGAAGGCCTACTACGGATCCCATAGTAAAGGACCCTTGCGAAGGATCCTCACGGCGAAACCTTACCAATGATTATTTACCAATGGCTCCTTACTAAGCATTGCGGGGCGATTCTTCTGACGGCTGCCATTCCAAGAAGGCGCTGCCATGCGAAGAATCAGGAGGGGAGGCAAATACGCGAATGACACGATGAGACCTTGTCAGGTTTGTCGCAAGATAAACACGGTCATCGATATGTGTGCGCGCCCATGCGCACGTACACATATATATGTATATATAATATTTATATGTACATGGACGATTGGCTCACGGCTACGAGAATGGTCAAGGCTACGAGACCCTTCTCCTTGAAGAACGCGGGCTGCAAGATTGTGGCTGCCATGGGCAGCGAGCTGATGAAACCGATTGTCGCGAAAGCGGCCCATGGTGCGCAGAAAGGCTTTCCCCCCCGAAGCGGCGCTTAATAGAACACGTGGTGGCGATGGATGCACAATCTCGCATTGTCGCCATGCAAGATGGCCCGACGGACAGAGACCCGCTGCTGGTGCTCTGCGACTTCGGCGACGCGATCCCGTCGATGTGCAGGACCTGGCTCAAAGCGGTGCTGGGGAGTGCTGGTTTTCCTGAGGACATCCGCAACATCACTGACGCGATCTACCTCCTGCCCGTCGCCTTCGCCAACCTCGGGGGCGCCAGCGAGGTCTTCAGCATTCTCGCTTCTGGCATCCTTCAGGGGCGCCCATGGTCGGGAACGCTTGGGCGGTCGGCGTGGGCCCGCTGATCAGAGACATGCACTCGCGGACGGCGAACTTCAGATGTGGCGGTCATCGGCGTCTGTGCCGACGACGTGGGCAGCGTGCTTCCGTCGCTGAAGATGCTTCGCCCTATGAGCTGGGTGTCCTACGCGGCGGAGTTTCTGGCGCGCCTAGTGTTGATTGAAGACGGCGGAGTGCAAGATCATCCTTCTGGCGGAGGCTTTCGCGCCAGCGGTGGAGGACAGGGTGCGCGCCAAGATCGCTGAGCTCGTACCTCGATGGGGTGGCATGACGATCACGGATATGGCAGAGTACCTTGGCGCGCTGCTGGGCCCCAGTGTTGATGACGGACACAGGTGGAAGAAGATAATCCTGGGCTGGCAACGGTCCGCCAACCTGGCCGCCGACGTCGGGGCCCCGACCGCCAGTACCTCGCTGATGCTCTACAGCCAGCGCGCGGCGAGGAAGACCTTGTACCTCAGCCAGCTCTTCGCGTGACCGCAGAAGATGAAGCAGAAAGAAAGTTGGGCGCTGCATCGTGCATGGCACCTGCCCCCCCCCCCCCCCTCCCCCCCCAGAAAACAGCGCTACCCCGAGATGACCTATTGGCGCTGGGGCGTTGGACGTCGCTGAAAGCGGTTTCCCTCGAGCTCGGCAGCCGAGCGGCATTGATGCGCAGTGCCGCTGGCTCTGTGCTGAACTGGCCGTTTTGGGCGCGGCGCTTGCGCGGCGCAGCGGATATCGGCCTTTCGTTCCACGCCCGCGCGTTAAGCATGTTCGCCCCGCTCCACTGGAAGTCGAAACCGATCGCCCACACGCTCGAGGAAGCGGCGCAAGGGGTTCCCCAATGAGAAGAATCGTGCTCTGGCCGCGGCGTGCGGCGCAGCGCTGAGTGAGTGGATTTCGGGAAGGGCCCGCCTCCTCGCCGAATGCCCTAGTGCTCGTCTGCGCATGCAGAAGTTTGTTCGCGCCCACCTTGTCTCCTCGCTCCTCCCCGACCGCCTTCCTGTCACCTTCCTCTCTGGTCTCAACTCTTGGACGAACGCAGGGGAATCTTTGACTCTCTCACATATAGAATGGGAGCCGCTCACAGAGCTGCTCGTCTCGGGCTTTTCGCCTGCCGCTCACTCGGCCCTACTCGAGACCTGGGCGGGGTGCTGGGCCGCGAGCCGCCGCCTACGCGCGAGTGACGCGTGCAGCCCATGTGTTTTCGGCTGCCGCCTATCCGAGGACCCGCGCGCCTTGGACTCAATGTCTCATTATGTTCGTTGCCCGCGCCAGTGGCAGGCGGTGTGCACGGTGTGGCATTCGCAATTGCGCAATCCACAGTCAGTTCTCGCTCGCCCGGGCCTCTGCAGCGGAGAATCAGACGAGTTTCCGCAGCGTGTTGCGCTTGAGCGCGCAGTCATTGCTTTCCATGCGTACAACATACAAGCGAAACTTCCTATGATAAGGTGGCCGCTGCCTGAAGCGACCAAGGATAGCGCCCGAGCTGCGAGGGCGCTCCTCCTGTCAGTTCACAAGGCTGTACAGTAAGTCTTTGGACACTGTGCGGCGCGGAAGCACGGGCGACGCGTGCATGGGCGATGCCGTCGCTGCAAAGACCCCCCGGTAATTGCAAAGGTCTTGATCGGCCGTGCTTTATTCGCAGTTGTGTATACATATGTACATAGACATACATACATTATGAAACATGTATGCGTGTAACATTTATATCATGTTAGCCAGCGTGGGCCCCAAACGGTAATTTCTGGCAGTTTGTGCGGTGCAGTCTATGTGGCGCACTTGCATGTGATGCACATTATGTAGTGCAATATATGCGATGCAAATTGCGCGGTGCCATTTTTTTCACAAACGAGTTGGCACCTTCCATGCTCTTGCCAACGTCCCACCCGCCCACCCGCAATTTGGTTGGCAAGCCCCGCGCGGCGGCGATTGCGATGAGTGCTTGTCGTTGGTTGATGCGTCTCTGCGGCCGGGCCAACGACAGCGCGCGCGCAGCGGCCAGTTAGTTTGGCGCGACCGACGCGGTCGCGGTGGCGCTGACCGCTGGACGCATGCCAGCGGGCACTTCAGTGCGAGTCGGCAACTTGGGAGGGCGCGGTATCATGGCAACGCCGACAGCGGTAGACGCGACGATGGTAGTATTGATGCTGGTGGCGGTGCGGACAACGACGACGGCGCGGCAAGTGACGGCGCAGATGCTTGTCGCGCCGACGACGATGACGGCGTCTTCGCGTCGGCGATGAAGGTTTCGGAAAGAGTTCGACATGCGGTCGCGGCTAACTCGCGAGAGTGGCCCGCGTGGCATTATTTGACGCGGGTCGCGCCCCCCCCCCCCCCCCCCCCAGTTCTCGCGCAAGGGCGCGCGAACTGGCACACTTCCGAGAACATTGTGGAACAACCTATAGTTTTCTGAGAATCCAAAAGAGCGCGAGCGCGAGCATTTTTGACTGTTGATGTTGTGAGACCGCGAGTTTTCTTCGTGCGTGTTTTGGACATTCGGTTTTGACACCCTTACGCAACCTGAGTGTTTTGACTGATGTCCGCATGCGTTCGACGACGCGCGCGCGCGTGCACTTCGTATTTTTTGCAGAGGATTCTCGCGACGGCGCGCGCGCGAGGGCGTTCGGGCGATTTCGACATTCGCGCACGCGAAGCCCGTCTGGTAGCATGTTCCTAAGATGTTGGGTCAGTTTTTTTTTTGTTGCGCGCGCGTGTGCACTTCGACAGATTTGTTGCAAGGGCTCACTGATAACTTAGGATCTTTGATCAGCGAGTGTGAGCGCGCAGTATTTTTTTGCAGAGCGTGGCGGGGGCGGGGGGGATGCCGGCTCGGCTGGGGTGCATGATTTCACGGTCAGGATGGGCGATGGGCAGAATCGTATGTAAATTAAAATATGCGAGGCCGAGTTGATAACCCTGGGGGAGTGGCGGGGGTAGAATCTCTGTTGCAAGAGAGGAGAATAGTGAGTTATAAACTCCCCTGCTCGCGCGCCCGCCCGCGGCTGGGTTTGCAAAGCGCACGTTGTTGCGATTGCGACGAGTGCTTGGCGCCGGCTGGTTCGTCTCTGCGGCCGCGCCAACCCAAGTGCGCGCTGCGGCCGGCCTTTTTGGCGCGACCGATGTGGCCGCGGTGTCGCTGACCGCTGGGCGCGCCCCAGCGGGCGCTCCAGTGCGGGTCGGCGAGTCTGGCGGGCGCGGCGTCGCGGCAACGTCGACGACGGTAGGCGCGATGATCAATCATAGTAGCGATGCTGGTGGCGATGTTGACAACGACGACGGAGCGGCCAGTGCGGGCGCCGATGTTGTTCGCGCCGGCGACGATGACGGCGTCTTCGCGCCGGTGATGAAGGTTTTGGGGGGAGTTCGACATGCGCGCGCGGCCGACGCGCGAGCGTGGCCTGCGCGGTGCTATTTGACGCGGATCTTGCCCCTCCGGCATTCGCGCAAGGGCGCGCGAATAATTTCGGCATGCAGCTTCAGAGGCCCGCTCGGCAGAATTCCTTGAACATGAGCCCACAAGAGCGCGAGCGCAAGCTTGCTTTCGAAACTGGTGGTGCGAAACCATCTAGGTTGTGACGTCGTTACGAAGCAGAAGTTGTGCGATTGTTTTATTGGCATACGCGCGCGACGACGTGCGCGGATTCTCTCGACGGCGCGCGCGCGAGGTCGTTCGAGCGATTTCGACGCGTGCGCGCGCGAGGCCATTTTTTTTTTGGGGGGAGGGGGCTCTTTCTTCCTCCTCCCCGCGCGACAGCGCGCGCGCGTGCGCCTCGCCTCATGCGTTGCAAGGGGTTCTTGCAGACTGCTGGTTTTGATCGACGAGTGTGCGCGCAGTTTGTTTGCGGGGGATGGCGGGGGGGCGGGGTGGTGGGTGGGGGGGGGGGGGGGGGGGGGGGGGGGGGGGGGGGGGGGGGGGTGGTGGTGGTGGTGGTGGTGGTGGTGGGGGGGGTCCGATTTTTTGGGATGGGGGGTGGGGCAGAATCATGTGTACATTGCTTTGCGAAGAGTGGCGCTGTTACTCTCTAATTGCGAAGAAGTTTTTTTCTTATCGCAGAAATGCAGCCGACGCCTTCCATGCATCTGCAAGCGCCCCACCCGCCCGCCCGCAATTTGGTCTGCAGTCTGCGCGGCGGCGATTTCGATGAGTGCCTGGCGTTGGCTGGTGCATCTTTGCGGCCGCGCCAACCCAAGCGCGCGGCGGCCAGCTAGTTTGGCGCGACCGACGCGGCCGCGGTGGCGCTGACCGCTGGGCGCATGCCAGCGGCCGCTTCAGTGCGAGTCGGCGACTTGGGCGGGCGCGGTATCATGGCGGCGTCGGCAACGGTAGACCCGATGATGGTAGTGGCGATGCTGGTGGCGGTGCGGACAACGACGACGGCGCGGCCAGTGACGGCGCAGATGCTTGTCGCGCCGACGACGATGACGGCCTCCTCGCGTCGGAGATGCAGGTTTTGGAAAGAATTCGACATGCGCGCGCGGCCGATTCGCGAGAGTGGCCCGCGTGGTATTAGTTGACGTGGATCGTGCCCCCCCCCCAGCACTCGCGCAAGGGCGCGCGAATGATTTTTGTTTGGGGTGCGAGAGGCCAGTTTGGCCGAATTTGATGGACACGTTGAAAACACGTATGAATTTCTCGAGAATTCGCAAGAGTGCGAGCGCGAGCTTTTTTGAAAACGATGTTTCAAAACCGTGTGCTTTTAGATGTTTTTTTTTTGTGCCTGGATTTGCAGTCGCTGAAGAGCCGGCATGCGCGCGCGGCAACCAAGGTTTTCTGTGAACTTTGGCACGCGCGCGCGACGACGCGCGCGCGTGCATGTTGCAGAGGGTTCCTGCGACATCGCGCGCGCAAGGGCGTTCGAACAGGTTCGTCGCGCGCGCGAAGGAATTTTGGTAGGGTTTGATGACCAGATTGGAAAACCCATGGTTCCCCTGCCAAATCGCAAGAACGCGCGCAAGTTTTTTTGGAGGATCCACGCGGCGAAACAGTTTTTTTTTTGGGGGGGGGGCGCTCGGTTCTGACAGCCTTGCGGCGCCGAAGGTTTTCGACGGATTTCGGCGCGCGCGCGACAGCGCGCGCGCGCGTGCACTGCGCCCCATTTTTTGTGGGGGGTTTTTGAACGCGAATGATTTTGGTAATAGAGTGCGTGCGCATAGTAGGTTTTGCAGAGGATGGTGGTGGTGTGGGGGTGCCGTCTCGGCTGAGATGGTACGAACTCATTTCGGATGGACGATGGGGCCGAATCAGGTGTAAATTGCCATGCGCGAGGCCGAGTAACCCCGGGGGTGGTGGGGTTAGAACTTGATATCTTTCAAGGGAGGAGAGTGTCTGTGGTTCAATTCACAAGTTGTCGACTCCGCTGCTCGCGCAAACGTCCCACCCGCCAACCCGTGACTCAGTTTGCAAAACCCATGTGGAAGCGATTGCGATGAGTGCTTGGTGTTGGCTGGTGCATCTCTGCGGCCGCGCTAGCCCGCGCGTGCTCGCGCGCGCAGTGGCCAGCTAGTTCGGCGCGACCGGCGCGGCCGCGGTGGCGCTGACCGCTGGGCGCGTCCCAGCGGGCTTTTCAGTGAGCGTCGGCGACTTGGGCGGGCGCGGTATCATGGCAACGCCGACAACGGTAGACGCGATGATGATAATAGCGATGTTGGTGGCGATGCGGACAGCGACGATGGGGCAGCCAGTGACGGCGCCGATGCCGATCACGCCGACGACGATGACGGCGCCTTCGCGTCGGTGATGGAGCCTAAGGAAGGAGTTCGACACGCGCGAGCGGCAGACGCACGAGAGTGGGCCGCGTAGTATAATTTGACGCGGATCGTGCCACCCCGCCACGCGCGCGATGGCGTTCGAGCGATTTCGACATGCGCGTGCGCGGAGCCCGTTTGGCAACATTGTCTGAAAATGTTGAGCGCCGGTGGGTTTACGACGAATTCGCGAGAGCACGCGCGCAAACTTCTTTTGACATTCAGTGTTTGAAACGATGTGTTTAATTTTTTTGGGGCGCTCGGTTTGGAAGCCGTTGCGAGGCCCGAGGCATGCGCGCACGTTTGCGGATGTTTTTGTTGGTTGCAAAGGTTTTTGAAACGGATGATTCGTGGTAAAACGAGTGTGCGCGCCCACTTTTTTTGTCCAGAGGATGGGGGGGGGGGGCGTCTCGGCTGGGATGGTATGAGTGCGTGCTTCGGATGGGCGATGGGGCAGAACCACATGTAAATTGTAATGCGAAGAGGGGGGGGGGATTATCACCCGGGGGGTGAATTTTCCTTCAGAAAGGAGTATCTACGCGGTGCAACCTATGTAATGCAATATATGCGGTGCAATCCATGTGGTGCAATCTATGTCGCGCAATTAATTTCTGTTCGCAGTGAGGTATCAACTCTACAGCTCGCGGAATCATCCCACCCGCCCGCCCGCAACTGGGTCTGCGAAGCGCGTGCGGTGGCGATTGCGATGAGTGCTTGGCGTTGGCTGGCCCATCTGCGGCCGCGCCAATCCAAGCGCGCAGCGGCCAGCTAGTTCGGCGCGACCGGCGCGGCCGCGGTGGCGCTGACCGCTGGGCGCATCCCAGCGGGCTTTTCAGTGCGAGTCGGCGACTTGGGCGGGCGCGGTATCATGGCGACGTCGACAGCGGTAGACGCGATCATGATAGTGGCGATGCTGGTGACGATGTTGACAGAAACGACGGCGCGGCCAGAGCGGGCGCCGACGATGATCCTGCCGACGACGATGACGGCGCCCTCGCGTCGGAGCTGAAAATTTTGGAAAGAGTTCGACATGCGCGCGCGGCCGATTCGCGAGAGTGGGCCGCATGGTGTATTTTGACACGGATCGCACCCCTGCCAGCACGCACGCAAGGGCGTGCGAATTATGTCGGCATGCAGCGCGAGAGGCCAGATTGGCAGAATTCCATGTGCGCGTTGAACAACGGTTTTTCTGAACAAAAGAATTCGCAAGAGCGCTAGCGCACGCTTTCTTGAAACGGACGTTGCGAAACCATGTGTTTGTATGTGCTTGGGCTTTGCCCTCTCTTGGCCTTGGCGTGAGGCCCCTCCTTCTGCCTTCCCCCCTCTGTCAATTAAAGCTGTGCGCGGCCCGCTTAGCTTCGACCGGAAGAGGCTCGCTCTCGAACCGCGGATCAAAAACTTTGCATGTGTTTGTTCGGCACTCGGTCTCGAATTTGCTGCGACGCCTCAGGTTTTTGACAGATTTCGGCATTCGCGCGCGACGACGCGCGCGCGTGTATTTTTTTGGGTGGTAAGGATTCTCGCGACGGCGCGCGCGCCTGGGCGTTCGAGCGATTTCGACGCGCGCGCGCGAAGCCTGTTTGGTAGCATGTTCTGCAAATGAAGAACCGCGCATGGTTTTCGAAAAGAGTTCGCGAAAACGCATATAGATATGCATATTTGTGCGTGTGTGTTGCGCAACCCAGTGCTTTGATATGTTGTTTGGGCGCTCTATTTTGAAATCCTTGCGAAATCATTTTTTCTTATAAAACAATAATAATATAATTTCGGCGTGCGCGCGTGGCGACGCGCGCGTGTGCACTTCGTTTTGCTTTTTGGTGGGTTTTCAAAACTTGCGATTTTTGATAAACGAGTGCGCGCGCGTCGGATGTTTTTGCAGAGGATGGCGGGGGGGCCGGTGCCGGCTCGGTTGAGATGGTATGAGTTTATATTTCGGGTGGACGATGGGGCACAGTTGTATGTAATTTGTAATGCGAAGAGTGGGGCGGATAATCGCCCGGGCGGGGGCGGTCAATTCTCTTTCCAGCGCGGAGAATTGACTACCTTGCTTCGCGCTTGACCGCGTTCACTGCTTGCGCAATCATCCCGCCTACCCACCCGCAACTAGGTTTTCAAAACCCATGCGGCGGCGATTGCGATGGGCGCTTGACGTTGGCTGGTCCATCTCTGCGGCCGCGCCAACCCATGCGCGCGCGCATTGGCCAGCTAGTTGGAGCGACCGACGCGAACGCGCGGCGGCTCTGACCGCTGGGCGCATCCCCGCGGGCATTTCAGCGCAAGTCGGCGACTTGGGCGGGCGCGGTATCGTGGCGACGTCGACAGCGGTAGACGCGACCATGATAGTGGCGATGCCGGTGGCGCTGTTGACAACGACGACGGCGCGGCCAGAGCGGGCGCCGATGACGGTCGCGCCGGCGACGATGACGGCGCCGTCGCGTCGGTGATGAAGGCGTTGGAAAGAGTTCGACGCGCGTGCGCGGCCGACGCGCGAGAGCGGCCCGCGTGGTATTGCTTCGCGCGGACCGTGCCCCCCATCGCGCGCATGGGCGCGCGAATGACGCCGTCGTGCGCGTGCGTTTTATGCTTTTTCTTATGCGCGGGATTATCGCGACGGCGCGCGCGCAGGGGCGTTCGAGCGATTTCGAAATGCGCGCGCGCGAAGCCTGTTTGGTAGCATTCTATGAACATGTTGAAACCTTATGAATTCCAGAAGTATTTGCAGGAGCGCGCGCGCAAGCTTTTCTTGTGTTTTTTGTTTGTTTGTGTTTTTTTTGTTGTTTTGGAAATCTGCGTTGCGAGACTTTTTGTTTTAAGATGTTTTTTCGGGGCACTCGGCTGTGAAATCCTTGCGGAGCCGAAGGTTTTTGAACGATTTCGGCATGCGCGTGCGACAGCCCGCGCGTGTGCACTTCGTCGCAACTTTGCAATGGATTCTTGAAAACTGATGATTTTTGATAGACGAGTGCGCGCGCATAGAATTTGTTGCAGAGGATGGCGTGGGTGGGGGGGAGGGGCGCGACGCTGGCTCGGCTGGGGTGGTCTGATTTCATATTTAGGATGGGCGATGCGGCAGGAGCGCGTGCAAATTTCAGAACGAAATGGGGGACTGATAATCCAGGGGGGGTAGAGTTGATCATTCCCGTTTTAATGAAGGAGTTTTTTCAGTTGAAGCGACTTGATGCCTCCCATGCTCATGCAAACGTCCGCGCGCCCACCCATTGGTTAGCAAAACCCGCGCGGTGGCGATGGCGACGAGTGCTTGGCGTCGGCTGGTGCATCTCTGCGGCCGCGCCAACCCGAGCGCGCGCGCAGCGGCCAGCTAGTTTGGCGCGACCGATGCGGGCGCGGCGGCGCTGGCTGCTGGGTGTATCCCAGCGGGCGCGTCAGTGCGAGTCGGCGACTTGGGCGGGCGCGGTATCGTGGCAACGTCGACGGCGGTAGACGTGGCGCTGATAGTAGCGATGCTGGTGGCGATGTTGGCAACGACGACGGCGCGGCCAGTGCGGGCGCCGATGCTGATCGCGCCGGTAATGATGACGGCGCCCTCGCGTCGGCGAAGGTTTCTGAAAGAGTTCGACATGCGCTCGCAGCCGACGTGCGAGAGTGGCCCGGGTGGTGTTACTTGGCGCGGATCGCTCCCCAGCCCGCGCGCGCGGGCGCGCGAGTAATCTCGGCGCGCGGCGCCAGTGACTCTTTGGGCGCAATTCCGTGCGCGTGATGAACGACCGATGGTTTTTTTTGAAGAGTCCGCAAAAGCGCGGGCGCTTGCGTATTATATATATATATATATATTGTTGTATTTGCTCTTCTATGCGCATCTCTGTATTTGCTCTTCTATACGCATCTCTGTATACACATACATTTGTATTTTATTACACGTATATATATGTATATATATATATATATATATAGATGTATATATATTCACATGTACAAATCTTATATATACATGCGTGACATCTTTTGGGGTGGGCAAGTGAAGGATTCTCGCGGCGGCGCGCGCGCGGGGGCGTTCGAGCGATTTCAGCGCGCGCGGGCCCCGTTTTGCAACATGTTCTGCACATGTTTGAGACGCCTCTGGTTTTCTCGCGAATTCGCAAGAGCGCGCGCGCAGGCGTTTTGTTTTTGAAGGACTTTGGCGTGCGCGCGCGCCGATGCGCGCGCGTGCACTCCGCCCCATTGTTTGAAAGGGATTCATGAAAACTGATGGTTTTGGTATGCGCGTGCGCGCGCATTGTTTTTTGTGCAGAGGATGGGCGGTTGGGCAGATTCATATGTCACTTGCAACGCGAAAGAAATGGGGCATCTAATCTTGGGGGGCGAGTCTTATTCTCTTGTAAGGCGGGGGAACTCACCCTGCCCAACATGCAGTTGTCGTCTCCACTGCTCGCGCAATCTTCTCACCCGCTCACCCGCATCTTGGTTTGCAAAGCCCATGCGGGGTGATTGCGATGAGTGTTTGGTGTTGGCTGGTGCATCTCCGCGGCCGCGCTGGCCCGCGCGTGCTCGCGCGCGCAGCGGCCAGCTCGTTTGGCGCGACCGCCGTGAGCGCGGTGGCGCTGACCGCCGGCCACATCCCGGCGGGCATCTCAGTTCAGGTCGGCGACTTGGGCGGCCGCGGCACCGTGTCGAAGTCGACAGTTGTAGACGCGATGATACTAGCAGCGATGCTGGCGGCGATGCTGACAGCGACGCACGGCCATTGACGGCGCGGATGCTGATCAGGCCGGCGACGATGACGGCGTCCTCGCGTCGGTGATGATGGTTTTGGAAGGAGTTCGACATGCGCGCGCGGCCGACGCGCGAGAGTGGCCGCGCGGTGCCATTTGTCATGGCACGCGCGCAAGGGCGTTCGAATGATTTTGGCATGCGGCGCGAGCGGCCCGCTAGGCAGAAATCAATGTCAATGTTGAATTCGCAAGAGCGCGCGCGCAAGCTTTGTTGAAAACTGCTATTGCGAAACTATGTGCTTTTGCATGGTTTCGGGACACTCGGTTTTGAAATCTTTGCGTTGCCGAAGGTTTTCAAAGGATTTTTGCATGCGCGCGCGACGACGCGCGCGTGCATTTCGCTTTAGTTTTTGCAAGGTTTTCTCGCGACAGCACGCGTGCGAGGGCGTTTGGGCGATTTCGACATGCGCGCGCGAAGTCCGTTTGGTAGCTTTCTTTGTGAGAATTCGGATGTTGAGCAACCTATGGTTTCCGAGAAAATACGCAAACACTCGCGCAAGCATTTTCTTTTTGAACATCCGTGTTGCGAAATCATGCGTTTTATTTGTTCTCGGGACATCCGATTTTGAATTACTCGCGGGACCTTCGGTTTGTTGTTTGGATGGATTTCGGCATGCGCGCGACGACGCGCGCGTGCGCACCTCGTCCCGTTTCTGCAAGGGGTTCTTGAAGACTGATATTTTTTGACAAGCGAGTGCGCGCGCGTAAAATTTCTTACATAGGATGGAGGGGGGGGTGATGCGGGCTCGGCCGGGGTGGTATGAATTCATTTTTTTTAGGATTGGCGATGGGGCGGAACCGCAGGCAAAATTCATTGCGAAAAGGGGGGCGGATAACCCTGGGCGTTGGCTGGTGCATCTCTGCGGCCGGGACAGCTTGGGCGCGCGCGCGCAGCGGCCAGTTAGTTTTGGCGCGACCGACGCGGCCGCGGCGGCGCTGACCGCTGGGGGCGCCCCCGCGGGCGTTTCAGTGCGAGTCGGCGGCTTGGGCCGGCGCGGTGTCATGGCGGCGTCGACGGCGGTAGACGCGATGGTGATAGTGGCGATGCTGGTGGCGATGTTGACCGACGACGGCGCGGCCGTCGCGGGCGCCGATGCCGATCACGCCGGCGACGATGACGGCGTCCTCGCGTCGGCGACGAAGGTTTTGAAAAGAATTCGACGCGCGCGCGCGGCCGATGGGCGAGAGGGGCCCGCGGCCCATTAACTTGACGCGGATCGTGCCTCCCCCCCAGCGCGCGCGCATGGGCGCGCGAATGATTTCGGCATGCGGCGCGAGAGGCCCGTTTGGCATAATTCAATCAACATGTCGAACACCGATGGTTTTGGCGTGATTTCGCAAGGGCGCGAGCGCTTTTTTTTTGTGGGGGCGGGGTGGGTGGGCGGGCATTGATGTGGCGAAGCCATTTTTATGGATTGGAAACTCTGCCTTGAATTCGCTGCGAATCCGACGGTTTTGATTGAATCGGCACGCGCGCGCGACGGCGCGCGCTCGTGCACTTCGTTGCATTTTTTGCAAATAATTCGCGGCAGCGCGCGCGGCAGGGCGTTCGCGCGTTTTCGACGCGCGCGCGCTCGAAACATGTTTGGTGGCAGTTTTTGAACATCAAAGCGTTTCCTATGGTTTTCGTGGGAAGTCGCAAGGGCGCGCGCGCGAGCTCTTTCTGAAAATCCGCGTTGCGTTTTTGTCCTTCTCTCTCCCCCCTCGGGCCCCTTGATTTCGATATCCTTGCGAAACCTGATGTTATTGAAAAGTTTCGGCATGCGCGCGCGACGGCGCGCTCGCGCGCTTTTCTTTTTTTGGTTGACAGCGGAATTTTGGCAACTGGTGGTTTTTGATGGGCGAGTGTGCGCGCGTAGAATTTTTTAGCGCAGGATGGCGGGGGGGATGCTGGCTCGGTTGGGATGGTATGAGCTCATATTTAGGATGGGCGATGGGGCAAGATCGCGTGCTAATTGCAATGGGGGGGGGGGTCGAGTTTATTCTCTTGTTAGAAAGGAGAGTCTGAGTGGTGGAATTGATTTTTTGCCATGATTTGACACCTCCACCCACCCGCAACTTGGTTTGCAAAACCTCTTAAGACCGTGACGGTAGGTGCCAAATGGCTCTTGGCAACGACGCCGACGCCGACGACGACGGCGACGTCGACGACGACGACGCCGTCGACGACGACTACGACGACACCGACGACGCTTCCGACGACATCAACGACGACAACGACGACTTCGACGATGACGACACCGACGACGACGACGACGACGCCGACGCCGACGCCGACGACGACGACGACGACGGCGCCGACGACGACGCCGACGACGACGACGGCGTCGACGACGCCGACGACGACGACGGCGGCGATGACGACGACGCCGACGCCGACGACGACGAAGACGACGACGCCGACGCCGACGACGACGACGTCGCCGACGAAGACGACGACGAGGGAGGAGGGAGGACGACGACGGCGACAACGACGACAACGACGAGGGAGGAGGGAGGACGGCGACGACGCGAACGACGAAAAAGGAGGGAGGTTAGCGACGCCGACGACCACAACAACGGGGGAGCAGGGAAGACGACGACTTCGACGACGACGACGACGGCGACGAAATAGGAAGGACGACGACGAGACGCCGACGACGGACGACGACGACGACGAGGGAGGAGGAGGAACGACGACCACGGCGACAACGACGACGGAAACGACCACGACGCCAAAGAGGACGACGACGACGATGACGAGGAAAGACAGAGGACGACGACGGAGACGACGATGACGACGACGAGGGAGGAGGGAGGACGGCGACGAGGACGACCGCGACGACGCAAGAGCGCGCGCGCACGCTTTTGTTGAACATCCGTGCTGCAAAACCTTGTGCTTTTGTATTTTTTTGGGCACACGATTTTGAATTTTCTCCGAAACCCAAGGGTTTTGAAGGATTTGGGCATGCGCGCGCGACGACTCGCGCGTCTGCATCTCGTCCCGTTTTTGCAGCGGATTCTCGCGACGGCACGCGCGCAAAGGGCGTTCGACAAATTTCGACATACGCGCGCGCGAAGCCCGTATGGTAGTATTTGTTGTCTTGAACATCTGGGATATCCTATGGTTTTTGATAAGATTTCGCAAGAGCGCACGCGTAAGCTTTTTAGAAAACCAGTGTTGCGAAACCTTATGTTTTTGTATGTTTCTTGGAAACTCGATTGTGAAATCCTTCCGAAACCGTAGGTTTTTGAAGGATTCCGGCATGCGCGCGCGACGACGCGCGCGTGTGCATTTCGTGCCCGTTTTTGCAAAGGATTTCTGAAAACTCTTAATTTTTTGATAACCGAGTGTGCGCGCATAGTGTTTTTTGCCGGGGATGGTGGGGGGGGGCGATATTGGCTTGGATGGAATAGTATGAGTTCATATCTAGGATGGACGAGTGTGCAGAATCATATGTAAATTGCAATACGAAAAAGTGTACCGATAATTCCCGGGGGGGTAGAGTTTGAAGAAAGGAGAATTGGCTACCCTGCGCCGCGCTTGACCACCCCCCATGCTCTTGCACCTCCCACCCACCCACCCGCAACTTGGTTTGCAAAACCCATGCGGTGGCGATTGCGATGCGTGCTTGGCGTTGGCAGGTCCATCTCTGCGGCCGCTCCAACCCAATCGCGCGCGCAGCGGCCAGCTAGTTTGGCGCGACCGACGCGGCCGCGGTGGCGCTGACCGCCGGGCGCATCCTAGCGGGCATTGTAGTGCGAATCGGCGACGTGGGCGGGCGCAGAATCATGGCAACATCGACAACGGTAGACGCGATGATGATAATAACGATGATGGTGACGATGTTGACAACGACGACGGCGTGGCCAGAGACGGCACAGATGCGGATCGCGCCGACGACGGTGACGGCGTTCTCGCGTCGGTGATGAAGGTTTTGGGAAGAATTCGACATGCGCGCGGCCGACGCGCACGAGTGGCCCGCATGGTATTATTTGACACGGGTCGTGCCCCCCCCAGCACGCGCGCAAGGGCGTGCGAGTGATTTCGGCATGCGGCGCGAGAGGCCTTTTTTATTATTCTTCCTCTTTTTTTCCACACGTTCAATGGATATGTTGAACCACCGAGGAATTTCGTAAGATTTCGCAAGGGCGCAAGCGCGAGTTTGTTTGAGAACTGATGTTGCGAAACCATGTGCTTCTTATATGTTTTGTGGACACTCTGTTTTGAAATCGCAACGCAAGCTCTACACGGATTTCGGCATGCGCGCGCGACGGCGCGCGCGGGTGTACTTCGTCCCGTTTTCAGCAAGGGATTCTTGAAATGTGCTCGAGTGTGCGCGCATCGCAGTTTTTTGCAGCGGATGGCGGGGGGGGCGGATACAGGCCCTGTTTGGGATGGTGAGAATTCATATTTCGGATGGATGATTGGGCAAATTCGTATGTACATTGCAACACGAAAAGGGGGGCCGATAATCCTGGGGGTAAGGACTATTGAAGACAGGAATATATATGCGACGGCGACGGCGGCGACGTCGGCGACGGGCGGCGCCCAGTGCAAAAACCGCCACTCGCCCCGAGCGGCGGCGACGGCGGTGGCGAGAACGACGGCGGCGACCGGCGGCACCGCCCGCAAAAACACCCCGAGATGGTTAAGCCAAATATGAGGTCGCACATGCAAACACCGTTCGGACAATTATAACCATATTCGTGTATACGCACATCCTCAATTCAACAGTGACGAATTCCTTGTTGCAAACATCATCGAGCCAGGGGAACGTTGAACACATATTTGCGTATTGTTGGTTTTGCTGATGAGGCCGCCCCGAGACCTCCAACATGCAATACCCCTAAGCAACCAACAGTGTTTCCAGATCTTTGCCAAATAGGATTGGCCATGTCCTGATACACTTTACAGCACATGCCAAGGGACGGTTTGTCACTGACAATATGTAGACGATGTTGGCCTGTGAAGCGTTTTTTTTTCTTCTCCAAATCTCGCGGCTTCATTCGTTTTTGTGGTGCGTCTTAAAGATTTCAGGTATAATTTCATATATGCATGTAAATGATTCTTCAGTCGGAGATCCGACGAAGGCTGTTTTTCAAATCTCGGTTTCGGAATCTTTGTGGATGTTCTGAGGCGGCCCAGAAGTGCATCACGTGGAGCTTGTTCGAGTTCTTTTTTAGTTACGGTCCGTGTGGAGGGTGTGCCAGGTTGAAGTGGACACACTCGAATAACATCTTCTGGGGGTTGCACTTTGGGATTTTTCTCACGGCGACAGCCTCGCGGGGCGTCTTGGGATCATTCTGGCAGCCGTTCGAACAAATGGTGATATCTTCTTAGACTATCACCGTCTTTCAGGGCCAACATGCAAGCATTTCGCTGTATACAAACCTCACACAATGTCTAATGCATTTACGACATTCGTATTTTGTTTTCATGCTCCTTGGCTTCGGTATGGTGCAGCGTATCGGGATTCCTTTTCGCTATCATCCTCGCTATCGTTCCGTATTGCTGTTCCTCTTCTTCGTTGTTTCTTTTTTTCGGCCTTTTTCTCCGCTCCTCAGTCGTCGTCGTCGCCGTCCTCCGCTACCTGCGTTCCCAGCATCGCTTCCGGATGTCCAAAGGCGGCCCGCTTTTGCACCACGAGAGAGCCCTGCCTTGGATTTTCCTTTCGGTTACGATTCGCGTGAAGGGTGTGCCGAATTGAAGCCGATACTTGGTAAGGACTTGCCCTCTGGGGTGTGTTGAACCCTCCTGCAATGCGGGAGCGTTGTAGGGGCGCATTTCGGAATTCTGAGAAGTTTTCTCTTGCGCCTTTTTGTGGGTATGTGTAAGAATCTCTTCGCGCCCAGTGACCCGGTGTTGGAGGGGGTGTTTCCGTCGTCGTTTGTAAAACAATCAGGTTTTCGCTGCAGACGTTTGCAGAACATGTTTTTCGGTTTCAAGTCGGCTATGTTTTTGGGTATTGGCAATGGGGCTTTCGCTGTAGACATCCCCAAAACAATGACCTTGCAAGATCTGCTTTCCGATGTCGTTTTGGTCATGATTTGGGATGGCCGCTAGATTGTCCAAGACACATGTTCATTGAACAACCAATGGTGTTTCAACACTTCTGTTATAAGGCATGGGGTTCGCTTGATACATCCCCCAACATAAATGCGACCCACCGAACGTTACATGTTTTTTGTGTCATCATGTGTTTGGGCTCCGCTCGGAATCATTGGAAGCCGTCAGTTTGTCAATGTTTGTGTCTTCGGTCGGGAACCTCGGTCTATGCGCCGCCTGTGGATGCCAAGAGGCGGCTCAAGATGGCACCACGAGAGTGTCCAGGACGTGCCTTGGAGGTTCCTTTAACTTACAATTCGTGCGAGGCTGTGCGCACTTCAAGCGGACACAGTAGAAGGACGTGCTTTTGGGCGTTGCAGCTGGAGCTCCCTCCCACGGCGGGAACCGTGCAGGGGCGCCTCTTGTGAGCTTCCAGGGAGCCCTCTCCTCTCGTGCGCCTTTTTCGGGGCGTCTGTAGAAGCGTCTGGTGTGTCAGTCGGGGCTTTTGAGAGGTTTCGGGCGCATTGGTTACCCAAGATGCGCCTGCTTTATTTACTCTTCTTTTTAGGCTCCCTCACACGAGAGGGTCCACACGTTCTTGACCTGCTCGTCGATCTCACGCAGTTCCTGTCAATGTTGAGAACGGTTTTCATCCTGAGCATCCTTGTCTTCATCCTCATCTCTCCATGTATCCTCTTCTGCATCCTCATCGTCCATCCCCCTTGCTTGTACTTCATTCGTTGCAGCTCTCGTGCACGTGCTGTAGGCTTCATGGCGGATACGAAGAAGACGAAAGTGCCGGCGCATGACAAGATCGAGCAGGTCGGCTTCCTTGTTGACGCAGGCTGCATGATAAATTTTGGGCGGCATGTTGGAACCGCGTGGGGGAAGTTGACCAGTACTTTCAGCTGGAGGAATGAGACGTAGATGATTGGTACCGATGCTGGTTGTGAAGATGAGGACGAAGGAACGAAGGATAACGCTGAGGATTACGCTGGATCTTACGCTGTCGAAGGAGGAGGGGCATAACGAGGATGATGAGGATGATGAGGAGGAGGAAGAGGAGGAGGAGGAGGAGGACCAGCAGCAGCAGCAGCAAGAGCAGGAACAGAGGGTGAGGAGGGGACGGGGAGGAGGACGAGGAAGAGGAGAAGGAGGAGGAGGCGGAGGAGGAGGAGGCGGAGGAGGAAGGGGAGGAGGAGGAGGAGGAGGAGACAGAGGAGGAGGAGAAGGAGGAGAAGGAGGAGGCGGAGGAAGAGGAGTTCAGTTCTTAGTTCTCAATCCCTTCAAGACCCTCTTCCGAAGCTCTGAAAACACTGGCTCGGGCTGGGGCACGATAGACGTTGCAACACGCCCCCTTCGTCAAATCACCATTCGGCAACCATGCTGCTACCTGCAACACCTAGAGACAAATTCTGCACTCTGCTGCTGCTGCCTGCATCACTGCACAAGTAAGGGAGCGGCGGCGGTGAGACGGCGGCGGGCAGCAGGTTGATGGCCTGGCACACTGTAGGTCCAGCACGGGGGCGTGGCCGCAGGGACTCAGAATCACTTCTTGCCTCCAGGACGCTTGCCACCGCCCAACTGGCGGCTCATGTTGTTCCTCGGGGCTCGGTTCATCTTCACGTCTCCTCCCATGCCTCCTGGAGGAGGAAGAGGAGGAGGAGGAGGAGGAGGAGGAGGAGGAGGAGGAGGAGGAGGAGGAGGAGGAGGAGGAGGAGGAGGAGGAGGAAGAGAGGGATGTGGGAGAGAGGGAGGAGGGGCGGGAGGGAGCAAGGGAAGGGGAGTGGATTGTCGGGGGGGGGATATGGATGGAGCGGAGGGGTGGAAGGGAGGCAAGGAACACGAAGCGGCACTTTCCATCCTGAACGCGACTCGCCGTCGTCAGCGCCCGGAGCATGCTGCGGAGCCACGCTTACCCAGCACGATTGGCGCGGTCCGCGGTCTCGATGTAGGGCCTCGGGTCGGCGTTCTGAAGTGGAACGGGGGAAGACGGAGGTGGCAGACTTGTCTGCTGTTAGGGCTTTACGTTGCAGAGCTCAACACTGTCAGAGAGAGGCGATCAAGCGGCGTGAGAAACCCATCAAACGAAGATGAGTCATAACGCCGAATCCTGCGCGGCCTACAAACATTAGCCTTGGAGACAAGTCCCGTGATAAACAGGCTGGGCCGTGGGGGCCAAGCAGGCGAGAAGCATAGGCAGCACCTGGACGACCTCCCCGACTCCTGAGGTGCAGGGGTGCGTACCCTTCACCGCGTCGGCGCCTGGGGCGCAGGGGCCGCGCCCCTCACCGTGGTGGCCCGGGCCCTTCTTCGCCCTCCTCTGCTCTCTTCGGCTCCCAGGGTGCAGGTGTCACTGAGCGCGTTCCACTACTCGCAAAGTGTCCACTCGCAGACGTTCGAAAAACGCAGGTTCGCCTCGCCGTAATGGATCGCTGGCCCTCCCCCCAGCTTCGGCAGAAGCCCTGCGCGAGTGCAGTGACCGAGTGTGCGGAGGAGCGGGGAAGAGCGGAGGCCGCCACGACAAGCGGCTGTGCGCCCCGCGAGCTGCGCGGCGGGCGTCCCGAGGCCTCTGCCAGTCGAGCGAGGCCGCGCGCCGTCCAGGAGCTGCTGGCGGTTGGCTGATGTCTTCCGCTGCCTGCTGCTGTGCCCGTAGGAGCGCCGTCTGTTGTGGCGCCTGGCTCGAAGCTGCACTCTGGGCAGGAAGTTGCAGCGGCATGCGCCTGCTCGACAGGATGGCTGCTGGGAGAGGCGCTCAGGCTCGACCCAACAACAAACGACACCACCCCACCTACGGCCCTCCATGTTGCGCTACGGCCCATCGGGCGCCGTAGCGTATACCACGCAAAAGCCCACGCCAGATTTCCTGGTATACGCTAAGCCCCGTGGGGCCGTAGGTGGGGTGGTGCCGTTTGTTTTCTGGTCCAGAGGCGCTAGACTGGGTAGCAGACTGAGGCTGAGTAGCGCGAGAGAGGGTCCGTCCACGCGAAGCCTGGCAGGGATCTGGCGCCCCCCCCCGCAAAGTACCGACCGACCTGGTCAGAGCGTGCTGACTCGCGTGCAGCGTGCGGAGCACCCTGGTTCGTGTCGTTGTCTTTGCAGGGGGACTCATGGGCATGGTCAGGTGGAGGCCGAGGGCTAGCGCGAGCATCTCCAGAACCCCTGGGAGGGGCGGCATCGACGCGTGGAGCTTGCCACGAAACCTGCTGAACCTCTCCTGGTGCGGCTCGCTCGTGGGCAGCGCCGGTACCAGCACGAAGGCAGCCCGCCGAGATAGACGGCACGGCAAGACTCTTCAAACGGAGGACGACGGACTCCGAAATGGCAACGAATGCCGATCTTGAGAGCGAGACAGAAGCAGCGCTTTTGAAATCATCTGGGGGGGGGGTCGCTTGGGGGCCAGAGACCCTGAGGGTCTCCTAGCGCTGCCTCGTGGACGCGGGGCGCGCCAGGGCAGACCTGGCGCGGCAGGCGGGGGGGAGGGCGGGGGAGGAGTGCGTGCTGGCCCCGAGTGGCCGCGTCGGCTTTGGGGGCCGCTGCGAGCTGCAACGACGGTGAGCGGGCCGAGCCACTCGACCTGGCCCTCGTCCCAGCGCCACCTCGGAAGCTCGAGCACGCACAGGAGGAGGAGGAGGCGGAGGAGGAGGAGGCGGAGGAGGAGGAGGCGGAGGAGGAAGGGGAGGAGGAGGAGGAGGAGGAGGAGGGAGGAGGAGGAGGAGGAGAAGGAGGAGGCAGGGGAAGGGGGTGGAGGAAGAGAGAAGGGATGGGGGAGGGGGCATAGGAAGGAGGGGGGCGCTGCGGTGCGAAGAGCCAGAGACTGGCAGGCAGCCGTCGCTTCGGGCTGCACTGCGTCGGTGCCCGACGCCGCGCATTTTTTTTTTTTTTTTTTTTTTTTGCGCGCGCTCCGAGGCACTATCGGCGAGTGGGCCCTCGAGGGTCTGCCCAGCGACGAGCTGTCGATCCAGAACGCCATCATGGCGGCCGGGGCAACGAAAAGCCAGGAGCTCCGACCGGGACAGTGCTCTTCTTGTATACGCGCGGTCCAGGATAGAGCGAGTGGCGAGGTCGCGCTATGCTGGGCTCCCGAGCCTGCGAGGCGCGCAAGCGTGGCCCAATCCAGGTGCTGAATGTCTCAAGACAAGGTTCTCTGATCACAGATCCGTAGGTGCAAGATGGATTCGGGCATGTGCAGATGGGGGCTCACTCACACGGGAGCTAGCCCTCAGCAACCTCACATTTGGATGACTCAAGGATTGCGTTCTCAGCCGCTGGCCCCCCAGGCTGAGCCATCGTGTGAATTCACATCGCTTCGCCGACTGCGCGTCCGGAGCGCGTAAAGTCCGGGCATTCGACCGCACGTTCCCCCTCCCCCTCCTCCTTTTCCTCCTCACCTCGCCTTTCTCCTCTCCCTCTCCCTCTGCCTCGATTTCTCTTTGTCCTCCTCTCCCACTTTCGCTCCCATGCCCTCTTCCTCTTCCTCCTCTCGCTTCTCCTCTTGCTCCTCCGCCTCCTCCTCATCCGTCTCTTCCTTTCTCTTATTCTCCTTCTCCTTCTCCTTCTCCTTCTCCTTCTCCTTCTCCTTCTCCTTCTCCTCCTCCTCGTCTTCCTCTTGGGGTCCTCGTGTGTTTCCCTGGGGGGCCTCTTGGCTCGTCTTGGGACCATCTTAGGCATCGTGGCCTGAGTCGGGCTGCCAGAAGACCGAAGAGGGCATGCTGCGAACACTTTCCAAGAGCGCAAAGCAGATCGATGCTTGTGGCTGCTGGAGGGCTTCTCGGGGGTGCTCCTTGAGCCCTCTCAGGATGTCTTGGGGGCTTCTCTTCGGGGGTGGGCAGGAGCCCCACCCTCGCACGCCGATTAAAGCATTGTCCGTTTTCGGTTCTCGAGAGGGCGCCGCGGCCGTTATTTTCCAGGCTTGCGCCCGCCAGGTTTGGGCCCGAAGTCGTTTTCACTAAACCACGTTTTGCTACAGGGGGTTCTGTCCATCCCCGCTTTTTGGCCGTTTGGAAGCCACCTTGGAGGTACCTTGAGGCAATCTCTGGCCGTCTTGGGCTCTCTACGGGCCTCTTCGGAGCCTCCTGAGCAGGCCCGTCTTCGAGGCATCTCGGGCCCTCCTGGCCGCGCGGTGGCGTCTCCATGAGAGGAATATTCAAATATAATTACACATAGTTTTGTGGCGATTTTTCAACTATTTTCAGATTTTCTTTTGAATATGTTTTATTTCCCTTCAATGTGTTTGAATCTGTTTTGACTATGTTCCATTTTTCCTTCAGCATCCGCTTGTAGGGGGACGTGCCCGACCTAAGTTTACAGCAGCTCGGCACAGGAGCCCCTCCCCAGTGAGAGTTTCTGTTGGCGCGTCGGCCCCCCTGGCAGTCAGAAGTGTGGAGGCGGAACGGGAGAGGCCAGAGCCAAGGCACGAAAGACATCACGGGGAGCACAAGGCAGCAGTCCCGCTGGATGCCTCTCGGCCTCTTGTGCCCCCCGTGACGGGGGGCGGGCGGACGTCTCTCCTCTCCTGTCCCTGATGCTGGCATGCATTTCTTCCCGCCCATCCCGCAGATGGTCTTTTTCACACGCGGGGTTGTCAACACATGGTGTTCTCAATTTGCTTCTCACGTGTCAGCCTGTTTTTCTCTCCAGTGTCCAATCGAAACAAAGGATCTCCCGTTGCATCGCTTGCAACGTGCAGAGGTTGTGAAGGCCTTACGGCCGGTGCCGCCGACCCTGAAGGACGAAGTCGACGACGACGCTGACAACGTGCAGAGATTTCCAGAAAGGCTCTCCGCCTCTTTGAGCGCCGCTCTCGCCGCCGCGCCGGCCCAACACTGCAGCAGCCAGAGTGGTGCTCCCGCTTCGGTGTCTGCCCTTTTCCAGACATTTCCGTACAGCTTCCGCCCAGCGGAGCGCTCGTTGAAAGGAGGTATTGTTGGATTCCCAGACCTCAATCCACTTCAAGCACCATTTTACTTCAGGTGTCGATGCTTTTTTGCAGTTTTTTCCCTACCTAGGCTCTGCCTAGCTAGAAGGGTTCTTACTCGCTGAGCTTAAAGGGCCTGGTAGTGTAAAGCGCCCCGGGCGGTTCCCCCCGCATCCGCCCCGCAGTTCCCCCAGTGACGTTCCCTGAGCTCAGCGTTGCTTATCTCATCTTAGCTTAGCTGATTCCATCTAAGATGAAGCTAAGCTAAGCAGAGCTAAGCTTCATGATAGCTTCAGCTAAGATGAAGCTACCCAGGCTCTGCCTAGGGGGTTAGCTTAGCTTAGCATAGCGCAGCGCTGCATGATCATAGCATAGCATAGCATAGCATAACATAGCCAATCATGCCATAGCATATCATAGCATAGCGCAGCATAGCATAGCATATCATAACATATCACAGCATAGCATCGCGCAGCTTGGCATACCATAACATATCAAATCATATCATATCATATCATATCATAGCATATCATAGCTTAGCATAGCACAGCGCAGCATGACATATCATAGCTTAGCATAGCATAGCATAGCACAGCGCAGCATAGCATAGCATAGCATAGCACAGCGTAGTGCAGCATAGCATGGCATAGCACAGCACAGCATAGCATAGCATAGCAACTAATGCTGCTTTCCTAGGGGCTCCAACTTCTAGGTAGGGTCGCACTGGGGTAATTGCTATTCTCTGGGCGGGCCCGAACCCAATCTTCTTTATTAGCCTTCCTGCTTCATATTTCACGTACGTCTTCCGACTGTCGGGTACTCCTGCATCAGCAGACGTGGCGTTTCCGCTTCAGCACGTTAGGCATATCCAGCTGCCTGCGGCAAGTCCCACCACCGTGCTAGCCCAGTTCGCGCGACTGTGATGTTTCGAGTGGCGATGGGATGCGTCGAGCAGCGTTACAGGTACAGTGTACGTTGACGGTCGTAGTACCAGTCAGAGCGCCGTAACATCTTATACCTCGGCTGTCTTGAGTTTATCTAGGAACATTTGAAGTAGTCCTGGGGTGGTGTAGGATGAATAATTCAACGAGTGTGAGGATGATGGCGAACAGAGGGACGAGGAGGAGGATGATAATGAGGAGGAGGAGGAGGCGGAGGAGGCGGAGGAGGAGGAGGAGAAGGCGGATGAGGATGACGAGGAGGAGGAAGATGATGATGATGCTGCTCATGATGATGCTGATGACGATGCTGCTGCTGCTGATGATGCTGACGATAATGATGCTGCTGCTGATGATGATGCTGACTATGATGTTGATGCTAATGATGATGCTGATGATGATGCTGATGATGCTGCTGATGATGATGCTGATGATGATGCTAATGATAATGATGATGACGATGCTGATGCTAATGCTGATGCTGCTGCTGATGAGGATGATGATGAGGTTGATGATGCTGATGATGGTGCTGATGCTGATGATGCTGACGATGATGATGCAGATGCTGATGCTGCTGATGATGCTGATGATGCTGCTGCTGATGATGAGGATGGGGATGAGGCTGACGATGATGATGCTGATGATGCTGCTGCTGATGATGATGATGAGCATGATGCTGATGATGCCTATGATGCTGATGATGACGATGATGGCGACGATGATGATGCTTGATGATGAGGATGCTGACGATGATGCTGATGACGATGATGAGGATGATGCTTGTCATGATGCGACTGATTCTGCTGCTGATGATGCCGATGGTGGTGATGATGATGCTGCTGATGATGATACTGATGCTGATGCTGACGCTGATGCTGATGATGCTGATGATGCTGATGTTGCTGATGATGCTGCTGCTGATGTTGCTGATGCTGCTGATGATGATGCTGAGGATGCTGCTGATGATGAATGTGAGGATTCTGAGGAGGATGCGGAGGATGCGGCGGAGGAGGATGATGCTGATGCGGGTGCTGCCGATGCTTATCATGGTCACCATGATGCTGATGATTATGATGGTGAGGATGCTGATGATGATGATGCCGATGACGATGGCGATGCTGATGCTGATGATGATGATGATGATGATGATGCTGGTGTGGATTATGATGCTGACGCTGATGACGCTGATGCGGATGACGATGCTGCTGATGATGATGACGATGATGCGGATGCTGATGCTGATATCGCAGCTGACGATGGTGCGTATGATGATGCTGCTGATGATGATGATGATGATGATGATGCTGCTCACGCTGATGATGATGCTGATGTGGATGCTGATGATTCTGCTGATTATGCTGATGATGCTGATGATGCTGAGTATGATGAGTATGCTGATGATGCTCATGATGATGATGATGCTGCTGATGACGATGACGATGATGACGATGATGATGCTGATGCTGATGCTGATGCTGATGCTGATGCTCATGCTGCTGATGCTGCTGATGAGGATGCCGCTGACGAAGAAGAGGATAACGATGACGATTACGATGAAGATGATGATGCCGATGTCGACGATGCTGCTGATGATGGTGATGATGAAGTTGATGACAATGGTGATGCTGATGCTGATGATGCTGATGAAGCTGATGACGGTGATGCTGCTGATGCTGATGATGCTGATGATGATGATGATGATGACGATGCTGATGATGACGATGCTGATGATGATGATGATGATGATGATGCTGATGATGCTGATGCTGATGCTGATGCTGATGCTGATGCTGCTGATGATGGTGGTGGTGGTGGTGATGATGATGCTGATGATGCTGGTGGTGATGATGATGAATTTGATGATGATGCTGAGGAGGAGGAGGAGGATGAGGAGGAGGAGGAGGAGGAGGAGGAAGCGGAGGGAGGAGAAGGAGCGCGGAGCAGGAGAGCGGAGGAGGACGGTGGATGAGGAGTAGAGGGAGGGTGAGGACGAGGAGGAGGATACTGATGAGGATACGGAGGAGGAGGGTGAGGATGCGGATGAGGTGGCGGAGGTGGAGGCGGATGATGTTGATGATGGTGCTGACGATGCTGATGATTCTGATACTGATGACGGTGATGACGATACTGAGGATGCTGATACTTCTGATGATGATGCTGGTGATACTGATGATGCTGATGATGATGGTGATGCTGATGATGATGCTGATGATGCTGCCGATGCTGATATCGGTGATGATAATGATGATGATGCTGATGATGCTGATGATGCTGGCGATGATGCTGACGATGATGATGATGATGATGATGATGATGATGGTGGTGTTGATGATGATGATGATGATGCTGACGATGATGGTGTTGATGATGATGGTGATCATGATAATGCTGATTCTGCTGATGATGCTGATGGTGATGATGATGATGATGCTGCTGATGATGATGATACTGATGCTGATGCTGATGCTGATGCTGATGATGCTGATGATGCTGATGTTGCTGATGATGCTGCTGCTGATGGTGCTGATGCTGCTGATGATGATGCTGAGGATGCTGCTGATGATGAAGGTGAGGATTCTGAGGAGGATGCGGAGGATGCGGCGGAGGAGGATGATGAGGATGAGGATGCTGCCGATGCTTATCATGGTCACCATGATGCTGATGATTATGATGGTGA